>JAQPZY010001669.1:6017500-6592500 GCA_029931535.1 Margaritifera margaritifera | reverse complement strand
AGAGAGAAAGTAAAGATGTGTGTGTGTGTGTGTGTGTGTGTGTGTGTGTTGGTGCTAATTTTTTAAGTAATTGAAATAAACTATCCCTGAATGTTAATGACATAACTATGGACTCCGCACGCATCTGCCTTAAATAATTATGGAATAAAGGCGTCAGAATGGACAAGTTATACATACGTTGATTCCTTTTCCATGTACATTCCAACTCTGACTAATACTTTGTACAAGTAACTAAGCGAATGAAAATTTTAAATTTGACATTCTCTCCATAAAGTTATTGCCATTGTAATTCTTTGCAATTAAGGGATCATTTTTAAATTCAGAAACTGAAACTGTCTTGGAACATGGCGAAGTTTACCAAATTTATTGATATAGTGGATGTCATGGTCGCCACGACCGAGTTTAGATTGGTCTTCTCTTGTGGAGGATAATTTCATTTGAAAAAAATAAAGGACATTTTTGGAATTGTGCGATACTTTTCTGCCAATGGAAAATGTAAGAAGTGTTACTTTATGGACTTTTTGATTTTTTTTTTTTTTCCTTTTCATATTTAAGGAGTTTTTGGAACATGTGTTTTTCATCAGTGTGAATCAGTCAGTCATTCCGTGGACATAAAGCACGAGCAAAGGCGTGGTACCAATGTCACTAATAAACATGTCATAATATAACTTCCATCTTTTATGAACCAGTTCAAAATGTACACAAATAGTTAGCATATTATATATTCCAGATCAAAATGTACACAGATAGCTAGCATATTATACATTCCAATTCAAAATGTACACAAATAGTTATCATATTATATATTCCAATTCAAAATGTACACAAACAGTATATTGTTAAAAACTGAACATGATCATATTTCAGGATAAAATAATAGCATATATTTAACTGCAGTGAAGTGCGCAGTATACATTTATAAGCTGACAGTGAATGTTCATGTACCAATGTTTACATAGGCAAAGTCGTTTAATTCATAGAAAGTAGAGAAAAAGATTTGGCGGTCCAGAAAGTAGAGTATCGCCAAAACCAACGTTAGACAGATCAATATCAGTATCTACCCCAAGCCCCACCCCGCCAACACACACCCTGACTCCGATTAGTCAATTCGGGATTTAGGAGCAAGATACTACAAGAATAGAGATGATAGATAAAAATTGGACGCTGTCTCCAAGAGTCTAGAAAGAGTGGCATCAAAAGAATATATTGATAAAAAACAACAAGAAATTTTCACTCAAGCTGTAATGAACGATTCTCTTGAAAAGATGAAAGAAGAATTAAGGCTATTGGTAATGCGAATAGGCTTCAAATGATGGGTGGGTGTGGTATAGCCAAATATCACGTATAGCACCTAATAAGTGGAAAATTATAAATTACTAACTTTAAACAAACTCAGTTAAATGTGCAGGTACAATTTGTTTTACGGAAAAGGTATTTGTAAGAGCTAAGATAGTCACTGTGATAGTGCATTTTATGCGCAGTAGATCACGACATTGAGATAAAATTGAGCTATTGCATTGTAATTATCGCGTTGCATGAAGACAAAGCAAGATGCAACGAGCGTTACATGTTTTTCATATGTACTGAGTCTTGCGTACGCTGCATGTGGCAAACATCACGATGCCATGTAATGGGGGTTGCCATATTGGTATTTTTCTAGTCAACCCAGTCCCATGACTGACAGTCATATTACACGCATACCCAATGGATATCAATATTTCCATATATAAGGTACAGTTGTGGTCGGCACTATTAATAGCGAAGACAATTCCTAAACATTCCTGAAATACATGCTATGAAATGATTTATTTGCTTGCTTACATTTCACTTCTTTTCTTTTCTGCTTTTACCGCATGTAGTTCTGTAAATATTAATCCGCCGAAGTTTTATATCTTCGGATATTATCAGTCTTCGTTCTTAATACCCGTGTAAAGATAATGAAAAGTATTTGACCTTAGCTAATTATCCTACATAAATCACATATGTATGTATAAATGGGATATATATATATATATATATATATATATATATATATATATATATATATATATTGATTTTGCTTGTAACTATGAGAACTGTTGTGGTTGTAGAATGTGATTCCATTAGTGTCTGTGAAGGGACTTCCCTCAAGGCAAAAGTGTGCTTCAAATAAACAAAAATTCAAATTTTAAGAAAATTGAGAACTGATCAGGTAAGATATATGAGCAGTTGCATACTTTGAAAGAAGGTACTTCGTTCAGTTCTATTGGATGTTACGATTGTCACTAAACGTGAATGTTAAACTAAGTATAGCGCAACATGCTTAGTGATAGTGAATATACATGTACAAATGTTTATGTCCATTTTTCTACAGTGGATTCTAGGGTGTGTCGAATCGACCACGTGTAGGGAAAGATTTGACACTTATTTGTACAATTATTTATATACATATTAGTGGTGATTTAGTGACATTTTTTTTATATTTGTGATAAATAGTTATTGATATTGTTTTGTGTTAAACATTTGAACACTGGGTAAATTACTTTTCTATCGTCGTACAGTGTAGTCACTTGCAAAGACATAGGGTGCTTTAGAAAGCAAGATATAAGGATGTGATTTAATGTAGCTGGTGATCTGCATGGGTCACCAATTCACATATTGACCTGCTAATATGGTAAAGGTGATGTGCAACAAATGATACAGAAACTAGAATGTTATTTATATTTATGTCACTTTATGGTAATTACATGAAATGGCACGTCACCAACAATGATTTATATGGATCTAGGCTGGTTGGGCTTGGTATTTGTCGTCCCATGTATATATCAAGTATCTTCAACAGCACATATGTTGTCATAGCGTGATCATTTCAGTGGAAAGAAACTATGGTAACAGCAGAAAATAACTGATCATGGATGGGTCCCATATGTACTCTCCCTCTTTGTTGAGCCTGGAATCGAACCTATGAGCACAAAGATCTGAAATCGGTGTGTTACCGCTATACCGTATATATAAGTCTGTGGACAAAAAGCTATGGATTTTTTTTATTATAAGTTATTCTTTGACACACTCACTGCTAAATGTTCCAGGATACTTAATTGAAGGAAATGGCACATCACTAACACCATAATTTTTAGCCATTTCTTCACAATCAGATTACCATCCCCCACCCACCTGTACTGAATGGTGCATTACCAATAGCCCTTAAAACAGAATATTTTAAAAGTAATTGATTACATCTTACATTCCGTAGATTACATCTGATTACATCTTACATTCCGTAGATTACACATGATTACATCTTACATTCCGTAGATTACATTTGATTACATCTTACATTCCGCAGATTACATCTGATTACATCTTACATTCCGCAGATTACATCTGATTGCATCTTTCATTCCGTAGATTGATTACATCTGATTACATCTTACATTGGGTAGATTAATCTGCGGAATGATTTGGAATATTTATGTGGCGAAATTTCTGAAGCTAGGCAGGAGAATAAATTCTTAACATCAATAAGCTCGAGACAGAAAAAAAAATAATAAGGGAGGAAAATAATGTAATACATGTTCGATTGCTTCACTGAAGAAGAGATTAGATGACTTGGATCAGTATACCTGGAATGAAAATATTAAACTATACGGATAGACGACTCTAACAAGGATGAAACACCTCAACAGAGTATGGATAAGGTCATATCTTTTTATACAAATAAACTAAATATCAATATTGGACCACAAGCTATTAGTATAGCACACCGACTGGTTAGATTTGATGAAAGTGCAGATAGACCGATAATTTGCCGATACATGATTCGTATGGCCAAATTGGAGGTACTACAGAAAAGGAAAACATTAACGGAATCCTCTTAAGAGAGGAAATTACCAAAGCAACTTTGCAATTCATGGAGAAAGTCGGAAAAATAAACTCTGTAGAAAGTACACGAGTATATGATTACAAGGTGTTCACATAATTACAGAACGGTAGAAAATATTAAGTAACCAATGCAACTGATTTAGCCACTTTATGGTAAAGAAGTCACTGAAAGTATTTCGAAAAGATGCTTAATTACAGGTACAATTTTGATTAATATGTAAAGTTAATAATACTTTCATGAAGCACTGTATGTGCATTGTATAGGAGGCGCTCAACAGATAGTATGTACTTTTGAGAGAGTGACTCGTGTTAGGTGAAGTTGTTTGAATTTGATCATGCACAGTGAAAAGAATGTTGGCATACGTCTATGCTATTTTCATGTACAGTGGCTGAAATTTCTTTACGTATTGTACTTGTGAAAATTTTACATGATCTAAGCACACAGCTGACAAAAATGGTCGGTCCCATGTGCTCGAAAAATCAGCCTGAATTAGTCCAAAGTGCACTATTTTTAGCAGTTATTAAGATAGGGAAAATGAATTTTGCCAGAGTAGGCAATACCAGCTTCTCAAAATACAATAAATGAATTACAAAAATATATCAAAAGTAAAAAAAAAAGTTATCGGCTCTTTTTTTTACAAGTTACCTTTGAAATCCAGGAAGTGAAAATGACCAAGCGGAGCTAGCAGTTTTTTGATAGATGCACATGTGAAGTAAGACCAAGCTGTATGCTCTATAATCCAAATTGCACCCATCAATCACACATCAAAATAAAGAGAATTAAAAGTTCTTTTAATAATACATAAGATATACAAGGTCTTTTTTTTAAATAGCCAGGATAAACAGTAAGGAAAACCTGGGAATTCCTTTTTCTTTAAAAATCTAACCCTTATGCAAAATACGAAACTCGAGAACGCAGCCATATTGTGCTTCACGATTGAGTAAGGGAGCAGTGGCGGTGCGAGGGGGTCAGGGGGTCAATTGCCCCCAGGCGCCGGGCGAGGGAGGGGGGCGCCGTCGAGAGCTTTTTTTACAGCTGTAACCGGGGTGTAGATGAGGGGTTTGGGGTGGGTTTGAAGGTTGGCAACTGACATAAAAACTGTTCTCTGTGGCAAAGTAGAGGCGCCACTAAAGAACATTGCCCCCGGGCACCTCGAACCCTCGCGCCGCCTTGTAAGGGAGATAACTGCATATTGAATTTAGGTATTATGTACTAGTGATAAATGGACTAGTAGGTACATGAAGTGATAATGCAACTGGTTACTGTTGCTCATCTAACTTGGACTGATGGGGGGATTGGTATGAAGACTTATGGTAACAGGTCAAACAGTTTTTTGGGCATATCAGAATCACCTATGTTGGCTATTTAAAAGCAGCGGCAGCAGCTCAATAGACATGTTTGTTCTTTCATTAAGTAGAGGATATAAGGTACATAACTTTATAATTGGATAACTGTAATATCTGTTTCGCAGGACAACTACTTTTTATCTGTCTCAATATTTTGCGAAGTGATACACTTATGCTAAAAGTAGGCAGTGGGATATCTTTTTTTTCTTTTGTCCCCTGAGTTGGTTTAGATTTTTGGTTTATTAGGCCCACACGAGTCCTCAGTGGCGGCGCGAGGGTTCGAGGCTCCTGGGGGAAATGTTCTTTAGTGGCGCCCCTACTTTGCCACAGAGAACAGTTTTTATGTCAATTGCCAACCTCCATCCCCCCCCCCCCCTCCGTCTACGCCCCGGTTACAGCTAGAAAAAAAGCTCCCTATGGCGCCCCACCTCCTTGCCCTGCGACCTGGGAAAATTGCTTCTCCTGAACCACTGCGTGTCCTATCCATATACATGTATATAAGAACTGTACAAATAAATCTCGTATATCTGAACTCTTAATTTATCGTATACATTTTATTGTTAGTAAGTAACTTGTGTAAAGGAGTTAAATTATGCAGCATAATATTTCATGTATTTCTTTATGTATTTGTAATGGATACTCACACAGATGTATTTCAATTCGTTTTAAATCCTTTTTTTTTTTTTTTTTGTTTTTGAGAAGCATGTCGGTTACTTTAAGAATCCTGTTGAATTATATATTTTAAGAAAGATTTATGCAGATAGGAAACAAATGAGTTTGTGAATATCAGGAATACAATGAAAAACGCATATTTTGACGGGTTAATTACAAAGATCAACATAGCCTACAATAATCATTTTTGACGCTTTATACGCTATCACTGGTGTGCTAATTAAATTTCAACTTTTTAAATTGGTAGTTAATTATAAAAGTCAATAGGGCATGATTGATATAAGTAAACCTAACAAAGTACATTTAGAGAGAAATCATGTTGATGTATTAACATGTTTCTCCTGTGCAGATGTTTATATGTATTAAAAAAAATTAATTAATAGATGGCAGTTATTGTTCAGATGAATTAATGCAAATCAATAGACTTTTTTTAAATAAAAATTCACCGTGCTTCACTTCCAAAACTTTGACCTTGACGTTGATTTTTGGTTTGTTTGTTTTCTCTTTTTTATATCTATGCTTACTACTTGAATTCTCTCTCCCTTCTTCTGTTTAAACATTTTAAGATCTGTTTCTTGCATGGTCATTCAGGGAATCCTTCATAGTATGTTTTTCTTTATCGCAATATTTACAATTTATATTGTATGCGCATGTTTGAAAGAATTGTACTATTTTTTAAAATCTTATTTGAAAACTGTGTATTTTGTCTTTAAATACAAGGGACTAGGAGATAGGCAAAAACAAAAAGATGTGTTTGAATTTTTAAGAAAAAAAAGTTCCATATATTGGTTACAAGATACTCATTTCACAGATGCACTGGAGCCATATATTGAAACAGAGTGGGGATATAAATGTTTTTTTAGCTCTGGTACAAGCAGATCTCGTGGCGTGGTTACACTTTTCGCAAATAATTTATATAGATTTTAAGGATAGCAAATGAAAATATAATTGCTCTTGATATGAAAGTTGAGAATCAATAAATAACGCTTATTAATGTGTATTACCCAAATGAAGATTCTCCAAATTTTTGTATGCTGTTGTGTCAATTATCAAGAGTATAAAAATCCTACCAGTATCATCTATGCAGACTGGAACTAAGTTCAAAATTGTGATATAGATGTATATAACTACAGAACAAAAAATAAAACCCGAAAGCACGGGACAGAGTACTGTATCTGAAAAAAAGAATTGCATCTCTGCGATCCGTGGAGAAGTTATAATTATGGGATTAAAGAGTATACTTGGATTCAGAAAAAATCCTTTTATAATGGCACGTTTAGATTTTTTCTAGATAAATGAAGAAAGTTTACGTTATATTGATAGTAAGAATACACACGTGTCCCAGCTATAGGTCTGACCAGTCCCCGCCGATAGTCACCTCTCAATTTACACAATTTCGAAAAGGAACCAATTTTTCTGGAAATTCAATAATTAGTTGCTAAAGGTAAAGTATATGTAGAAATGGTAAACAAAAAATTAAAAGAAATAAATTTTGTGTCTACTATTATTATTATTATTACTACTACTACTACTAATAATAACAACAACAACAACAACAACAACAACAACAACAACAACAATAATAATAATAATAATAATAATAATAATAATAATAATAATAATAATAATAATAACAACAACAATAATAATAATAATAATAATAATAATAATAATATGGATGATCAATTATTCTTCGAAATCCTTTTATTAGACAACAGCGTCCCCACATTAGAACATTCTTCTTATAGAAAAAAGGAAAAAGAAAAATAGGAACTGTTGAAGGAAATTGAACATTTGGAAAATGTATTAGAAACAATTTTCAATATATTGAGTTTGGATGTAATTGAGAATGTGAAAATTCGGCTCTAAGAAATAAGGAATGAGAAAGTGAAAGGGATAATTGTACGATCAAAAAGTAATTGGATATGGAGGAGAGAAAAAAAAAACGACAAAATATTTTTTTTAACTTGCAAAAAAGACATTATATGAACAAAACAATAACAAAAGTGAAAGACGAGTCTGGATAAATAATCACTGATCAATTACAAATTTTGAATAAGGTGAAAAAGTTCTATGATACATTATTTAGTAGACAAAATAACAAAATAATACTATAAGTGAAATAAAACTAGATAATATACTTGGAAGATTTGAGGTTCCTAAATTGACACAAAATGAATAAAAAAAAAAAAAAAAAAAAAAACATTTGGAGGTGAAGCTTCATAATGCCTAAAAAACATAAGTAATGGTAAAAGTCCAGGAGTTGATGGATTCACTATTGAATTTTATAAATTCTTTTGGAAGGATTTAGGAGTTTTTGATAAATTCAATAAATCAAGGATTCAAAAACGGAATTTCATCTGTAACACAAAGGGAGGGAATTATTACATTATTGCTAAAGGAAAATAAATCTTGGGAACTTTTGAAAAATTGAAGACCTGTTGCTTTGTTCAATATTTCCTATAAAATACCCTCATCAGTTATAGCTAGCAGAGTAAACAGATGTTTGCAAAAATTAATACATGAAAGTCAAAAAGGCTTTATGAAAGGTAGGTATATGGGGGGGGGGTAGTCAGACTGATTTATGGTAATATGTGCTTTACAGAAGAAAATAATATGAATGATATTATTTTACAAGTTGATTTTTAAAAAACGTTGACTCTAACTCTCGGAGATTTAAACAGGAAGTGCTTTATTTTTTAAGTTTGGTAAACAAATGAAATATTGAATATATATATATATATATATATATATATATATATATATATATATATATATATATATATATATATATATATATATATATATATATATATATATATATATATATATTCTATACAGATGCAAAAACATGTGTGATTCAAAATGGATTTGCATCGCATTATATATATATATATATATATATATATATATATATATATATATATATATTCGACGCAGTTGTTTTCAAGCAAGGGGACCCTCTCTCTCCTAATTTGTTTTTATTAGTAGCAGAAATTTTAGGAATTATGACATTAAATTTTTTAAATGGATATGAAAATACACTGGCACAGTAGATGGATCTGTTAACTCTTTTTATGCTTCGGTAGAAATATTAGACTTATTCGCATCAATGTTGGGATTAAAAGTGAATATCAACAAAACAAAAGTGATAAAAAATAGGGGCATTAAAGAATTCCTAAACACAGATGTATATAAATTTAGGATTTAATTGGGTTTCTCATTTCTCTTTATTAGGAGTTGAGTTATCCATGAATACAGAAGAGATTGTGGAAATTAAATTTGAAAACAAAATACAAAATATACACAAACTTTTAGGGAATGGAATCGAAGAAAATTAACCATGCATGGGTAAATTATTGTTCTAAAATCAATGGCTTTATCTAAACTGACACATTTATTCTTAATGTTGCCAAATACAACAGAAAGTGTTATAAAAAGAATTGGAAAAACGTTTTATAAATTTATGTGGAATAACGGTCCTGATAAAAATAAAAGTATAACAACCTTTATTAATACGTTAGAAGAAGGTTGATTGCGCATGAAACATCCAGCATCTTTTATAAAATCTTAAAAAATATCTTGGGTAAAGCGTTTGCTGATTAGTCATTCTGAATGGTAAAATATAATTGATTACTTTCTCAATAGGAGTTTTCGTATTACACGTTTTCAATTAAATGATTTGCAAATATCGCAATTTTCCAAAAATATAAAGAATTTGTTTTGGAAGGACACTCTTTTGGAAGGACACTCTTTTTAGCATGAGCAGAATTTATGACAATTCAAAAAGATACAGACTTCTTTCAAAATTGTACACGAGGGTGTCTGGAAAAATAACAATATAACGATTACCAATACACCAATTTTGTATCAATCTTGGATGTCGATGGGGGTATATTTTATATGCCATTTCTTTGAAGAGCAAGGTTTATATTTATCATATGAAAGGTTTTGTGAATTATATGATTTTTGAACCCAGATTGCATTGTTTTATGGTATTATAAGTGCAATCAGGCTGTATTTAAAAAGATTACATTTGCAACATGAGAAAAAAAAATCTGCATCCTTTTTACCCAAAGAATACTGAAGTTCTACTCAGGAATCGACAAGGATGCGCAGAGATATATAATTATATAATACTTTAGTTTAGTAAAGATAATTTTCGGGTTCCCCCGCACCCCTCTTTTTAATTTTTTTTTTTTATTATTAAATTCAACATTCCAATAGATCTATTCCGTATAAGTTTCTTCCGATACAAAATTATGGTGGCTCCGGTTCAGAATTAACCACAAGAAACTGACTAGAAATAGTTTCCTATTCAAAATAGGTTTTGTAGCTGATAAAGGGTGTTCTTTCTGTAGTAGTGTCGAAACATTTATTTTACAACTGTGTTGTTGTGAAACATTGTTGGTGTCGAGTTGTACAATTTTGGTGTCGGGTTGTACATTTTTGTAAAACCGAGATTGGAGTAGATTTCAAGATTTCCGAAAATCTAATTTTATTTGGAGATTTAAATGAATCTTGGCAGTCAAGTTTTGTAAATCTAGTATTGTTACTAGCAAAATCTATTATATTAAGATTGAAATTTCGAAACAAAAAACAAAAACAACAAAAAAAAAAAAAAATAAGCCTACAAGAACTCTACTTTGTTTTGATATTTCATTTTAAATTTGAAGCCAATAAGTCTAATTTGGGAGATTCAAAAGTACAAAAGTTATTTATGGAATCATGTACAAACATATTGTATAGGGAAACAGAGCAGTAACTATGAAAGTAGAGTAGTTGATATCCGTGAATGTGATCAGTGAATGAAGTGTTGACTTTGAGAAAATAACTCTTTCTCTCTCTCTCTCTCTCTCTCTTTCTTGCATGTGTATATATATATATATATATATATATATATATATATATATATATATATATATATATATATATGGATTAACTGTATGAAAAAACGCATCATTTATAATAAGTAAATATGCTTAAAAACATGCTTTGAAATATAATATTTTGCAAAAGTGATGTATAACAATTGTTTGAGGATGTTTCTTAGTTTTTAACAAAGATATCAATGCATAGATATATGCAAACAACTTTTCACAAATTTTCCGATCGTGATTGCAGTAACTAAGTTTGTGTTTTATATTTTCCATTAATTTAGGAGATTAACAGTATAGAAATGCTAACACCATACGATTGCATTCTCCTCCTACTCCTCTCTCTCTCTCTCTCTCTCTCTCTCTAAAAATAATAATAATAAAAATAAGAAGAAGAAGAAGAAGAAAAATAGAATAATTATATGATAATAATAATTATTACTATTAATATATTATCTCTCAGTTCTCGTCGTGCCCACAGGTGGGACATGGTGCATTATTATTATTATTATTATTATTATTATTATTATTATTATTATTATTGATGATGATGATAAAATTGTAGTAGTGATGGTATTATTATTATTATTATTATTATTATTATTATTATCGAGCTTACCGGTGCAGGGGTAGCTGGAGTGGGTGGTCCTCCCGTATTGCTGGTGAAATTTCCCAAATGGACAGTACTGCCAGTGGTATTTCCTGAAGTGATCGTGTTGCCGGTGACATTTTCCGCAGTATTGCTGGTGGAATTTCCCGAAGAACCCGTATTGCCGTTTGGATTTCCAGAAGTGCTCGTGTTGCCGGTGGGATTTCCGGTGGAATTTCCTGAAGTGCCCGTGTTGCCGGTGAAATTTCCCACAGAATTGGTTTGGTTTTCTCCTCTAGGATCATTAAGTCTGTCGGGGTTCATTTTATAGATGAGATCTTTTAGTTGTTCCGCCTCTTTCCCTTGCAGCATATCTAATTGAGATTTCCTCAAAACGTTTACATTACAAATCGTAACTGCTGGAAACTGAAGATTATCAAAACCTAGGGATATCTTGGTCTGCTTTGGCCATTGGTAAAATTGGTAAAATATTCTATACAGATGGAAAACCATGGCCGCAATGGCAGCCAGGGTAAAAAGGACCCAGATTAAACGAGCCCACCAAAATTTAGCATTATTGATGTAGGGCACACCTTGCATGGAAGTCTTTTCGGCAAAGCGCACTATTAGCCGCCGGAAGCTCTTCTTCTTTCCTGTGGAATCGAGTGATTCGTCAATATCTGTGTCGTCCTCATTCGTGTTGTCCAGCTAAAACATATGAAAGAAGAATTTCGGTTAGCAGGTTATAAATTCCTGTCATTATGGTAATTATGGTGATTTTAAGCAAGAATTTGAGTGTAAATCTTGTTAGCAAAACCATGTTTCACATCATAACATTTTCATCAATTGTATTGTCCAAAGTGTTGCCCCAGACCCTCGATCCATATTATACAACAGTTCACACATCATTGTATACATTTTATATGAAAAGAAGAGTATATTGAATTGATTCAAACAAAACATGGAGGTACAGGTGCCGTCGAAACTTACTTTCGATCTTTAACTTTTTAAAAAATATAAATGTTAAAACAGCACATCAAGAGAATATGCACATAAAACGTAACTTCCCACAATTTGCAGCAGCCTATATCAAGATTTAACTAATTTAAAACTTATTTCAGCATTTAACAGAGTAACTAAATTGCATTTTGAGAGTCTTTTATATTTTGGCAAAAAAAATAAAAATATAAAAAAATGGTTGTTTCTGTATAAATTACCTTCAAATTATAAGGCCTAAAACTATTACAAACATCTCTTACTAAACACCTTACAGGTTTCTGAAGTCTTACTTTCACAAAAAAATTCATACCATTCGAGAACGGGAACGTTACAATTTCAAGATGATATGGCATTTGTCATTTCAGTCATGCAGCGACGTAGATCCAATGTTGTTATCAGTGTTGCTAAATGTTTTGATTCATCTTATTCTTACCCGCAATAGTCGTTACAAAAGTATGTATGTCTGTTCGCCTAAAATAGTTTTTGTTTAAAACATTGTTTTTTCTTTCTTTACTTTTAAAGACCGTTATGGCATTAGTTGAGTAGAAGACAAGTATTGTAAATCACAAAAATCGTTGCCTGGTGACCGGGGTCAGTGGGGTGTATCTGTGTAAAAAGAACAATGTGAAAAGCGTGTTCTTGGGACTTAATATTTGTACTCTTTGGATATTTTATGTGTTTTTTTATATTTTTGTTTGTTTGTTTGTTTGTTTGTTGTTTTTTTTTTGTTTTGTTTTTTTTTTTTGGGGGGGGGGGGAGGGGGTTGACAATATCCAAAGCTCGCGAAATATTTGATATTTGACGTCTTCGGTATAATTTAATCAGTCGCATCCATAAGTCCTAATAGCTGTTGCAAGTATGGCAGAAAATCAGTATTTGAATTGCCACAATGCTCCTTATTAAACGTTTATAGGTGCTTTAATTGTTTTGCAATTGTGTTTTTATCAAGTAAAGTTTAAGGTTCAAGTAAAGTCACTAAGTCTCAGCCAATTAAAAACTGTGATGATATTAAGATTCATACTGATAACTCTAGATCAATGCCTTTGAGTTCATTTCTAATTATATATATATATGCTGTTTTGACTTTTTGAAGGATTCTTCTGTCATATAATACAAATCTGTTCCTATGTCTCAAGTGTCCCCGATTTTCCTGTGTGTTTAATAATAATAATAATAGATAGATAGATAGATAGATAGATAGATAGATAGATAGATAGATAGATAGATAGATAGATAGATAGATATGCGTTGAAACGTTACGTTTAAGTTTTTTTTGTACTGTAACCAACATTTTTGGGTCAAGGGAAAAGACCGGATATAGAAAAACATTTCGATTAATCACTTGAAATCTGAAACAGGTTTTGAAATTTTGCCTTTATTTTAACCTATGCAGAGAATACCATACTTGATTTATTTATTTAGTTATTTACCGGTAGTTTCTTATTTGTTAAGTTTGTTAGTTTATTATTTGGAAAGTTTCTTAGTTTGTTACTTGGTAAGTTTGATAGTTTGTTACTTGGTAAGTTTGTTGCTGGTAAGTTTCTTTGTTTGTTACTTGGTAAGTTTGTTGTAAGTTTGTTGTTGGTAAGTTTGATAGTTTGTTACTTGGTAAGTTTGTTGTTAGTAAGTTTGATAGTATGTTACTTGGTAAGTTTGTTAGTACGCAGCGTAGTTAAATCTCAGCTAGCTTAGTTAAAACTTTTCTTGTCCTGTTGACACATGGCGATGCGTAACTTGGAAAGGTACGTGAAATACGTCTCATAATTGTTGTATCTTAATTGATTTAGCAATATATCAGGGTCTCTAAATGTACGAAGCATGACATGTGGAGGCGAAATCATGTCACGTGTATATATATTGATAATTGTGCACATAAAATCCCATATCAAACCTCCAAAAAACCTTTGCAATTCCCATATAACAACCATAGTTACTCCACATAAAAACCTATAGCAAACCCCACAAAGCCCTTGCTATCCCCATATAAAAACCTTAGCTACTCCACATAAAAACCAATAGCAACCCCCCCCCCACACACACACACACACAAACAACAAAGCCCTTGCTATCCCAATATAACAACCATAGCTACTCCACATAAAAACCTATAGCAACCCACCACAAAGCCCTTGCTATTCCCATATAACAACCATAGGTACTCCACATAAAAACCTATAGCAACCCCCAAAAATCCCTTGTTATCCGCATATAACAACCTTAGCTACTCCACATAGAAACTTGAGCTTGAAATGTTGATAATCCCAGTGAAACATTTCATGTAAAATCATTTAACATTACATATTACTTATTATAGCCTTACTCTTATTTTCCTTTCCCTAATTATTTCCTGCATACCATGTTATCCTTTAGAAGAATAAAAATCCAAACTTTAGAAAGATATTTTCAAGTTTATTCCTCATTTTCATAATGTATGTAGGTATTTTAATATATCAGAGGCTGTAACCATTACTAACGTAATCTCTTTTCCTTCCATTTGTGATATCTTTATTGAAAATATTTACGATTTTTTTACAAATAGACAAACACAGATAACTAATGTATTGTTATATATTTTGGATTCCTACTGCACAAGAAAACCATGGTTTTACAAAAATAAATAAATAAATAGTCTCAAAAACTGTCTGTGACACATTCCATCATTATCGTGTGATCCTTGGTGTGACTGGGTTGATTATTTTGAATTTTATGGTAATATCAACATATTCATACGGAATTATTGATGCCGTACAGACTGCAATACTGTACTTAACATATACTCTATTTGACCCTAATGATATAGTTAAAAATTTGTGGATTGCGTGGTGTACAAATTTAGTTTCTCGATCTCAAAATCATAGTGAGGCTTTTTCGCCATATGACATTAACGCTGTCTTTGAAAGTTTTAAAAGTGACATTGCAGTTCCCTTTCTTTGTACTCTACTTAAAATCTGTTTCGATACTGGCCTCGTTCGAACCATATGGGGGGGGGGGGGGGGGGGGGGTGGGGGGGGGAAGTATTATCAGACCCATTCCTAAGTCCAGCACTGCTGATCCACGGGATCTTATGTCATATAGATGAATTACACAACCTCTTCTATGTGGTCTGAAACAATAAGCTGTTTGATGAACACAATGGATTCCGTAACAAAAATTGATCATGTGTCCTCTTTAACTAATATCTTTGTGCCGTTACGGACTTTCGTAAAGCGCATGATTATATGAACATAAGCAACTCTGAAAGAGACTCGGAGATATTAGTGTCTCCAAACGCAGTTAAGTCCCTTTATGTATCGGTCTCATTAAGTATACGAAAAAATTATGTGGTACCGACTGGTTCACTGTTGATTCTGGTCCAAAGCATGGTTGTCCTTTATCGCCACTTTTTTTTTATTTATTTATTTATTTATTTCGATGATCAAGCTGTATATAGAAGTAGTTGGATACAAGGATTAATAAGGATAATGAGAGGGTATACATATTTTTGTATGCCGTCGATGTTGTGTTACTGGCCGAAAATGAAAATGATTTACAGTATATATTCAAAGCATTTCTTAGCTGATGAATATATATATATATATATATATATATATATATATATATATATATATATAGTCATAATGAAAAAGGTAAAAAGGCAGATCTGGGTACTAGAGTTAGGTCTAAAATGTATAACATTGCTTTATTCTCTATATAACTATATAAATACAGTGAGAATAAAGCAATGTTATACGTTTTAACCTAACTCTAGTATCCAGATCTACCTTTTTACCTTTTTAATATTACGACTAAGATTTTTGCCCAAGGTGCTATCCCGTATCCCGGCTTTATTATTGTGGTATGCCCTGTGAGGTGTTCACTAAATTGCACGATTCGTTAGTTTGGTCGATTCTTTCCTACGGTTGTAATATGGGAATATACATTGTTTTCTTGTATAAATGCAATCATAAATAGGGCAATGAGATTGTATATATGCATTGGTAAGTACACGCCTACATCTGCTGTATCTAGGAACACGGATAAACGGCAAGAAGTCTTCAATATGTTTAAATCATATTTTAAATGCATAGTGAATCTGAAAGCTCCTATCATTAATGTTTTCAACGTGTCTCTTTTTGTGCTCAAGGGTGTTAAATATATCTGTACATGGGTAATTTGCAAAACGTATTCTCTTTTTTCGCCCAGTTGTAAACATTCTCTCACGGTCAAATACAAAGCTGTGTGGGTAAATAAATCATACTTGACATTTTCTGTACCAGTGTGTGTTAAATGTGAATCCAAGCAAAACATAAAAAAGATTCTATTCGAGTAACAACCACATAAACGAACTATTAACTCCTATCTTCTACCCGTACCGCTCGATACTTTTGAAAATAAATATTTACTATGAATGGAGTTTTAGTACATTTTCTATCACTGAGGATATTATACTGTACAATAACTAAATAATCAACATTCCTTGACGATGATCAAGCTCAGGCTTTATTTGAGACACTAGACAAACAGAATAAATGTTTGTCGACTCCACATAAAAATTGACCTAGAAAGGTTAGTTTTCTATTTCCTGCAAAAGAACAAAAGTTGTAATATATTATATTATCTGCACAGTGCATTTGTCAACCACGTTCTTTGCACGCGCCCCCAAGTCCCTTTGCGCATGATTCTACCAAGGTTACATTAGGGCTCTAGGTCTTAATGGATGTATACGGTGATATCTGATCTAGATTTGTGTACCATGGACAATCAATCAATGGATATTTTCCACTGAAATGCGTGACTGTTATTACAAGTTAATGGACTATAGACAGGACTGATTTTATTTTGCGTGAATCACCCATTTTATTATTATTCCCAGTGGTCGCTAATTGTTGAAAGCCTAGTTTTTAGTATGATGACGTGTCCTCGAAATCATCGAGCGACTATTAATATATGAATATTTAAACAGTCCTTTAATTAATATAGACTCTTGTGCTGTATATATATATATATATATATATATATATATATATATATATATACATATACATATACGCGAATGCTCAAGCAAACTTCTTTGCGCATGCTCGATCAAACCTAAACCTTTTAAGTATTAACGAATTACGTCACAAATGTTGTTTTTCTTAATTTGACCCGTCTCCCACGAAATTCGGAAATGTAATTTTTGGAAATCTGATAAATATATGTGATCATGTCATTAAAACTATCCTTCTAACATAAGAAATGCCATTGTAAAAGGTTTGTATTTAATTCAATGTTTACGGATCTAAAATGATAGACACAAGTGAATTCAAGTAACAGCTTCTGACATGGAGAAAATAGTACCTTAAACCTTGAGGTGAAGTGTTCATTAACAACCAATTAAAGTGATTTTTCATTAGTAACATACGATATAATTGACTCACAGAAAATCTCAGGTCAAATTGCGGATAACATTTTTTATAATCTGTATGACTGGCCTGGAAGTTATACCCCCACCCCCCCACCCCACCCCCCACACACACATACACACACACACACACACCTTTTTTGTCGTTGTTTTGTCTTTGTTCGCACAAACTCAAACACAGAATAAAAATTCAGAATGTGAAACTCAGTGTTAGAGTCCATTCAATTCTTGATCCCCTGCGGGGTCGGGGATGTATAATAGACCCGATGCACTCTCACGTACGTTGTAAGAGGTGACTAATACAGTCAGGCGCTGAGATGTATCAGTGGCTATCGTGACGGACTCACGACCTAAAATGGTGCAGTTCAAATCCTACCATAGGATCAGCCTGGGTTGGCTACTGTGGTGTCTCCTTGGGCAAGGCACGTAACTCTGATTGCCTCGGTAACAAATAATTCACTTGTTTTGTTGTGTCCTAAAACACCAAACCAAATGAAATCATTAAATTCGTCCAAACTAGGTGCATATATGAGAACAACGAACTTTGACTTAATTCTAAATTTCTTTCTGGTAAATCTATGCATGGGAGTTATATATGGTGACAATTTTCCGTTTGCGGAGAAACTCGTGCTCAAAAAATTATTTTCTTTAATCTACGGGATTGATTAACTGAGTGCTGGCAATGACTTAATGGTAAAATGTTAATTATATGTGAATAATTAAAATGTTCTTTTTTCATGACGATTTTCAGCAATCTGATGGGTCAGGCAGTGGCGGCGCGAGGGTTCGAGGCTCCCGGGGGCAATGTTCTTTAGTGGCGCCCCTGCCGAGGCATCGGGGGGGGGGGGATGTTCTTTAGTGGCGCCCCTACTCTGCCACATAGAACAGTTTTTATGTCAGTTGCCAACATCCCTCCCCACTACGCCCCTATTGCAGCTGCAAACGAAAGCTTTCGATGGCGCCCCCCCCCCCCCCGCCATGCCCGGCACATGGGGACAATTGCCCTCCTTCCCCCTCTACGGAGCCTAATTTTTGAACCATTCACAGATCATCACGAGTACAATAAATTGCAAGGTAAAGTTTGTTTGCATCGGAAATTGCAGCTCATGTGTAGAGTACAGTGTACACACAAATGCTGTGAGTGACGATAGTTAATTCAAACGAATAAGCTTTGAAAATATAAAACTTAAAGTTCAATCAATCAAAATTGTAAATAATATGCAGAGAGAGAGAGAGAGAGAGAGAGAGAGAGAGAGACCTCCATTGTAACATTTTTAAAACAACTGGCAAAAGCACGGTGAACTGGAAAAAAGCACGGTGAGTGAGCGGTACCGAAAATGTGAGCTTCGCCTCGCGTTTAGACAAGTCGCATATTCGTATTTTTGTATAAATTGTGCCATAAAGAAACATTCATAAAAGTACACATTCTGTTGAGTTCCAATTAAAAACTTCAATAAATAATTTGTATAGACTTTAAGTATAAGCATGTTAGCTGTGTCTTCCTCTTAAAAGTTGGGCGAAAAAAATCCGCTTAAACTTTGTTGAGATTGATAGAGAAGTGCTGAACGTGTTTGGCAAGGAAGTCAAACATCGATAAAGCGAGGGAATTAAAAATTAACTGGACAAATTCAAATGTGGAAAATCTATCCTGATCTGTCGAGTTTGCGGCCTGGAAGTCTGTTTGTCTGTCTGTCTGTCTGTCTCGCTATCTCTCTCTCTCTCTCTCTCACACACACACACACACACACACACACACATTTTCAAAGATCCTGTTGACCAGAAATATATTTTATTCAATCATCTTGAATTATATGCGGCAATTAGATTTGCCACTCCATCGAATCACACGTATTTGCTTCTTCTTATTTTTTTAATTTTTTTTTTCTTCATAGAATACATTCTTTATTGATAGTATTGACAAGCACTCTCTCTTCTTTGCTATTTACAAAGAACGATTAAGTAAACGCATCATACATGCAGTAGAATTGTTATGCCAGAAAGAATATCTCTTTATCTCTCAACCCACCCTTTCATACTTATTCTCTTTCGTCAATTTCATTTTCTTTCTTATTTTTATTTGTCGTCATTATTACAAGGATATATTCACTCGTAAACACTTGTAATGATTCAAGTGTGCCCGTAGACATGTACTTTACTGTATAGTGTGACCGATTTTCATCGCTCCAACTTTAAGAAATGCAACCGGGTACACAAAAGGCCGACATTTAAAGAAAGATAGATGAAAAAAATGTAATTTATCGAGGAATGTACGAACGCTATCTGACGGATGCACTTCCTGAGGGGTACTAATTTAGCCTTATTTGAGAGAGAGAGAGAGAGAGAGAGAGAGAGAGAGAGAGAGAGAGAGAGAGAGAGAGATAGAGAGAGAGGCGGACATACGTTGACAGACAAACGGTCAGATGGAAAACAGTTACCTGTTTGACTGATTTTTTCCCCCTGTATCTGCCATCAAATGGTTTCACATTGTACATTCTTTCTTCTAAGCGCCAGATTTCCTTCCTATCCTTCCACGATGGTGAATGAAAAGAAATATCCGTTAGGTCCACCTCTCTAGCGTAATTATACTTACGTCGGGAAGACATTGTTTTCTTAAGGATCGCCAAAATTTTGATTACACAGTCAGATTTCAGAACACAAAATTGTTGCTATCTGGGGTATTAATTTCTGATACCCGACTGTCACGATTTTTAAAGTATAACCAGATAGAATAATAACGAAGCACACGCATGAATAGTTACCGATTATAGGTATCCAGACAGATCTGTATGGTTTTTATACAAGGTATAGTAAACAAAATATCTAACCGAGGCAGAATATACGACGGCCCATACCCGTATTCGATCATGGCACGGTGTCTGTGTCAAATAACGAGCCTATCAGCAATTAACATATCCTATTGGTTTGGTCTCTGATTCTCATTCAATGACTGTTTTCAAGAAAGATGGCGTGACTGCTCACAGGTACAACATAATGGCAGCTCGTTTGGAAAAAAAATGTAAATCTAGCGTTATTATATGTAAAGATGACAAGCAAATGTTTCCTACTAACAAATAAGGGAAGGAAAACGACGATATCTTTACAAAGCGTCAGTAGAACCATAGTAACTGAATGAGCTGACACACTAATTGAAGCCCAACACTATATATAATACATGTGAACACTCCAGAGAGCCTCCTCGCACATGACCAGTTTGGTCGCACGCGAGTATAATATAAGTTCATCATCTCCAGAGAGCTGCCGAAGATTACCGGTTACCTTTTGATATGCAAATCAGAATCCTAGTTGTTGGTTGAGCAGTAAGATCAATTGCACAGTAGTGGTGAATTTGCCCCTAGGTTATAAACCTAACCCGTGTTTACCTAGGCCACAGGTTGAAGTTAGCTCTAATAGTGTTCTGTTGGAAAGTAATTTATATTTTCTACCTTAAATTATGATTTAATATTTTGCAAATATCAGTTCCAGAAGAAACGCCAACATTCATCATCCATTCTGATATTTCCCTTATGTCATTTGCGATAGATAGTGACAAAGATAATGTCAGTGGAATGATCTCTTTCTGCTACACTTAAGTCAGGAGCCGCGTTAGGTTAGATGGTAGAGCGTAGGACGGATAATCCAAGGATTGTGAGTTCGATACCAGCCCGGGACAGCCCAGTTCGGCTGCCTCGGTGTGTCCTTTGAGAAATGCACTTATCTCCCATTTCCTCGGCATGATATAGCCAATAATGCATTAAAAACAGCAACAACAATATCAGCATGGGTCAACCTAGATTTTCAATTTGAAAGTATCAAAATTGGTAAATGAAATAACTTATTGAGTTAAAGTTAGCATACATTTATTTTTATACATACTGAGAATATACACATTAAATTCTATTCAAGTATTTGTGTACAAATTTTGTAAAGTGGTTTGCAAAAACACATGCTGCATTTTTTCTATGCAAATTCAAAATTCAATTTTTACCTCCCATTTTTCCAAACGTTTTTCTTAAATGTAAAAATGAATGACGCTAATGCACTGTCACATCTTTTTCAAATAATAGGATACCTTTATTTGTTATGTTAATGATGAAATAGGAGCCTGTGGTTTTCAAAATATGAACTATGAATGAGCTTCTGAGACCCACTCAACAAATCCACCTTATGATCATACAGTACACTAGGAACCTCATTTGAATATTAATAGGGAACGGCAGTGTCGGACTGGGTCAACAATATGGATCGGCCTTTAGATCAGGCGGGCCACCCATTCTCAACTTTGCGGTCAATCCTACGGATCATACCTTGTATGTATACCGATAGCTGTCATTATCTGCTATTCGGACCACCTCGGGTATTTACCAAACAAGGATTGACAGAATCCGAATAGATTGCTGTTTCTATTTTGCGAAGAAATTTCCGGCCAATATAATGCATGATTTTTCTACAAATTACTACGCCGACATATATCTGATGCATGTTTTGTTTTGCAGAAATAACCGAGGTGGTCTGAAATCCGGCCCACCATCATGGCGCCTCTCGACTTATAATTATACCTAAAACCCCGCGGCTCATCTGCCCTTGGGCAGATTGCCGAGGCCAGTCCAATACTGGGGAACGGGTGATGTTTGGTGGGCAAGGTAGGGAGTTTCGAATTTCATTGTATGTTACTCTCAGGTGAAGTGTAAACACGTGACAGGCGTCTTTCGCTTACATCCTCCCAGATTATGGAATTCGTAACTTTTGCCAGCCATTAATTAGTCTGAAGATATTCATTTCACGTATTTTGTTCATGGCGTTAATATCTTACCTAAGCGATCTATCCAGCGTTTGAAGGTACTAAAATCTGTCCCCATTACATGTTCGAGGTTCAGTAATGAATCAGTTGATATTATGCAATCAAAGGTGTCCATTACAATGAGCATAATAATTTATAAAGTTATAATTCTCGTAATCTACTCCAACCGTTCGGATTGCCATCAGTCTATAGTCCTAGTTTTATGTGTGTGTTTGTTTGCTTTACAAGCAGGCATACGAACAACATTACTTGCAGATTATGAAAATTGTACCGTGTCTAATAAAACAAAACAACAAACCCAGATTTACCTTCCACGTTAAGTGCTTATTTTACTTATCCTCAATGACCGCCAATAATGCCCGATCGATCTGTTTGACCCACGGGCTTTGTCCGTATGTAAAGCATGACATCATTGCCATATATTCTGATAACTCACATAAGTAAATGTAAAGTTTTAAAAAAAACAAACAAAAAAAAAACTATTAAAGTCTAAGACTTTATACTTTGCCCTTACTCACAGGTGACTACACCGTGAGACCCAGATAAGAGAGAATGTAAACCATTCAATGTTATCTTTTACATTTAGTTTTAATACGAACGCCATCACAACAGCGTGGACTGGTTTGCCCCAGCTAGCTTACAAAACGTAAAATTTGTCACGCATGAGCTCTTTCAAATAGAAAACTGAAAGATCGTGATCACCACGTCTAGGGATAACGAAGTCGACGAATTTAACCCAAATAACAGCCCTCAAATGTCTTGTCATAAAGAAATTTAAAAAAAAAATAAAAATGAAAAAAGACAAGAGAAACCCCAACCATTCTTCCTGATTTATAATCGGCCGTTGTGTCCAAAATCTGAGTAAACAGTTTACCAGATACTGGTCGGTGCGTTGCCTTGAGTGACGCGATGTTCGATTTCATCCGTGAAACCATAACCATAATAACTGGTATTTCTTGAAAGATGTACCTCTGTGTGATGTTTGTTGGGAGGATAGACTGAATTTAATTAAAAAATAGTATTATATACTTCCTAATATTTTGAAATATCAACATTTAATGAAAAGTACAAATACATAAATAGTGATAAACTTATGTATATTTGTTAGCAAAATTAGGAGTGAATTTGAAACAGAATACATATCTAAATTAGATACATGTACTGATTTCATACCTTAACAGATTGCGACCCTTTAATATATATATATATATATATATATATATATATATATATATATATATATATATATATATATATACATACATACATACATGCATACATACACAACAAGTTTTCATTTAAATTATTTATATTAGTTTTATACGGAAATCAAATCGAACATTTGAAAAGAGAAGTTCAATTTTCTTTAGATACTCCATGCTCTCATTCTCTTTCTCTCTGATTTTCTGGGGTTTTTCTTCTCTCTCTCTCTCTCTCTCTCTCTCTCTCTCTCTCTCTCTCTCTCTCTCTCTCATTTATCTCTCTTACTTACTTAACTTATAGTACACGTGTAATACTTATAAGAATAACACTATGATGACGTCTTATATAATTAAACATAGATTGTACCTGACTCATATGCCATTTATGAATGGCCTGAGTATATTTTTAAATAAAGGTTTGTTCTGTTCTGTTCTATTCTATTCATCACCGGATTACATACGTGTGCTACTCTGGATACAAATGTAAATTTTGTTTACGTGCGAAAATGTTGTCACGTGAAAGGATTTGTAAACGATGTAAATTTGCATGGTGTATAAATTTGCACCATTTCTCGAGATTGAATAGAAGCAAATTTGCACATGTGTAAATTTGCACGTTGTTCATTTTCAGCATGTGAGCGCATTTTTAAATATACTCACGTGTGTTTTTAAGCATACCAATCTTATCGCATAAATTATGCAGCTGTTGTTATTTTTATAATTGTAGTTATTTCGGTCAGGCTACTGGGATTTATGTATAAACTATCATATGGAAAACTCAGCAATATTAGTAAATTCCATCTACGCATGTCTGTCTTCGTGTCTGTTTTTCCTTTAAAGCGTTGTGTCCGTTTAAACATATCATATAGGTAGGTAATTGGTTATATATATATATATATATATATATATATATATATATCGAGAGAGAGAGAAATATAATTCATCCCCTACTGAGAATCGGACACAGGTCTGCGAGTCACCGATTTGCACACCCTCTCGCTAAGCGTACGTCCCCAAGAAGGATGGAACTTTGTCGTGAATATAGTCATTTGTGAATATAGCCATTCGTGTGTAGCAGATACAGTAGCTTTCGACCAGTAATTAACACTCCTCAAAATACAATCACCCCGAGTCCTCGTGACAGAAATCAAGACATACAGAAGTTATTATTGCAAGTTATAAACATTCACCAAACAGAGCAGAAAGTACTATCCTTACATGCATCAGGAGGATGCGAGATAATTCCCATCGTTTGTCTGCATCGCATCAACCCCCATACCCTCTCGACTAAGCGGATATCCCCAACAAAGGATGGAACCTAGTGGTGAATATAATTCGTGCATAGCAAATAACACTCGCATTGCGACCCAAGAATTAACTCACTAAATACGCAGTCACATCGGATTCCTCTGACATAAATCAATGCATATAAAAGTTACAAATACACTGTATATGATAAACAGAGTGGAAAATGATATATGCTTTGACGCCTATCAGAGGAATCCTGAGTGACTGCCTATATTCACGAGTAAGTTCCATCTAATACTTGGGACGTACGCTTCGACATGAGGGTGTGGGGGTTGTTGCGTGCAGTCAAGGGGATGGGTGTTGCAACTCGCGAACCCGTGTTCGATTCCCAGTAGGAGACGAATATTCTCTAATCAGTGTGATAATATTATTTTTCCCGATATAATTGCACTTTATAATGTCACGCATCCTCCTGTAGGATCCTGGGATAGCCCTCTCCGCCTCGTTTGGTATATTTCATATATCTTTGTTGTTGATGTCATTCGAATGTAGAGCAAGAACTTTTTCGAGATAAAATGTTCATATAAACATTGTTGAATAGTTCTCATTATCATTCAAGGGTTCGAATTTTAAAAAGACAAGATCGCCAAATATTCCGTCGTTTTTTTTTTACTAATTGTTTAAATCCTAAGCAATCCAAGTTTGTACTAGTTTATCGTAGTATCAGACGACTAAGATGACTAAGACGACTAAGATGTAATAAGTCCTGAAACAATGCGGCAGAAATGTACTTGAGTTGTCTCAAAATAATTTGCATAGCTTGAAGAAATATTTATCCAGTGTTTAAATCCATGGAAAGCAATTACGAAAATTCCTTATTCCCAATTTCATGTTTGGAACTCGACATAAAACTTGTATCTTAATCCTGTTGATCGAAGCAAATCTGTGTATTGTCTTGCTTTGGAACAGTCTTTCTTGAGTGCTGATTTAAAGCATGATTTGTAACTTTTCATAACACCCGTACACCTTGCTGAGGTGTGCTCCTCGAGTAACGAATGTCAAAATTGAGGAATAAAACGACCTTTAAAGAATTTAAGAACAATTCTATTTGGGGGTTAAAGTGCATTCTCCACTGAATAGCGAAATTCATGTATGTGTAAGAAGCACATTGTCGACATCGAGCATAAAATCTTAACATAGCTGCGTCATCAGCAAGTAAAACAGCTCCTATTTCTATAGTTTTGGTGGCTGTCGGATGGTCGGCAAGGGTCTTGTTTTAAAAATATTAAGTCGTTGGTATAAATCTCGAACATATATCCTGATATTCCTGATATAACTCTTGTAAATTTGAATTTTTGTCTGTTTTTGTCAGGTTCATATCGGTTTGGCCTCAGTTATTAATTTTGGCGAATAATTTGCAATGTTTCCATCATCTTCATAAGCGCAATCTTGTTAAATATCCCAATGATATTGAGATCAATTATACTTTCTTTGACAAGTCACATGTGTCAAATGAGACGTCAGTGTTCTATTTATGGACTTACAACAACGTCTGCTCTTTGGAGGTGTCTTATGATACACAGCGCCTTTTTACTGAGATTTTCATTTTGATCTTGTGGATGCGAGGAACAGTAATTTTGCTATAAACCCAACGTGTTCTATTTATTTATTTTTTTTATTTTTTTTTTTTTTTTTTTGTTTAATCAGGATAGCTATCAGAATTGGCAGATTTAGTCTTCTTGGCGACAGTTGCACAACAGCTTTTCAACTCACAAGAAATATAGGGAGCGACTCTGGTTAAGTGCACTCCATAGGGTCGTACGTTGGCGAAACACGATAGCGAGAGTAGTTGGAGGGGGGTGGGGGGTGAGGGGAAGCAGAGGTATATCTCCTTTCCATTTTGCAAGTACAAACCTTTCATCTTATATTCTTATGATCTTTAAAATTTTATTCAACTTTGAATATCATCTTGTTTGTCGTATAGCATTAAACATGTCCTCAATATCCTCTACCTCCAAGTCTTTCAGTTCGCAAACAATGGAATGACCTAAAGTTAATTGATTGATTTTGAATATTTCCTAGGTAAAGTTTGGAAGGTAGCTCTTTGTAAATTTTTTTTATATTTCAAAATTATGACTGGTTGTTTCACCAATCTTGAATTTAGGAATTGCAAATATATCACTTGTCAAATAACTAAATAGATTCAACGATAGCTTTCATCTGTTTTCTTTCTTGCTCGCTTCAACATGAGTCATATGTATAGACGTGCTATAGGTATTATTGTATCTATAAATTAGAGCTGGTAAAATGTTATCCCAATTTCTGGAATCATTTTGAATTAAATACTTCCACATTTTAGTCTTCAGAGTGCTGTTAAACCTTTCCACTACAGATGCTTTTTTGGTCTGAGTAAGTTAAAAAGTACGTCATATTTTCTTTTTCCAACGAATCCTTACCTTTCCTGTTGTAAAACTATTTTTCGTCATTAAAATGTATTTTCTAAGGCTTTCTCTCTTTCCAGATTTTACTTTGTAAGCAGCGCGTATGTCATCTCCATATTTTTCTTTTTTTTTTGTTTTCCCGCTCTCAGCCCAAGCGTGTGTGTGTATATATATATATATATATATATATATATATATATATATATATATATATATATATATATATATATATATATATATATATATATATAAGTCGGTGGTATAGGCATTCGTGCGAACCAGACATACATGTACCCGCATGTCGACCCAGTACTTAAATTTCTTCTAAGTACACAGACCATCTGGATTCCTACTACAGAAATCAAGGTATATAGAAGTTATTATAGAGAATTACAAATATACACCAAACAATATGATAAATCTTCCTCTAATTCATTTATATGCTTTTTGACCCAAATTTGATTACAGTTTAGTGTAGGATTTAAGACACCGTTGTTGTTCAAACAAGAATAGTATGTGTATTTTGTTTTAGTTTTAGACTTAACTGTATGTACATCTTTCAGTTTCCGTAAAGAGTTACTTATTATTTCTTTTTGTTTTTTAATGCACATACGGGTTATGGTACAGCTGGTTTTGTACTCTTGTAATCATCAATCAAGTTCTTCTGCAACTTTGATAAATCATTTTCAGTTTGAATTAATTTCTGTGGAGCTAAGGGGTAGTCCTTGAAATGGTCATGCAAGTTTAATGGAATATCAAAATTCACTTCTAAATTACAACTAAAATACATAGTCACCTGGTATTGTGAACAGACTTTTTTTGGTTTAACCCATTGAAATTGTTCATCCAATACCAATCTAATTTGTTGATGTTTTCTTTTAATTGTTTTTTTTTCTTTCTTTCTTTTCAGTATATATATATATATATATATATATATATATATATATATATATATATATATATATATATATATATAATTTTTAACTACTGGCATGTGTTAGATCATGGCCCATCATCAAGGCTGTTAGTATATAGACCTTTCTTACTGAGATTCGGTGCGCTCCACAAAGTTGTCTTTCCTCAAATATTTAGGTGTCATGTTCATACAGTATTTTTTGTCTCTGTAAATATTTCTTCACCATCTGTTCTCTAGATAATCTGATGAATCTAAAGCTGTATACCTACCTGATTGTTCTTCTGACTATTATTTCTTTCATGAAATTATCAACTATAAAATCCTTCATGAATTAGATCGTCGTTGTTGGTATGATTTTTACATGTTCATTTTTTTACAAGTTTCTTGATGAACAGATGGCTGTCATAACCATAGAAGTTATGAATAAACAATGCTATCTATTTTGGGTATTTAAAATTCAAGTTGCATTGGTTATGTACCGGACCTCTATACTTGCCGGTTAAGTGATCGTGGTCTCGCGCACTTTACAAGCACTAACTCCGTAGTCATTGCGTGAGTTTCGCCGTCTCTTACTTGTATTTTCTTAGATTTATTTCTTACAGATATTATATATATTTGCTGAATTAAAACATGCTCTGCGTTTTACGGTCTTAATTCTTTGTAAATTAGTTTTTCAATCTTACCCAACGCATCGTAAAATACTTGAATACAATCTGGTTCTCTGTAAACTATTGGTTTGTATCTCATATGGATTGATTTGAGGCACAAACAAAATCCTGATAGAATGTGTTAGGCTGTTTTCATTGTACGTCATATTTCAGAAAGTGCCAGACACTTCTTGTTCATGCCTCGCACCTCCGGTACACATTACCTATGGCATGATGCTCAAATACAACTTTCTGCCGGACACTATGTGTCTGTGTTCGTGATTATGCTCTGCACATATACTGCTCTTCGTACCTGTGGGATATAGATTCTTTTAAATTGATACTGTATATGGTGCTGAACTCTGGGGATTTAAAAATGCTCCAGAAATGGAAAAAGTACCAACTAGATTTTGTGCACAAATTTCTTAAATATCTTCGAAATACTAATTGGTTTCTGATCAGAGGAGAAAGTGGTCGATACCCTCTGTGTGTGAAAACATATTTCGTACGATGTGTAAAGTATTGGATTAAATTGATAAGACTGGATTGGGCTCCATATCCAACTGAGTGTTATGTCATGTCTAAAAAAGTTAGATGATAAAGGGATGTCAAATTAGTTATCTAAGGTTAAGCGTTTGCTATTGAGATATGGGCTGTGATGTGCTTGGTACGCGTAGGATGCTGGAAATAGTGTATTCTTCTCGTCTTTTTTTCGGCAACGAGAGAAAGTTAATTTACTGTCAGAATGGTTAAGTCGGGTAGCGGACTCGAGTAAGGTTTTTCATTATCGAAATTAAAAGTTTTTCAAATAGATATGGAATTTTACCTTTCTATAAGATTACCCAAAAATGACTGACAAGCAGTTTCTACAATTAGATGTTCTGCTGCTCGTGGTTGGATGGTGGAAAGGAGGAGATACATTAAGATTTCACATCACTAACGATTAAGCTATTTATGTAAGAACAATTTGATTCAAGATGAATATCATGTAATTTTATTAAAAGTTAAGAAGAAAATATTTACCAGCATATTGTGTGGCGAATCGTAATATTAGTACATTTTTTCTTTGATGCAAAAGTAGAATGACTCATAGCGTGTGTAATATATCGGTCTTTATTTATAATGTATTTAGGGAAATAAAGGAATCTGAACAGATCTCTATGGTAGAGATCCCTCCATTGATATAATATGGACTGCTATCAATGACATATCATCAACGTTAACTATTTATGCAGGTGCGCTTCTACAGTACAAATCGTGCACAATGATGTATTATGGGCTAGTGGACTTGAAATACCCAATAAAGTTTGGTCTCGTCTTGTCTTGCACTACGGTACAGTAAAAATCACAATAAATAACATGCGGAATTTTTAATTGATGTTGACATTTTTACATTAAAAACATATTTCATAAACTTAGGTTGTACGCACGTAGTTGCATTAGCACTATGAAATTCCCAAACTTCAAAGGCGTATGAAAGGATAGGAGAAATGTATGTATCCAAATCCATATATTCCCTTAGTAAGATTTTTCAAATGTGCATTTAAAATCTTAAGTTCCTTTATTTCTTTACCTGCAAGAGTCTATTGTGTTTTTAAACACTTCCCATAACTAGGGGGAAAAAGCAAAATAATTAAAGCTTTCAACGATTCCTGCTACTTTTCCATCATAGGATCATTTGTTTCAGAATTGAAAATTGGCCCTCCTCTTCTGAAAACTACAGTTTTTATCTATATTAATTTTAGCTCTCCATTTCACACAGTACTGTTCAAGCGATTCCATCAGAAGTTGCAATCCTCTGACAGTTTCTGATAAAAGCATTATATCATCAACGAAAAGAATAAGAAAAAGAGAAATATCTTTAATAGCTACACAGGGATCTCCACTATCACATAATGACATCTCAATATCTTCTGCAAAGAGAGACAAAATTATAGATGACAGTACTTCACCTTGCCTAACACCCACGTGGATATAAACATTACATCCAATATATAAAATACATGACTAAGCACATTATGCATAGAACATCAAGCAGTGAACATTTTATCATTACAGTAAAACCTGTCATGAGCGACCTCTGCTATGAGCGACCACCTGTCACGAGCGACCACAATCGTAATGCACGGATCGATTTTATTATATAAACGCACTGTCGTGAGCGACCACCTGCACAACGCGACCAGCGACCGCGATTTCTTGGCAAAATATGCATTTCGACACTGCTATGAACGACCGCATCACAAAAACAGAGATAAACACAACTGACCTTTATTTAACTCTTTGTAACCACGACCGCTTAAGAAGCGAAGACGTTAAAAACAAAATCAAAAACTTTAAAACAAATTAGGCTGGCTACCGGTTTCTTGAATTGTACAGCTCATGCATGTAGTGTCATATGTTATAGATTGTAAACCAGACTAGAGTACATGCCGATTGCTCATTCGGAAATACCTCGGCTATTTCTGCGAGACAAAAGTATGATCCATAGGATTTCCCGCGAAATTGTGTATGGCAGCTTGTTCTAAAATAATAGTGCAATGAACTGAGAACTGAGACAAACACCACTGACGTTTATTTTATCCTTTGTAACAACGACCGCTTCCAAAGTAAAGACTGTTCTAGGTCATGCATGTAGTTTCCTTTGTTCTGGACTGTAAACCAGACTAAAGTACATGTCACTAACTGCCATTGTAGTGCCAAAGTCAATATAGCGGTCGCATACATCATTTTTCTTTGGAGTTAATCCGTAATGCCTGGGGTGAATGAGGTCTTTGTCTTTAATACCAGTAGGTGAGAATCGTTTTCCGGATTCGATTGTCATTGTGAAAGACTTGTGTTGTTTGTTGGGGTGTTTTTGCTGTTACAGAGATTACAACCCACACACCAAACCGTCATATGCCTACCTTAGTGCAGCTGGTTACACCCTCTGTTTATAGAGTTAATCCCTTTGTATCGTCGGTGAATAAAGTCTTTGACTTTTGTCTCTAAATAAATTTATTCTGTTTCTGGATAAATTAATTGTGTCTTTTTATTTCATTCATTGGTACATATACATTGTATATGTATTCCATATTTCCCAAAGCTTGATCAAAACTGCTACTGTCGTTATTACAATTGATCCCTTATAACATTAACACCTAGCACTTTAATAACAATGGCAGAACCTCCAATGAAAAAGAGACAAATTCTAACATTGGAGGAAAGAATTAATGTGATTGAAAGAAGTGAAAAATGGGAGACCGTTTGCAACATAGCAGCCACTTGAAACGTCGGTAAAACTCAAATTTAGGGTGTTATAAAAGACAAGGAGTCAATTAGAAACGAACTCATATGCTCATACTAGTACATGTACGTGTGATCTTCAAATATAAATGTGATTCATGTTTAATGATAGATGTATATCTTTATTACTATTTAAAATTATTTTCAGATTAATGCATGCAATATTTTAACAAGAACTATGAACAAAGAATACAATAAATGTACATGATTGTGCTTATTTTTCCCTCTTAAACAGTGCTGAATTTCGACCTTGGAAACTGGTCTTTTTGTACAAACCTGTTATGAGAGACCACCTGTCTTGAGAGACCGCTTTTTGCTGGCAGAAGGGGCGGTCTCTCATGACAGGTTTTACTGTACTACCTTCTTTAAAGATTGCAAGTCAGAGTCCGTTTCTGTACACACTATGAAATGCTTTCAGAAACTTGATGTTAAACGTTTACCCTCACTTAAATACTTATTTGCAAGGATATATATATATATATATATATATATATATATATATATATATATATATATATATATATACATACATACACACACACACAGATAGATAGATAGATAGATAGATAGATACCCACACATCACCACACATCAACAGTTCCCACACCCTTTATGAAAGCAAACTGAGCGTTCAGAAATTTTCTCATTATTTCGGGCCAAATACATAATCTATGATTAAGAACACTGATTAATACTTTTTACAAATAACTCTTGAGCGTAATTCCCCTGTAATATTTGGCTGGTCCAGTATTTCCTGATTTAAAAGTTGGTTTTATGATTTCCTCTCTCCGACTTGTTGGAAAACATGCACTATTATAAATAACATTAGCCAATTTTGTAATAAAAGGTGCAAGTATTATAGGTCACATACCGGTAATTAATCTCACGATTTAACAATATTTTCGGCAGTCCGAGCAATCTTGTGGCGATGAAAGTGATATGAAACATTAACAGAAATAGACACTAGATGCTAAAATAAACACTAGATGCTAAAATAGACACTAGATGCTAACTTTATGAAAACTATAGATACGGATTGGATAAAGCTCTGCAGGAAAATGGTATTTCCTGGAGATGAACCAAGAAAAGTTGTAAAGCAATCATGAAAAATGGATCTGCCGCGAAAATATTAATAACAATAAGTGATATGTATTATCATAAACCAGATATTTAGCATGAAATATGTTGTTGTAGCTGGTGATGAATTTTTAATACATGAATTACATTTTTTAAGAATTCTTAATTTTCAATTCAATATTTGTATGATAGGCTTTTACACATTGAATAGAATAAATTGTACTATACACTTCTAATGTTTCTCACTAATCTCACCCATTATGTAGGCATTTGAGCCCGGCTGACTTTCATATTTGTATGGAAACTTTCGGCGCTAAATCCTATTAAAACCTAGCGCTCAATCGTACAATTGTATGACGCTAAATAGCAATTCCAGTGCGCTCAATCCTAATGCGCCGATGTGGGACATGCTCCTATGTTCCTTTCCTATAGTTAAAGAAGTAAATTAAAGAAGTCATTCGGCAGGAGTCGGGTCATTCCTTATCGTATCATTTTGAATACGTAATTGTCCAGTATTAGCGGGTTTGTCGTGACGTCAAGAACTATTGCTTGTTGTCTCCCGTACGAGGAGGGCCTCATTCAGTGCTTTTGAATGACTCGGGGTACGCTACTGGCATACGCACCTCGATTTTAACAGAACATTCAAATCACAATACATAATTAATCTCCAGGAGCGTATTGAATATTTGAAAAAAGACCCAAAATAATAACTTCACTGCATTATTTAATTATATTCTACAGTCAGCTGTGCAAAAGAAGGTCCTAAATTTAATGACTGCATGAAGAATAAAGACCGAGCTTTCACGCCAGCCGAATGAGGGATCACTTCAATGTACCCGGTTGTATAAACCTCCCTATGCTCTTCGTGATCGGTATTCACTGAGACGGTTTTTCGACGATTTTAGTGCCTTGACTGTTATCAGCGCATCGCCACCTGGAACTGGTCAAAACTCGACTTGTTAAATTAGCATGTCAGTACAACCTGTTTGTAAGTATACTGTATCGTCCGCATTACAATTAGTTCATAACTGAATTGATTTATATCTCTGTAAATTCTAATAATCTCCCTGCATTTGAGTGTTATGTATTCTCATGTTAATTCTAGAGGATAAGTTCTTCTCTAAATGACAGAAAATTAAGTCTTGTAGTGTACAAGTCTATCTTTTGATAATAATATATGGATATTTCTTTTCATGAAATTTTATGTGTAACTATACTTGACCATTCTCTAATTTCGCGCCTTCTCCGGTCTCTTCACGATTCTCATTAAAATGTGCTAAATATTTTTTAAGCAACAGACACACCCTATGTTAAAAATGGACATTCTCTATTGTTATAACGGATATCTCCTTCTCTAACAACGGAACCCCCTATTGTAAGAAAGGAACGTACGTCTCCTTTATTAATTACTGACACTTTATTATGATAACGGACACCTCTATTGTAATAACAGAGACCACCTATTGGAATATTGTAATAATGGACACCCCCTATTTTAATAAGGTCGACAATAGATTTTAGAATCATTATAACAAGAAGCACAATTTTTATTTTTTAGATTGAGCGGTACGGATTCCATAAAGATTTTTTTCAGAATCTTTTTTTGTTTGTTAAATGACGGAACGTATGTTTTCGAATTGCTTATGTCTTCTATATTTACTACATAACAAATCTGTAGAGTTCTTTTTGTTGCCAGCATTGGATTCTAGCTCTCTAACTCATGCAAATCTAGTACATTCTTTGGTGACAATAATTAGCTTCAAATCTCTCTCCAAACTCCCCATATATCATGCAATTTTATGGAGTATACATTTTCGTGGCTTTTAGAAAAATGCCATTTTCCTCGATACTTCAATTCGTGGATTAGGAGCACTGTTGCACTGTTTGTTGGATCTTTATATTCGTGGTTTGTAGCAATCACGAAGTCCACGAAATTGGGTACCCTCACGCAAATTGTGAGTTGACCGTATATATATATATATATATATATATATATATATATATATATATATATATATATATATATATATATAATCGACTCTGTACCAGTTGATTGAAGTTTGAGTATAAGAAACAGATATTGTGTCGAAGCGTGTATTTAGTTTAAAAAAGGATTGCGACCTAATGTTTCACGATCAATTTCTTTACTTTTCTCTTTTTTCAGTCGGATATTCTTGTTGAGATACAATTCCACGGCCCTGAAAAATAATAATCAACTCTATTTCCAATCATTATGCACCAAACTGTCTAACATTTTACTTTCAAAGTTGAGGGGGCTATATCTGGCGGGTGTAAAAAAGTACATTATGTTGAAAGACCATTTTCTAAAATTAGTTTCGATGAAAATAGGTTTATATCTTTGTCTAATCTAGCTTATAAAAATAGATATATATTTGTTTCAATAAGTGTGTATTCCGTTATAAATATTCAGAAATATACAATATTTTAAAGATAGATGTATACATTTTTCAAGAACCCAGATATTGCACATATATGTTTAGCGCCACCTAGAGGGTAAAGTACAGTGAAGGTAGAACAAAGATGGCGTCGTTTCGATTTATTTACAGAGTGGTGCAATAATATATCATTCGCTGTATCTACCAATGATTTTGCATTTATCGTATTCGTAAAAATCTAGGTCACCAAACAAAGACAAACCTGTTGAAGCCTGCTGACTGGGCAGGGGGTCCAGGAGTTTGTGCTCCATATCAGTGCAATCTTTATCGTTAGAAAGTATGTTGTCATTAGAAATGTACTAGAAAGTTGCACATATTACTCTTTACGCCTTATTTGCCCAGTTATAATTTACATTTATGATTTTGGTAGTGGCTACATATATTAGTCCTACAATGTAAGACGTGGACCCCGATATTTATGCTTCATCTTTGATTTGGTGAAAACATTCAATGTGCACACCGTTTGCTACTTCATAAACAATTTTTCAGCAGCAAAACGTAGATTTAACATAAATTGTGTACACCTTAAATTACCAATATGTTTTCAGTAACTTATTCAGTCTCTATTTATTTTTACAGCAGCAGTCAATACTTGCTGACATATAAAAGGGAACAAAAATATAAAATTATAAACTTCAATAATTTAAATGGTTGAAATTTCATAAAAATTGCAGCATATGAGACTTTACGGATATGGAATAAAAATAAATATATGTGGTTTTTGTTTTCGCAAAGAGTATTTGAAAGCTATTTTAGATACTATATGCAACATTTGACAAGAAAAATGATCGATTTGAAGATTTTTTATCATTATAATTAAGGCATCATATTATTATATTTTTATCCTGCTGTATCCGCTATTTTCGCCCGTTCCGCTCAAAACCAGGTAAATATTCAAACATATGCATGGTACAAAATCCAAGCATCAACAGGATGTTGCAAAGCAGCATTGCACAAGGTCACGTGATATACGCGAACCCCAAATGTGCGGACAGTACGCTGAATATTAATAAGAGTGGTCGGCAAGATGGAGGCTCGCGACACGATTAACAATAAAGTTCACTCAACTTCAACCGTTGCAAATAGACATGACACTTTTAAGTACACCCACATCTGATTCTGATACATACATCAATATTAATTCTTCCTTATGCCCATATTTAACTTAGATAAAAGTATTCGTACTAAATTCTGGTTTGGTATTTTTAAAATTCGTAATTAGATCTTTTACATTTGTAGTGATCAATTCGGAAACAATCACATCTCTCGACAAGACAATCTTTCCAAAGGACACATGTAAATACTTACAAAAGTTTAACAGAGATCGAGGAAAGTTATATATGAAGTATAAACGTAGAGAGCTGAGCTCAATACAAACAGACAGACTAATATACATACAGAAAAGCAGGCAGATATTCACAGAGTCAAAGAGATCATATTATTATCGAAAACATACCTTTTCCTTTGGAGCTGAACCTTTCAAATTCAAGTTTTGTCAAGTAAACCATATATAATTCAAGCTTGAACAAACCAAGTTGATCTTTATTTCTAATGACATTTCATCTGTACATTGCATGTGCCTGGTTCTCTTTTGCATTTTGTCGTCCACCGCGTAGTCGAGAGAGCGTTAAAATAGGCAGTGTATGTTGTTTTGTTTTTCAAAATTATTTTTACCGTGTGTCTGTGCTTTAGCAAATTACTCCGTCTTTCTTAAGCCCATTTGTCCATACGTCCGTCCATGAACAAAAACCTGAAACCCCTCCAGCACACTGACCTTATATTTCCTATAATTATGGTACTTCATCAGCATCAAATCGTCAGCCAAACGCCTTGTGAATATTTTAACATTCATCGCATTTGTTATTGCTTCATTGCACCCATAACAATGTAAAGCTTTAACCACTCAGAGATTAAGATGAAATCGATAACGAATAAAATTTTACCACTTTTTGTGAGTTATGGCCCATATTTGTCGAAAAACAGGCATGCTAGCAATCAGGTATTCTAATGTTGTTTCAACAAAATATGCGTTCAAGCTTCATCTTCACAAGATAGTAGATTCAACCACCGTCATATATTTTGATCTTTTTTCGAGAGTTTTGATCCTCAAATTACTTACACCCTAAAAACATTCAATCGCTGTCGGCCTTAATCTTTTATGTTTTGAATTTCATTAAATTATCTGTTAAGCTGTTTCTTAAAATGGTTGAAAATAACTTCGATAATTAGCATCCTGTTTTCAGTAATGGCTCATTATCGACGTATCCAGGGATTACATGTAAAATACTCCGGCAGTATCTTTTTGGTAATAATAAAATTTACAATGAAGATTCATTTATAGAATGTCCAATCAGTGCAACCATCAGCCAATTGCAACCATTTTATACAAAAATAATACCCTTCGTCGACCTAAAATACGTCAATGAATTGTGAATATTTAAGTAATTACATTTTTAACAATTCCAACCAAATTTACTGTGAATTTGCAATTTATCAAAATCTTGGATAAATTAATAGATTAAGCACGATTTTAAAATATTTTGCAGAGTTACTGTCCTTGATATGATGCAAACAGTTAACATTTTAACCTAGGGAGGCAAGGACCATATAAATACATTGACCATATAAATACATTGACGAAATAAAGATTGATTAGATGGAGATACAGATAAAGTTATACTGCTGGCAATTTCATATCAATGAATGTAAAATAAATCATGCAATGTCGCAAATACTGAATGAAATCTAAAATATGAACGCATCCTGATAGTTTGTATTTTGAGTGCATGATTTATTTATTTATTTATGTTGTTTAATTATTTTGTTTGGTTATGACGTTGTATCCTAGTGTAATCGAATTTTGTTATACTATATTTTCTCTTTATCTTAACCATATTTGAGCTCATCGAACGTGCTGCTTTGGAATAATTCAAATTCGTTCATCCGAGTTCCCCCTCATTTTAAGTTATAAGTTTTTGTTTCGCCCTTGCCTTGTACTTTCAGAAAGATATATTCTGAGGCGACACTTATCGCCTATTACCACATGACCTGTACGGATCTACAGCTTCTCACATCGAGCCAAATACTGTGGGTTTCAGTTTCATATATTTATCATTTAAACGATTTCTTCTTTTAGTTCAAAACTATGACATTTGTTTGTTGTAACTGCTTCAGATATTAGTTACTATGTTCAACTATGAAGTTGGTATCTTAAATCTGAGAAAGTACGAAAACTCGAGGGCAGGACTATGTGGCGCTGTACATGTAAACAGGATGCTGGCTTTTTAGATAACGAACCAGGATGTCGCCTCATGGAGGATGATACTTTTACACACATTCCTATCCTAAATTTCTGTTCATGTTTAAGATACCTGTAACGTAACAAAACTGACTTTGGTCTTTGTGTATGAATACTTATTAAAAGATATGACAACAATTACATAAAAACAATTCTTTAAATTTAATTGCTATCATTTAAACTCCTTTATCAGCCGAACAGAAACATCCATGAGGATTATGAGTCAGTAGCATCCAGTCAACCGACTGTCCAAGTCCAAAGGAAAATCTGATTTATCTATGTTTGACTTGTTCTCAGACTTTGACTTTAGCCCACACAGGTTATGTTACCAATCCCAAATAGTGTTATTAGCTGTAAGTCGCGACAGTCAGGATGAGTGCCATTATGATGCACCACCAGAGAGAGAGAGAGAGAGAGAGAGAGAGAGAGAGAGAGAGAGAGAGAGCAGTTGAGACTAAGGACTTTCCATCTGGAAAAATGCAAACATTACTTGATTTCCACAAGTCTGGTGCCAAGAGTAGCCGCATGATGCCGCCATTTACAAGTGTTCATTTCATCTCATCAATATCCAGGGGATTCTGGTTCTCCTGTTGCCTATACCTCAAAATATCTCCACTAGCTGTTCCGTCCGAGAGTACGTGTTATAAGTTGCTTGTTGTAAAGAAAAGACAGTTTACATCCTATCAATTGCTGAATTGTGCTATATTTCCACGAAATGTTATTTTCTTTTTTATTACGATTAGAAATTTAAAGTTTGCATTTACTTCTTTTAAGAGTGAGAACTGATGCATACTGTTTAGGGACAGACCGTTTAATTTGGAGGGGGGGGGGGGGACTTGGAGTTTGTTTCCAGAAATAAAATGTCGGCTCTCAACTAGCTTGACAAAAACATTTTTGCTCTGATTGATAGCAAAATAAAAATCTATTATATTAGTTGAAAAAATAAATGATATCGAGGTAAAAAAAATTAAAATATCCCAGCTCCAAAGAAAATTCCAGACCACCCTCCTCCCGAAGATTAAATGGTCAGTACCTGATGTTCATCAGAGTGTAAAGTCGCAAAAATTGTGTGCTCCACCTTTGTGAATCCATGTAGTAGCCAATAAATCGAACATTACTTTCTCGAAACGCTGTGTTCGCGAAATGTAAATTATGAACAGTGGTATACATACAAGATTTATGTAACTTTTGCAGGTCTTCTTGTGTGTGTGCGTGCGTGTTTATGTGTGTATACGTGTTTTTGGGTCATATCTCCGAAACTATTCAGATACCCAATAGGTCGTGCTGTATGTTACCACAAAATCATGCAATACAAATTATCTAGATCTATATAAACATTGACGGAAATAACAATAAACCTATGGATCTGTACTGTTGCTGGAGCACTGAGCAAGATGCAAGGATACGCTGTATTTGCGGCTGTTGTCTTTCAGAATTACTTTTATGATTTCCTATAAGTCAGATTTGTTCCTTTATAAAAGCTCTAGACCCTTTATAAGATTATTTTTTTCTTTTGATTTGTTATTATTTTCATTGGTTCCAGTTTATCATTTCTATTTTTTTTCCAACAATGTATATACGATCAATTCATTTTCTTTCATTTTGCTATAAGAATAGTTTTTGAATGCTTGACTTTTTAGCATTTGAGTTTGATCTGTTCTTCATTTTATTTGATTCCACATTTGTTCCAATATAGTCCCTTTTATTTCATTCTCTCAGTTGAAGCATAACTACACTATTAGTTGTTTCATGATTATCAAAGTAATTTAAATTTGCAAGGTGACTGATCAACAAGAGATGCACACTAATGTTGACGGAAGCGATTAGATAGATTCGTTTCGTTAAAGAAACTGACCCCATTTCAACCGACTTCGGCATTCCTTAGCTACCATCGCATTCCAACCAACCCAAATGTATGTCAACGGCTCATGAAGGATTCACGGTACTAATTCAGGTGTTAATTTCAGCAATGGGTGTTCCAAAGTCAAGTATCTAAAAGAACTTAAATTCCATCAATAAAACATTGTCTCTATTTTTTTTCAAGTTACAAATAGAACAAGCTCTCAAAAGATTCTTATTAATAAAATTTTACTTTTGATTATCAACCAATTATGCCAAGCCAGACCCATATATACTCTATTGTACCCATTTCTGGACTGGTTCCCATTCTTCGATATAATTGGTAACCTGAGTCCTGCAAACGCATCGACTTCATTGTTCCAGGATTTGATTCCGTCAGAAAAAAGAGATCTGTGCAACAGTGTCAATATGGGCTGCCAAGTATGTGAAATATTCTTGAAAATTTTGCCTCTAGTTGCCCGCTCAGTCGATAAGGGAACACGCTACACAGTACCGCTTGTGCTGGAAGTAAGACCTTGATTCGCCCCTGTCATAAATATCAGGGTCCACGTTTAACATTGTAGGACTAAGTATAGCACCAGACCTTATGGAAAAAGTGTTCAATCGACCATCGATAAGCTCTAGAGAGAGAGAGAGAGTGAGAGAGAGAGAGAGAGAGAGAGTACTAACGAAAACAAATTTGTTTTAACAACGTTGTTTTTTGGGACGACATATCAACAAAATCAACTGATTTTACCCAAAATTGTAAAGGAAGTAGCCTTGCTTACATATCATGGCAGATGTTACCACAGCGAAACCATGTGGTCTGTTTTCTTGGAACACATCAGCTTCATACGTTGAGCATCTAGCCTAAGTTGTGTAGATCTTCTGCCGAAATTAACAATTCGCCAAACATACAGATGTTTGGTAAGACGCCACTGTATATCTTCAGCTATCGTTAGGTCGAAGTCATTGGGTCGCAGGAAATTTATTTTTCTTATTTTTTTTAATTTTTTTTTATATAATTTTCAAAATTAACTATTTCTGTTCTATCTGTATAATTACTGTGTAATTTAGTATTCACAGGATTCGAACTCAGATGAATCTTACTTATTGGAATCAAGAGTCATCTTGCATTTGCGACCTAATATCTGTTATTTTACGAGATTTTACTCAATTCGACCAACTGTTGGAGAGTCGGTTATATATATATATATATATATATATATATATATATATATATATATATATATATATATCACCGACTCTCCAACAGATATATGCTGCATGCAGCAATTGAATTTTGCAGTTGTTCACATGTCAGGGTTACAATGTCCACACAAATACGACCTAACTGAGTGTAGAAAATATTCCCCGCTCGCCCCGTCCAAAACATTTATGACAACGAAATTCAAGCATGGCTATTGAAAGGGTAACTAATACTTCCTACCAGTATTGGATTACCTCCCCTGATTTAAAAATGAAGGGAAGAAACCTGGTTAGCTTTGTTTTAACACACTTCAGTGGAAGTTTTTGTTGAATTTTGTCGCCATTTTAAATAAATATTTGAAGGATGTGTTGGTTTGAAATATGTTGCTAACATTTGTTTGTTCTCTACAACAACAAAAATGTTGCTGGTTTTCTGTGACATATTGTTTCATATCACTTTATTTTTTGTTCCTTTTCTTTCTATTTGAATTATATCCGAAAATAAAAGGAATAAAATTTTGAAAAATTGCATAGTTCCATGATGCTTTCTTGGTCTTTTTGGTAGATGATATACTGTTCTTACTTGTATCCTGTTAAAATGAAACGATTCTTCATCCTTTATTAAATTATTGGTTGAAATATTCTCACATGAACCTTTGGAGAGGTTTAACAAAAACAAATTTATCATCAGATTTGCACATGATCTTTAAACTTATTGCACGATTTCCTATTAACATTGGCAGAAGTGTTTTAATTTCATTATTGTACTGGGAACATTTCTGAATACATATTTTATGAGAAAAAAATTCCCTTAAATCCCATTTTGAAAAACGATGTTTTCACTATTTAAGAAAAAAAAAATAGTTGTCAATAATTGTCAGAGTTAACCATTTTGTTGGATTTTGTAAAAATGTAATAATGCCCAAAAATACTCCAGTGTCTTTAAACTGTTACTGCTTCGTCGCTTTTCTCTCTTATTCTCTTCTCTCTCTCTGTCTGTATGTCTATCTGTCTCTGTCTCTCTCTGTCTGTCTGTCTCTCTGTCTCTCTCTCTCTCTGTCTCTCTCTGTCTCTCTCTCTCTCTCTCTCTATATATATATATATATATATATATATAGAGAGAGAGAGAGAGAGAGAGAGAGAGAGAGAGAGAGAGAGAGAGAGAGAGAGAGAGAGAAAGAGAGAGAGAGAGAGAGCGCAAGGAAGCCTCACAATTTTATAAGGAGGAGCCTTTGATAAATATTTTTCCTTAACTTTCGGGGAGGGTAATGAAATTCAATGTGAAGAAAGCACAATTAGGTTTTAGTTCGTCTTGACTGCAAATGCTACGTTCTGTAAGACATCAAGGGAAATAAATCTTAACACCTTCCAGCAGTAAACGTGTGGAAGGTTTGTTGTAAACCGACTTCGATAATTTCTTCAGAGTGGTCTATATTGTCGTCATACAGCTATAGGGCCACTAACATATATCTGTACTGAGTTTATGTAATTAGTATTGTGAACAGAAGACGATATGATCCAGCTTTAAGGAGAACAGGTTGTATCATTTTATTCTAAGCAACAAATAAGTAAGAAATGTATTCATTATTGTGGATTTAAAATTCGAGATAGCTCACCTGTCTATTTCAATCACTACTCAACATCGAAGATAAAGTTCTCGGTAATTATCCGAAATTCATGTATAGGTTTGTTTACAATCGACATGTTTAATGTTTACATATAAGAAGGATTCGACTCGTTTTGTTTCCCACCCTTGAACTATAACTGCTATCGTCTATACTCGGGTATAAACTATATCCAAATGCAAACAACATAGACCCTGATCTGCCGTCTCATAACGCGCCGGCAGATCAGGGTCTATGTTGTATGTTCTACTGATTAGTCCTTACAAACTGCATAGACCCAGATCTGCCAGCGCATTATGCGACGGCAGATCTGGGTCTATGCAGTTTGCAGTTGGTATCGACTTATACGCAAGTACAGACGGTATATCTTTCAGGAGGTTTCTACAAGGATTAACCGTAATTTTTTTTTAAAAAATCGATCGTTTGAGCAGCATTTTGCCAGAGGCCGTGTAGATCTGTGACTAAATGTTTTTGTTGTAGATGATGATGATGATGACGAGGACGATGATGAAACTCTACAACTGACCGATCAGATCTCTCTGTTGTAATATGTTGCTCAGGACCACAATGCCACTCATGTATACACTCTTAAGGGAAGGGAATTAGATGTACGTGTGTATGTCTGTAGTAGTGCTTTACGGCACCTTAGCACAAAAGTGGCTATGTAGTACCTGCCAACACAAGATTATGTTTCAAAAATGTAAAAATGAATTGACAAAAATTAGGAAGATAAAGGCTTCCAAATAAATAAAATTAAAGAGTAAAGATGTAAATATTCCGTAAAATATATATAAAGTAACAGATATAGGTAACACATTTAAAATCCCTCAAACGTGATTGGAAGGGAATTAGAACTCTTACTGTGGTCGCAGCTGCTCCACACAGTATGTGCATTTTATATGTATTGATTTCACTTACCCAGCCATTTGTAAAAAAAATAAATACTATATATATATATATATATATATATATATATATATATATATATATATATATATATATATATATATATATATATATTTCATTTTATCGGATGAGCACATATGAGCATATAACATTGTAGCAATGTTTTCCTAAACTTAATATTTGCTTCTTTGTACGTCTCAGTTACAGTGATAGAAACTGATCTAGCTGCAAATTTGTGGCTAGTGACTGACTTATAAACTGTATGTCCTCTCGGGCGTATACCGTTGCGGTTTAACCTCACGATGCCAAAATACGAGTTGAACCCGGAAAAAAAACCTGAAATGGAACTATCTCAACAATACAACAAAGACAACAAATAAATAGGATGCGTTGATGAACTGATTGATTGGTTTTTAAGTGTCTTGACCAGAGAGACGCCACGGCGGCCAAGCGGGCCTGGTTTGGACAGAATGCGCATGCGCACACTTCTGATCGCAAGTCTGGCACCCTAGTCACTGATCCACCGTGGATCCCTCTGGCACCCTAGTCACTGAGCCACCGTGGTTCCCTAAGTGTGCTGCAGTCACAGACAGAAAAAAACAAGGAAAACGTTTTTAGAGGCAACTTCCAATCTGTACATTATGAAAAGATATTTTCACATTTTTACTTGTGAGAAATCGCTAGTTTACTTGTAAAATGTAGAGCATAAAGAACTTAAAAAATGTTTAAGTTTGCTTTTATGCCTGTGATTATGAAGCAATATCGATGCATTATGCATTATTCATGTAGATTGTGCACACATTTCTTCAATTTCGCCTAAAAAATCCACAAAAGTAACAAAAGAAATCTGCGCACTTGATCACCCTTTTTTTAAAAAATCATTATTGATGCCACACTGAGCTACTCGTTAAATCTCTGAAGTGTGACGTGTCCTTTTGGAATGAATGCAATGCAGGAAGGAACTTTTTCCTCAGCTGTCGTATACATGTATCTGTTCAAATACCGTGTACATATATTGATATCAAATCGCATCAGATGAGTACTGAAGTACTGGTGTTAAAAAATGATAAATTAATAACAATGGTTATTCGCCTAAGACAATTAGTAACATTTTAACTGCATCTTCTCACAAGTGCAATGTAATTAAAATTTCAGATATCTGTAAATAAAACTTGCTATACTGCATAGAGTTTGTTATCAGTTGTGAGTCTTTAAATAACATAGTGTAAATTTCCGATGCGGTCAAGCACATTTTGTATTTACCGTCTATACTTGCGTATAAATCCAGTTCAAATTCAAACAACATAGACCCTGATCTGCTGTCGCTTAATGCGCCGGTAGATCAGGGTCTATGTTATTTGTTCTACGGATTAGTCCTTACAAACTGCATAGACCCAGATCTGCCGGCGCATTATGCGACGGAGATCTGGGTCTATGCAGTTTGCAGTTTGTATCGACTTATACGCAAGTACAGACGGTATATCTTTCAGGAGGTTTCTACAAGGATTAACCGTAATTTTTTTTTTAAAAATCGATCGTTTGAGCAGCATTTTACCAGAGGCCGTGTAGATCTGTGACTAAGTGTTGTTGTTGTAGATGATGATGATGATGACGAGGACGATGATGAAACTCTACAACTGACCGATCAGATCTCTCTGTTGTAATATGCTGCTCAGGACCATAATGCCACTCATGTATACACTCTTAAGGGAAGGGAATAGATGTACGTGTGTATGTCTGTAGTAGTGCTTTACGGCACCTCAGCACAAAAGTGGCTATGTAGTACCTGCCAACACAAGATTATGTTTCAAAAATGTAAATATGAATTGCACAAAAATTCGGAAGATAAAGGCTTCCAAATAAATAAAATTAAAGAGTAAAGATGTAAATATTCCGTAATATATATATATATATATATATATATATATATATATATATATATATATATATATATATATAAAATAACAGATATAGGTAACACATTTAAAATACTTCAAAGGTGATTGGAAGGGAGCTAGAACTCTTACTGTGGTCGCAGCTGCTCCACACAGTATGTGCATTTTATATGTATTGATTTCACTTACCCAGCCATTTGTGAAAAATTATATTATATATATATATATATATATATATATATATATATATATATATATATATATATATATATAATTTTATTGGATGAGGGATGAGCACATATGAGCATATAACATTTTAGCAATGTTTTTCCTAAATTTAATATTTGCTTCTTTGTACGTCTAAGTTACAGTGATAGAAACTGATCTAGTTGCAAATTTGTGGCCAGTGACTGACTTATAAACTGTATGTCCTCTCGGGCGTATACCATTGCGGTTTAACCTCACGATGGCAAAATTCGAGTTGAACCCGGAAATAAAAACCTCAAATGGAACTATCTCAACAATACAACAAAGACAACAAATAAATTGAATGCGTTCATGAACTGACTGATTGGTGTTTAAGTGTCTTGACCAGAGAGACGCCACGGCGGCCAAGCGGGCCTGGTTTGGACAGAATGCGCATGCGCACACTTCTGATCGCAAGTCTGGCACCCTAGTCACTGATCCACCGTGGTTCCCTCTGGCACCCTAGTCCCTGAGCCACCGTGGTTCCCTACGTGAGCTGCAGTCACAGACAGAAAAAACCAAGGAAAAAGATTTTAGAGGCAACTTCCAATCTGTACATTATGAAAAGATATTTTCACATTTTTACTTGTGAGAAATCGCTAGATTACTTGTAAAATGTTAGAGCATCAAGAACTTAAAAAATGTTTAAGTTTGCTTTTATGCCTGTGATTATGAAGCAATATCGATGCATTATGCATTATTCATGTAGATTGTGCACACATGTCCAAAATTCCACCTAAAAATCCACAAAAGTAACAGAAGAAATCTGCGCACTTGATCACCCTTTTTTTTAAAAATCATTATTGATGCCACACTGAGCTACTCGTTAAATCTCTGAAGTGTGACGTGTCCTTTTGGAATGAATGCAATGCAGGAAGGAACTTTTTCCTCAGCTGTCGTATACATGTATCTGTTCAAATACCGTGTACATATATTGATATCAAATCGCATCAGATGAGTACTGAAGTACTGGTGTTAAAAAATGATAAATTAATAACAATGGTTATTCGCCTAAGACAATTAGTAACATTTTAACTGCATATTCTCACAAGTGCAATGTAATTAAAATTTCAGATATCTGTAAATAAAACTTGCTATACTGCATAGAGTTTGTTATTAGTTGTGAGTCTTTAAATAACATCGTGCAAGTTTCCGATGCGGTCAAGCACATTTTGTATTTACCGTCTATACTTGCGTATAAATCCAGTTCAAATTCAAACAACATAGACCCTGATCTGCTATCGCTTAATGCGCCGGTAGATCAGGGTCTATGTTATTTGTTCTACGGATTAGTCCTTACAAACTGTATAGACCCAGATCTGCCGGCGCATTATGCGACGGCAGATCTGGGTCTATGCAGTTTGCAGTTGGTATCTACTTATACGTGAGTATAAACGGTACATTGCTTCACTTCTTTTATTGCATATATAGGTGAATGTTTGCACAATACATACGTAACATATTTATTTGCTATGCGTCACTCACTGTTGTGTCATACCATCATTCACTTATAAATATTTATGACTATATATTCTGCCATCTTGTTCACTTAACTTGTATTTGTAATGTATCGCATAAATATTTCATAAATTTGACAGGAATGAGTTCATGCAAGCATGACGCTCTTGTTTCCCAATCCTAAATGCATTAACTATGTACGATATTCTGAAAAATGCAACAAGGATTATTGTTAAAACTGTATAAAATGTTTCGATATAGACACAGTTCATGTCAACTTATGAAATTTTCATACGACTGCTAATGTGAATAACGTTTTGTGTGCATGAAGTAGTTTTGAGAGCTTTTCTGTGTGATTGATGGCTGCATATTAAACTGGTTCAGATACTGCTTCTCCTTTTTTTCTGCTGCTTTGAGCAAGCGTCAACTGTCAAAAGAATGGTAATTCTCCAGAGTAAGGGGCTATTTGGCCATCATGTATGAGTTTGTATTGTTTAGCATGTAACAATGATACTCATGATGATGATGACTACGACTACGAAGACGATGATGATGGTGATGACGATGATTGTATTATTATTATTATTATTACACTTTTGCTCTGTTTTCATCAATATAATGAAATATATAGACATTTGGCAATAAAAACAGCTAAAAGTTGAAAAGTTTGAATTTCCTGGAGCACTGGCTATGATACATGTATGATGCCAAAGGCAAACTCGCACAGTAGAGTCTTCTGTGTAGATCTAAATGTGCGCAGAATTGACTAATCGCCAAGATGCATGTACCTGCTTTCAGCTGTCAGTCAAACGTTGCTTATTGAAATTAAAATGATTTTTTTTTACTTTTATCTTGGTTTTAACAGCACTTTTAACACATTATTGGCTATATCATACCGAGGAAATGGAAGCTAAGTGCCTTTCCCAAGGACACACAGAGGCAGTCGACCCGCACTGGCCTGGGCGAATATCAAAACCGCGACCCTTGGAATAAGAGTCCGACGATCTATCAACTGAACTACAGAGGTTCCATAAATCCAAATAAAACGCCGACCAATCTCAGCAGCGGTTATGTGTAAATCATTATCTGATTACATCTGGGATACTAAGCTTGTTTCAACTCTAAGGCATCATGGTTCATCGAAGGGGTCTGACACCCAGCTAGTTTTCATTTTATGACATGTACATATTCATATTATAATGGCTTCACTATTTGTCTTCAAATATTCGTAACATTTTCTATGTTAACCAGATTGTTCATTCTTTATAAAGTAGTAAAGGCTAAAACAAAGATTTCACGGAAAATAGTACCTACGCTAATTAGTTGACGTTGTTATTTCGGGCCTGATGATTTGTCAGTTCATACAGCTGTGACCTATGTAATCAGTAATCTAGTAGTTGTACTCCGGGTTCTGAATTGCTCGTGAGATCAAGTTTCGTCGTTCTTGTTGACCCATCGGCAGAGAATGTCGTCTAGCAATCAGCTATAGCACAACAGAGTTTCCGATGGACCAATAACCAGCTAGATGTTAATCGCTGCATAATCGGGTGGATGGACAAGAATTTGCCACCAACCAAGTAGGCCAAATAGAGAATTTTTCTATATGACATATAACACTACAACTCTTAATAACTTTGACATTTTATATCCAATTTGATATCCAATTTTGAATTTTTTGTAGAATATATTTATGAGTCCTGTTTTAAGAGCTGGGAAATTTACGAAAACTACATACGCAGATTTGAAACAGATAGATAAAAAACTGATTTTTTTTTTTTTTTTTTTTGAGTGCTTAATTGTTGTTGCACCTATTTATAAGCAAAGTGCTAAGGTTCAGAAGCTTTAATCATACTACATGTAAAACAAGCAAAACCTTTTCGTAACAGCTAATGTAACGACGGCAAAGTGTTTTGAAGGAAGAATTCAATAACAAAAGGGGGACTATAGGTCATAATATGCCTAATATGGATGACGTCCATGACGACGACGACGACGACGATGATGATGGCTGTGCTGGTAGCGGAGCGGGCAATACTATTCCATGCAAAAGAACTTAAGATCTCTCCTATTATCTTGATATTTACATGTTGAAAAATGGAATGGATCAAAACAAAAACTTTATGATTTTAGAGTAAATAACATCATAAATTTATCATCTTTTCATTAGGCATTGCATTTAAAAACCAAACAACAATTACCTTTCTGTCCGAACAATAAAAACCCTTTCGCCACTAAACGAATGTGGGTTCTGACGAAAATTTAACCACAAAAATCGATGTCTACAAAAATGAACCAATTCACAGTATAATCTTCAAAAGTTTCACTTCATACAATGATGCGGGAATATTTTGGGGAATTATTTTTCTTTGACACCAGAAGTTGTAAAATAACATATAATCTTCAAAAGTTTCACTTTGTTAATATATGATATATAATCTTAATTAATGTATGATATATAATCTTTGTTAATGTATGATATATAATCTTTGTTAATTTATGATATATAATCTTTGTTAATTTATGATATATAATCTTTGTTAATGTATGATATATAATCTTTGTTATTGTATGATATATAATCTTTGTTAATGTATGATATATAATCTTTGTTAATTTATGATATATAATCTTTGTTAATGTATGATATATAATCTTTGTTAATGTATGATATATAATCTTTGTTAATTTTTGATATATAATCTTTGTTAATGTATGATATATAATCTTTGTTAATGTATGATATATAATCTTTGTTAATGTATGATATATAATCTTTGTTAATTTATGATATATAATATTTGTTAATGTATAATATATAATCTTTGTTAATGTATGATATATAATCTTTGTTAATTTTTGATATATAATCTTTGTTAATGTATGATATATGATCTTTGTTAATGTATGATATATAATATTTGTTAACGTATGATACATAATCTTTGTTAATTTATGATATATAATCTTTGTTAATGTATGATATATAATCTTTGTTAATGTATGATATATAATCTTTGTTAATGTATGATATATAATCTTTGTTAATGTATGATATATAATCTTTGTTAATTTATAATATATAATCTTTGTTAATTTATAATATATAATCTTTGTTAATTTATGATATATAATCTTTGTTAATGTATGATATATAATTTTGCAGACAAAAGCTTCACGATTATTATTTAATATGCATGAACTGAAAAAGTAGAAATGACTCCAAAATGGAAAACATATATCAGTTTCAAAAAGACATACAGCCTTGAGTCATTTGTACAGATGAATTTAAATAGACAATAACGCTCTCTTTTAGAACACTGTAGGTGTGGCAATTCTCCCAATAAGAAATGAACATGGGAGATACCGTAAGGACAAAGTAAAAAACAAAATTTGTACAATGTGTAATGATAATGTCGCTTAAGATGAGTTACATTTGTTTGCTAAAGTGTCCGTGTTACTCAGACTCACGTAAAAAGCTACTTAAAGGTACTGATTTATGTTTGATATATTCTCCTGAGTTTATCTTGCAAAAATGCCCAATAAAGACATATCTGTATATTGTCAATTCTTTAATCAGAAGGAACATATTACTATTCAGATTGTATGTATGTATGTATGTATGTATGTATGTATGTATGTATGTATGTATGTATGTATGTATGTATGTATGTATGTATGTATGTATGTATGTATGTTTCCGTAGTTTCGCTATGCGTCATTGAATATTTACTTGCTTATATATTTAAATTGACTTGTAGATCCATTGGGCTAGGTACTTAATACACATTTCACGTTACTAGTGTATTAATGAGAAGGTTTTATATCTTTGTACTTTGTAAACATGTGTATCACTATAATAAATAATTACTTACTCTTCTTGGAAAAGACCCATTTATTAAATTGTATAGACCAATCAAAGTAACCCCTCAGTTCATAGACAGAGAAAGAAAGAATTTAAGATGTTTCATATTTTTGTACACTCAGTTGTTGGTAAAATCAAAACAAAAGAGCTCGCCAAATCATGTAGTTCTATATGTGATCATGCATTGCACCGTGTAACACAGGGACATGGGGATTCTACACACACTCAAAAACTATAGAATAATCCACTTGGCCTTTGACATCGCCATCGTTTTGTGGTCGCATTCAATATGAACAGATACAAGTTTATACGCGTACGATATAAAAACAGAGTATAGACCATGCCTATCATTGCATATAATGTGATGGAAGTTTCGTTTAGGTCAGATTATCCCAATCTTAAAAATAAATATTTATTTAATTTACCATCTTAGGCTAAAGCTTCTTGGCTAAAGAACCTCGGTAGCTATGTGGATAGCGTGCTGGGTTCTCTGCCAGAAGGGTGCGGGTTCGAATCCTACCATCGGATCAGCCCTCACTGGCTACCGTGAGATGTCCCTGGGCAAGGAACTTTACTCAAGTTGCCTCAGCACGATAAAACCAACATACACATATGTACTGATGTGCGGTAAAGCATCGACCAAACAAACAGCTATCTTCTTGGCTACTAAAATCATAATATACACCAGAGGTATATCAATATTCAGCATGCTTAAGATTGCTGTGGTCAAATCTACTCTTCCTTAAAGGTAACCCCTGTATTATCATATCAGGCGTCCATCACCGTTGTTGTTGATGTTATACATTCTCGATATGAAGAATACACACTCAACATTCCAATTTACAAGTAACCCTTGGTAAAAGAGAGTTTTCTCTTTTCAAACAAGCACCCTCACGGTAAATATGAGATGCATCAATAAGAGAAGATTAATTATTAGTATTGGATTGAGAGTGCTGGAGCGTTGCCGTCAATTTATATGCATCGAAACATTTCCATAAATTCATATTCCAGCAATTTTAAACCAATACTACGTTCAAATATCTGGACCACTCATATTTTTTATAACAAAAATACCTTCCAGTTCCATGACCACAACACACTACTCTTGAGTTCCTGGACCACATACTAATTTCTTGAATGCTCAGTGAATAAATGACAAGCAGACTAAGATATACAGCCCAACATAAAATCAAGTAACATCTTTTGGATGTGTTCCAGATCACACGAGCAACAACATAAAATCAATAAATAATGCTTCAGTAAAATACTTTTTGCTGTGTGTTACTGCTGAGCTAGCCAATGCGTTCATAGAGTCAAATCTGAAATATAGACTACTGTTAATATAAAATATTTCGGTACGGACTAACTAATTTATTATTAGTAAACATCTTATTTTGAATAAGATATGCCAACGCACAATAAATGAAAACAAAGATCACACTGAAAACCTAATTCCAGCACTTTTTTTATACATTACTACGTCACAAATTGAAAGAACTCTACTACCAATAAATAGAGTTGTTAAAGTGCAGGGATACTACAACTCAGAGAGACAGACGGACATACAGTCGCTAAATACAGTAACAGCTCAGCCTGTGCAAATCACAAATATTGTCTTTTACTAAAGGGATATTTTGAGTTCCCTTCATTACATCTATTTATTGCTTCAGTACAATATATGCAAATTTATCCACACAGACCAATTTATCCACACAGACCAATTTATCCACAACACAGGTAATAGTTTACATATAAATCGAGGATGTATGTGCAATAGCTGTGAGAATGCCTAGCAATCTGGGTGATTTAGTTACCTGTCTACATTGCAGGGCTCAGATTCGCAAGAACCTGCAATCAATTCCCCAGGGTGTTCGGCCTAACGTCCACCGTGGACATGGTATTCACAGAAAGTTCAACAGTCGTGGGTGACCCTGCCTACGAAGCCTTTCGCACTGGTAACTGGAATGCTGAACAGGTGATTGCGATTCCGGTTATCACCATTCGAAAACATTCGGCATTTTGGCTCAGTGAGAGCTCAATCAAATTAAAAACAAAACAACAACAAAAAATTATAATTAACGGTCAGACTTAAAAAAAAACAAAAAACAACCCACTCAGATAGGAAGTCAAGCTGAGTATATACATTTTTATTACTGAGCAAGAATACATTTCTATTATTAAACAAGATCTATGAACATATTGAACAAGATATGAAATGGATGATGTCGTTGTACGTTTATTTGACTTGTTACATAATGAAGCTTGACAGAACTTAAGCGAAAGTACAAGACGGATGTTTGACGGGATTGAATATTTACCGCTGCACATAGACAAGTATCAACTGCTCAGAGCAAACTGGCATATAGATATGCCTTTATGAATTAAAGGGAAAAAAACGCTTGTTTTTACGTGAAACATACATCTGATAAATGTTTCGTTATGTCGTCGAATATGTAATAAATACATAGTAATAATGCAAATAGACAATCAAAAGACAGTTTGGATGGACGCAGTCATTGGTTCATTAAATGTCTACTTAAAATAGATTATATCCCAAACATTGAGAATGAATCCTTCAAGCGATGCTACGCAAATTTAATTAGTCGGTACTAAAGTTGCACAGGATGCACTTCTCCTCCTGAGATGATTAAAAATGTTGGAATATACAATTACGTTAGAATAAAAGATTTATCAAACTTTGTGTCACATATAAATAGACACAACAGAGAGAAATATATATGTAAAATAAAATGCTTGAAATATTTCTGTACAGCAGAAAAGGTATCAGAACACTAAAGATAATGTTACAGTGAAGACAACTCGATAGCTATAGTGCCTGAAAAAGACCTGGTCGTACAATTCGAAGTGTATCAGCATGAATTAAAAGTTCCGTATGTTCTGTATTGTGATTAAGAATGTATCATCGTGCCTCCAAATCGTAATAGTGCTATGCAACAAGCATAATGCAGTGGACAATGCAAACACCTTAACACAGTCCATCAGGTTTTTATACCTCTAATCAATTCATAAATATTACAGAACAATCTTTCACAGGAGTGCTGACTACATTTAAATGTTGGGCAGGATCTCAAAAGTACTGTGCGAAGAATTAAGAATAAAAGAGAAAAATATGGTATTCACAGAGGATAACTGAAAACATTTTAACTCAGCAAATATGTGTCATATCTGTGAGAAAATACCAAACAAATTAGTGACGGCGAAGCTCGCGCTCACAACTTCGCTACCACGATCGATTAACATGCAAGTACTGAAGTCTGATTGTAAAGAATGCAACTTGAATTTCAGATAACCAAAATATGACCCACTATTCATTCAAAATTTATCCGGTTATGACAGTCATCTGTTTAACAAGACACTTGTAAAAACTGATCCAGCTGAAGAGATAAAACATTGTACTGAATAATGAGGCGAAATATATTTAAATCAGCAACTTAAGTTCATGAGGGATGGTAAGGAAATAGCCGTGAAAAGAGCAATAAAATTTGTTGATAGCTCTCGATTCATGGGGCAGTTATCAGAATAGCAGGCTCAACATTTCAGTGATGAACAATTCAGAGAATAATTTAAACATTTTGGTGACATGAAATCCAAATATTGGAAGAAAGACATTTGCCCATACGAATAAATGGATAGCTTTGACAGGTTTAATAAAACAGCGGTATTACTCATTACTTAACGATTCAAATATATTAAATGACGATTACCCGTATGTGCATTCAACCTTCAAACATTAGGTGATCTACACAACTATTGCGAGAGAAAATATACGGTAATGGTGTGTGAAATTTTTTATAGTTTCGCAAGGTAGACCTTGTGCACTATTACAGTGCACCTGGGTTAACTCGTAATGCAAGTTTAAAGATATTGGGTGTTCAATTAGAACTTTTGACACACTGCAACATGTTTCTGATAATTTCAAAGAGGAATTCGTAGAAGAATTAGACATGCTAAAGCCAACCATGAATATTATGGGGAAATAAATGACGAAGAGTTCGATGAGACAAAACCAAAATAATATATTACGCACCAATATGCCACGGATCTTTAAGGCATAATTGATTTTAGCTGATTGTTTTGGATGGTAACGTGACCATCTGAAACAATATAAATGCACATTGTGTGAGAATCTACCTGTTCTTTTCTATTGATTTGAAAGTTAATACTGTCATTGTGTGAACTTCTCTAATGAAGCCATGCATTGATTGCCAGTGTAAAATATTTCAACACTTATGCTATTAATTTATGTGCGTTTCTGTTGTTCATCAAAAATATATAATGGCTGCTGTAAACTTTTGTATCATATGAAAACCCTGGAAATAAGCCATGTCTGGTAGACCTTCTATATTTACCGATATTGTTTCTATATATTTGTACAGTATAAAAACGCATACTAAACTCATTCTGGAATAATTAAGTGTGATGTTTGTGAAAGCTGTATTGGCTGTAATGATGGTTCTCGTGATAATGATGTAGTAAGAATGGAAAGCAACTCCAGTTCTATACTTGCCATTAAGCAATTACACAAATGATTCAGAGGTTATCCTATCATACGGGAGGCAACTGTTTTCAGTTGATTTCCGCCTTCTGTCAGATCAGAAGCTTTTGCAAGTGTAATGTTGTATCTGAAATCGGGAGGAAGAACACAAGGATACAGTTGCCAATGATCGGTTACTTCTTCCATACACCCCAAATTGTACAGCTTCAGTACCAGCATTTTGAGCATTACTGACCCATATCTCAACTTTCGCAATTTATCATTGATCATACCTTGTTCCATCCTGTTTTATTCCAACCGATACGGGTAAGAAAAAAAAAAGAAACCTTGTATCAGTGAAAATGTTGTAGCTATTTAAGATCACCGTTCCGTATGATATTGTGGGTGATATATTTTACTAAACATTCTACCTACATTGTTACCACCACATTGTTAACATCTCCTTTCTCCTTCATATCTAACGACACGAAGAAACTATCCCGTACAATCAATATATTTGGAGCTAGTTTAATTGGGTGTAATGCTGCAATGGATATATGTGATACAATGATGTGTTGAACTGAGGTATATAACTCCTTCTGGTATCTTTTCCTGTTTGTGAGGAGTTATGTATTTACCGCATGCTTCCATTCTTGTAGAAATCCTTTGTAATTTATTGGGCAGAGAAGAATCTATGGTCTTCCTTTTTTTACAAAACCGTGTAAGAAATATGCACACTACCACATGACTAGTGCAATGAATTCGTATTCGTATTTGCTTGATCCTCAGTAAGTTGATATAAATCATTAAGTTTATGTTGCCTTGGTTTTTCATGTTTTATCTTACTATCAGCTTTATTGAATTCATGTCTACCGTCATCTCTATGAGGAGACGCGCATAGGGAGAACGCATTGTCCATATTATTTAATTATTGAGTCAACAAGTCTTGCTCTCTCAATCTTTTATTCACGCAGTTAAGTGTCTTTGATCTGTGTTCATGGAACTCTTCTGTTTTTCTCTGGTACTGTTGGACGCTTATCGTGTCTAATTCGCTCTTCATCAGCGCCGCTAATACTGGACGGTTAGATATTGTTGCTCCTCCAATCATAACTGCTGTTGTGGCTATTTTATTGTATTTATGGGTAACATATTTTCATACTGCTTCCAGGTTTTAGTTTACAATCTGTCTTAATATTTTGTTTGTTTTTTTCTTTTTTTGTTTCTTGAATCCAATTATTAAAAGATGGTTCTCTTCCGATAAGATATACGTGTTTCTTCCACATTGTATATATTAACTTTAGATTCTTTTTTAAGCTCTAGTAAGTAATCCACACGTTGGCTGTTTACCTCCAATCAAGCGTAAAAAATCAACGTCTTCGCTAGAAAAAATAATAGAAGTTCAAATTTCAAGTTAATACAAATGGTGCATTCTCCTGATTTTTATATGAAAAAAAATCTTAAAAACATTTTGATGTGAAACTTGTATTCAAGAAAACTTGATGGAGCATAGTTGAATCGATAGTTCTTAGTTAATTTCCAGGCTGTAGTTTCAGACTTAAAACAAACATCCCTTGTACATATTGTATATATTCAGTTGATGGTTCTGTAATAATTTTTTCTATTAAATTCATATTTATTTAAACTCAATCCGGATGGAGAGAGTCCTAGCAACCGGCAATACTCGTCCTGTTTATAGTTTAGTTTTCTCGTCAAAATTCCTTTTTCTGTTTATCGATTTTCCTTTTTGACTCATTGATTCTAGCGCTCAATGTAATACTCGTTATGCCTATTTCCGTGTTCAATTTCACTTTGAAATGTCCTCATTTATTTATGTTTTTACTGCATCAATGTACTACGTAATGCGAGTCTTTTTTATTTACTTCAGGTTTTAATGCATCTTTATCTATTGTAAACATTTACATAATATCAGTTAAATCTTTTTTGAAAAGCTTCATCCTTTTGTATATTTCGTCAATACTACCTTGCGTAGGATAATTTGTTCTCTTTTCTCGAAGTGTTCGAAAAGAACAATACCTCCGGTGCATATCATCACAGCTATTTACTTTACATGGAAAATATTTATGTTACGGCATACCGAGAAAATCTATCATTCTCCATCTTCAGCTTTGATGCTGATATCCAATCTGTTAATTGTACCCGCTGTAATTGCTTGTAATGTCCATTAATACTGTATGAAACAATATCTCGTGACAAAACATGTTTAACGGGTAAGGACTCTAGTTTAACTCGAATAAAAACCATATATATATATATAGTTTGAAACGCCCGCAAACAGTATCAATTCAGTAGATGCATATATAGATCTCTGGCTAGCTATAGAATCCTAGCAATTTTGAATTGTAGATGGTTATGTACGATGTGTAATTGTTACCATGAGTTATTTAACTTTCGAATTGTGTTTCAAACAATCAATATAAATACTTTATTCGTTGTTACCATTTGCATTCATCCCCCTTTTGACTTTATTCATTTATATCTCAAGGCAGTGATAACCATCGGGAATTAAAACAGTCTTAGTTTCTTTCCTGTCACTGATAAAGTAGAATATATTGTTTTTTAGTTCAACGGAAATACGTTTCAGAAAAATCGAAAAAACAACAAACTCCATTCTCTTTAATGAAATGAATAGTTTGCCATTGTTGTTGTTAATTGGATTGGTAAAATAGATTTCTTTCTCATGGAGTGAATCAATTACAATATAACTCTCTATTGTTATAGGAGAAATTGGCGCAGCAAGAATCTAAACAGACAAGAGCTATGTTTTTTTTTTCAACTTGTATTGGGCGTTCCTCCAAGATAATGTTCTCTTCAATTTCTTCCTTTTCTCTATGTTGTTTGCTTCATTTTCATTTTAGTGTTCTGATTGAATTTGTATTTCTCTTACGCGTTTAACTCTTTGTCATGGAATTTCACAAAGTTGCCATTGTATTGCATTTTAATATAAATATAGTATGGGTCCCGTTGCCGTGTACAGCATTAACCATGGTGTATGTTTGAGTTATGTCCGATGTTAGCTTTGCTCTCTTGGTTGACCGACTTACTCCGGCACGTGCAAAGTGCCGGCAGTAGGAGCTTATTTACCATGTAGTTTCTGTTCATGGTTTCCGATACATACAAGTATATAAAGTGCTAATTTTTATGCATAGTTACATTTTATACATGCTTTGTCAGAAAGCTTTCTTTTTCAGTGTAGCGATCTCTCAGCTGTAATTTCATGACGTCAACATATACTCACAATTACAAAACAGTTTCATATCTGTCAAAGCGAACAAAACAATTTTATATCTGTTATGTTAAGATAATATTATAATCCATGTCTGTTATATACACAAGCTAATGTGTATAGGTAACTTGACAACTAGTCTTTGTCTCTTCACCAATCTAAAACCCACTGGGTCTATCCTTGTGACACTCTTCATGGTTGATTCATTGTCACTGAAAGCTGTTCTTATCATGGCATCGATACTGTTCAACTTGGTAATGACAAACAGTACTATTTTATCATGTTTTACAATAGTGTTTTAAATCAATTTATCGATCATAGATTTTGCAGCAATACGTACCAGTGTTCTACTAACACCACTAAAAGCTAAAGGAACAGCTACGCCTGTAATTATTTCTTATAAACGCAATATACAGAAAGACATATATGATATGAAACTGTCCCCATAATCTGCCTGCACCCAATGTAACATTTTGTATGATATTTTGTATTTCTTCTCATACCTTGTTAGTATTCAATCTCCATGAGCAAATCATTTTTAATTTCCTGTAGACGTTGCTGCGGATTAGGAAGTGTAGGATTTAACTTGTGTTGAACTTGATTCATTTTCATTTATTTATCTAACAATTGCAGCTACCCTATTTACAGAATAAGAATGGTTTCAGGTAAAATTATATATCCTATCACATAATCGACCGTGTTCTGGCTAAAAGAAACTAGAATTATTAGCTTTACAACTCCTTGAATATTCATTGTTGATTGGACCAATTATAACCTCAATAACTTATCATAAAAAACTGTAGGCGACACTAACAGCAAAGCTTAAGTATTTCATGGCAAATTGTGTTGATAATGTTCTTTTCTTTTGCTCGACATTTGTCTGCTATTTATTGCCTCCTCAAAGGTAATTAACGGTCGTGCAGGTTTAAAGTTCTGCTAAAGCATTTTTGGCGTAAATAATTTTGTCAGGTAAAAGCCCATATGCTATTAGATAGTCGATTGCCAACTGACAACTGACTTAGTGGAAATGGAATAATTAGCTTTCATATTTTTTCAAAGTCCATGTTTGATGGTGGATGTGTTAAAAGCATGCTGTATCCAACTGTTAGATCAGACTTAAGTGTTGCAGGGCAAACATAGTTCATAATGCTGTTGGTTTTTGTTGTTATTGTAGTTCTGTTGTTTGTTTTTTTCAGTCGAGATCTTATTATTGACTACCTAAGATAGTTAGCCAACACGAGCGGAGACCGAAAGTTCTGCTAAAGCATATCTGGGATGTTAGATACTGACATGGTTGGATGTTGTCCCGTCGACGACATTTTATCTTGTTTTTGTACTTTGGTTGATTGTTCATTGCTAAATCCAACATCTGTTACCACTGGAGATTGGAGACTTTGGGAAGAAACAGCTTTACTTTGTGACACAATGGGCAAGATACCCAAAACATCTATATCACCACCTATCAAATAATAGATTGTGCTGTTTTGAATGTTTTGAAATTTCTTTCAGGTAGTATGATTTCAGCTTCGTGAGATTTTGTAGAGTCTTTTTGTTAAGCCTTTAGCGTTCTGATTTTGCTTTCTTTACATTCCGTTGTCTCTTACCAAGTTACCCAGCAAGTGAAACTCTGCGTGGATATTTTAGCTTTTCTGAAGCTACCTTTTCAGGTTCTTTGCAAACCTTAGATTCATCTTGGCTTTTGTCTTGCTCAGCTCAATTTTTTTTATAAGAACATTTGTAAGACAGATCGGCATAATTTCAAGATGTAAACTGCGCTAAGTTTAAGATGATGTACACGTATTGAAAAACAATTTGAAATATATTTGGGTAAATAAAAGGATGAATTTCCAGAAATTTATTATGTGTGGAGAATTTAAAAGATTACATTACTTTTACATAACTATCAATTTCCCGTAAACCTTGCCATCAAGTTTACAGTAGAATGCAGAAAAAGAAATGGAGAGAAGAAAACAGAATGCGTCTAAGAATAAAACACAAATGAGAGAGAAAAAACAGGAGTACTGTGACGGTTATTTTAGTCAAAGGAACCACAATGATTAAAACATACATAATTTACAATACAGGAAGAAGACACTTAGAAGTATTGATGGATCACGTTAAATCAGACGCGCCACAACAGGTGGTCGATGATCCATCAAATTTAAACTTCTATCGTTGATGGATAAACTTGAATATATAAGTGAAGCTATATAGACATGATAATGTTATTCCATGTGCCTCATTTGATTTTAATGGTCCAGCTCAATACACAAAGTGTTTCCAATGGGCCAATACAATATACACTGTACATGATAGCCAGTAAAAACAGGTCTAAAATGCGAAAACATCATAAAGGAAGAGAGAGTTGAGCACCATCAAGAAAAAATGAAACATTCAGGTTAGCTAACTTCATCACTGTCAGGTAGTCATCATTCAGTTGATTTTGTGAACTAAGTTGTCGATTGGAAGACATTTTCTAATTATGGTGTCATGAGGTAAATTACGCGTCCAGTTCTGGAGAAATGGGATTATTGCTATTTTTGTCTTCTGTAATTCCAATTCATTTTTAAACTGGACTTTGTCCATTTCTTCCCTATTTAAAAAACGAGGGTGGAGATTTTAAAATGAAAGAACTTGGAAATATTTTATATGAAGATGATGGTGGGTGCACAAGTCTTAACCAACGTTGATGATATTGAAAATCTTGTTAGTGGTTTTGATGAAGTATCTGTTGGTACAATGTTTGAACAAGAACAAAGAAAATAAAACGAAGGCATTATTCAGAAATTTAGGTTATAATTTGAGCTCGAAATTTGTACGGAAATATGTAAAAGATATGTATAGACATTGTTATGTATATTTAATCTATAATGTGTGTTTAAATCTTGTCCATGAAGGAAAGTTGTACTTTAGATTTTAATCACTAGTAAACAGAATGTTCACAAGCATTTGAGTCGAAGGCCAGTCTTGTTGACAGTTAGACTGGTTTTTTCCCGATTTAATTGCTTCACATCCTGTTGATATAGGTCAAGTGAAAATGTGTATAAATAGGGATATGAAGGAGAAAGAGAGATGAGAGGATGTAAAAAAGCTGTTAAACATGCCGCACTAAAAAATAGAAGCTCTTAGAATATAATTCAAACATCATGACTAACAGATAGAAAGACTTTAAGGAAAAATTAAGTAAGAAACAAATGATCATGACAAAATATATTACGCTATGAACTTGACGAAGTTACACTTATGAGTTCATAACTAGTTATAAACATAAAAATGTTCAACATGGAAAAATCAGATGGATATATGTCCCGGCTCACTTCTTGCAGCGACTAGACAATTTTATAAACAAGGGCTTCGCCTTCTATAATTGTAAACGCATGGAAGCAGAAAAAAGTGATCGAGGATATATATCCATGTAACTACTCGGCTATTGCATTTTTTGCAGACCGAGAAACTCCAGCTCACTTATTTCAGCTATTTGGGCTATTGTAAATTTAATTCAGTAAATAAATAGAAACTGTAAAATGTAATAGCTGTGAAAGACAGAAGAAAATAGAAGAGCTGGAAAAATGCATCATTGCTGAAAGCTGGTGTGAAAAATGCGCACACAAAGATAAAACCGATATTCGATGGCTAACTGTTTTATGTCGGAAGCCATTAATGACGAAAGGTTTGCATGCACGTGTGGTGTGACAATACAATATTGTCATTATATAAATATTTGCAAATAAAATTACATAAAAAAGGATGGAAAAGAGAACTGAGAACACGAATTGAGAATCATAAGAATGATTTACATGAAATGGGGGGATAGAGAAGCTAAGGAGAAATTACGTCAACGAATGGAAAATAAACAGACAAAGACGTGATCTAGTTTAAATTATGAAGATGTAAATAAACGATTATTACCCTAACCACTGAGCAAGCGCAGCGAACTTACCCGAGCCACGTCTCTCACTTTTCACTTCATATTTTAATAAATTCATACCGATAGAGTATTTAAAATAACCCATAACATTAATAAAATACCAAAGAAACAATACCTACTGATCATATGCGACGAAGAACTGGAGCTAGATAATATCCACGAAGAAACACAGCACCATTCACAGAGCGATAATATCTACAAGATAATATCCAAAATATCAGAAGATCCAGAAGATAATATCCAACAGATAATATCTAGAATATATTATCTAGAAGATAATACCCAGAAGATAATATCAATTAGATAATATTCAACAGATAATATCCAAAGGATAATGCGCAGAAGATATTATCCAAGAAATGATATCCAGACGATGCTATCCAACAGATAATATGTAGAAGATAACATCAAGCACACAACATCCAGAAGATAATATCCAACATTGAATATTTAGCATATAATATCCAGAAGATAATATCCAACAGATACTATTCAGAAAATAATATTTAGACTTTACGGTCAACGACTACATAATTGAACCTTTTGGGGCATCGACCATTATTTTAATCTATTTCTAAAGCATTTGTTGGAATACATTGTGTTTTTTTTTAAAAACTTGTACTTGTTTGTGGTCTTCAATGCTTACATTCTTTATTGTACTTTTTATTTCTATTTTGTAGACAGCATACAATGAAATAATTATGGAGACAATTATCTGTATTTTATCTATATAAGGTTCATCTGTTACTTATTCCTACATTTTTTTCTATTTCTTCCAGGTTTTTCTCTTTATCTTTTTCTTTTCATGTTTTTTCTACATATTGTAGAATATTAAATCTTTTTATCTCTCTGCTAAGTCTTATAATTTGGTGTGCAGCATATATATCTTACATTTTAGGATTTTTAGTTTGTTAGATTGAAGAATATAAGCTTCTTCTGTTGTTATTTTTCCATTATGCTTTGCAAAAATATCTTATAGAACACTTTATTTCTTTAATTAATACATTTTTGTTTTTATTTCCACAGAAGGCATTCTAACAGGCAAACCATTCACGCTGGCCTTAAAATTACTGAATTGTTCCGGGTATCTTCTTTTTATAAATTAATGAAGGTTAGAGTTATCACTCGCACAATACGCGCAGTTTGGTCAATCCTTGGCAAGCATCCTATTTATATAGGCAAATTTATGTCATTAGGTAGCAGGCAATAGTAAGATGTTAGAGTTAGAGACAGGAACCGGGGCTGCCTAGATTGCAAGTGGTTTAAAGTTAATTGTAAGATAATTGAAATTAATTTTCAAAATTAACTTAAAATATTACGACATGGGGCTACCTGGTGCCTAATTATAATTTTTTTTTACATCCAGTGTATTAAACTCTGGAAGGCTCCAAGCAGCTAAGCGGAAGGAGACTTACAGAACGCTATGTTAGAGTCTCCTTGACCCACCACTTCGCGGTTGAAATCGCGGAGACTATAACAGAGCTTAATATATTAGTGGTAGGAAAAAGGCATAAAATAGGATATTCTCTCATCCTTTAACATTAAGCATACTCTAACGCAAGGACGAATGAACAAATTGGATTACGTTATCGACTCCCGCTACCTGATCTGTATCTATCTCCCTCTTAAAGTATAAACAGTGTCATCTGGGACTAAGAGACACACCTATATTGCTTGTCCAAGATAACATGCAGTAACTTGGCTCGATTTTTTTTGGAATATTTATTTTCAAATTCAAAGTCATAAATAAATTAGTCTAACCTTCATGGAACTTGTAACGAGGAAGTCGACATGTTCTATCCAGACGAAGTTATCTATGTATTGTATTCACTGTCGATCACACTTTTCTTTTTACCAAAAGTAATACGCTGCTTTTCTCAAAAATAACGCGTTACTTTTGTAACATGTAACTTGTGGCAAAAAAAAATAAAATAAAAACAATATCCTAATTTCTAACGCGTTACTGTTTGTAATTAACTAGTGACTTTTTTTTAAAGTAATGCGTTACTTTTGTATTGAATACATAGGAACAAATTTTTGTTCTCCTACTTGTTACTTTCTAACAGCAACGCGTTACATTTCTGACTGGATACATTTGCCACTTATAATATAAACGGATATATTGGTTCCCGTGCATTTCGAGCCGTTTTCTTCTATCTTGTTCCATCTATTTTGAGAGAATGAGCGCATAACCAAGTGTATTAAAGCGCTATGGTATCTAAGCCATGAGTGCCGTTACTCGCAGCGCGGATTCATTTACTGCTTGGAATGAATTAGAGGTCAAAACTTACCTTGAATCGAATGTGTTCCCCAAGATGGCTGCGTCCCATTAGAAGCAGGAATTTCCCCAAACTTTTAACGTTAACAATGTGTTGTGAAAACGATGTAGCGCTCCATACATAAATACATATATACATACATACATACATACATACATACATACATACATACATACATACATACATACATACATACATACATACATACATACATACACACACATACATATATATATATATATATATATATATATATATATATATATATATATATATATATATATAAACATACATGTGTACATACCTGCATGCATGCTTCCCATCCATCCATTCACTAGTATGTATACAGAAAGACCTAGAGGAATCATTGTTTGGCGTTTTAATGTTCTCTAAAATCAATAGAGCTACACCACTCACATTTTTGTGTATCCCCGTCTCGTGTAGGGATGCAGCACCATTAGGAATAAAAATTAAAAATCACTAGACCACTCATATTTTTGTCTGTAACCATCTCTTGAAGGGATGCGACAACATTTCTGGACCAGATTAGCCGTGGACTCCACCGAAAATCACGAATACTCACCCCCCCCCCTTTATTAAATGGTATTAATAACGATATCTTAATTACATAAAACTGTGACAAATCAAGAAAGAACACCGTTCCCCTATAGTAGTGTATTTGTAAAACACAATAATTTAAACCTCTCATGAATTACAAAAATACATTTTTACACAACGTTAGCATATGTTGAAATATCGAATACAATTAAAAATGACAGACATCTGCCGCGAAGTCTCGAAGAGACAAATATTATTATATAATAATACCCGCTTAGCTTTGACAAAATAATTGAACTTGCAGAGCAGAAATTTGCATAGATACATTTTGAAAGATCTGTTTTGTCAAGGTATTTTGTGTGATGTTTCAAATGGAAACGTGAACAAATATCATACTGGTTCAGATGCTGAACTCGAACTGGTTACAAATATATTTTGTGACAAGGAGTTTACTGATGATGACATTATTGACAATAAAGGTTACGCTTTGTTAACATCGATTAAAAGAAAGATTTCAAATTAATATACAGAACAAAACAAATACTTAGTGAGCATACGAAATATGTATTTGTTTATTATTCTGTACTTTTCAATACAAAGTTTTAATAGATCTCGCAGTAAGTGTATGCGTGGATTATTTAGTTTAGCACTTATCGAACTTTTGTTCATTTATGTAGTACAGATTATGTGAATTGTTATTTGCTGTATAGAAGGTGAGCATTTCTGGTGCGCCTGGCGTTATGAATTGGAATATGTTAATAACAATGAAATAAAGTAGCAGCTCCGTTGCAAAGCAGAGTAGCTGTTCTATGTAAAGTTCAATAAAAATTAATAAATTCACATAAAAAGACTGAAACGAATAATATCGAAATGAAAATAAAGGGAACTGAATAAAGCAGACAGACAGACCGAGAGAGAGAGAGAGAGAGAGAGAGAGAGAGGCTTTCAGATAAATACACCGACTGTTCTACGCCGCCAAAAAGCTCTTATTTAGTCAAATGCAGTCTAATGAGGTAAATGGATAAATGATTGGGTGGATTGTTTGATGGGCATTTAAAGAGAAAAAAGGATAGATGCACAAGACAAGGAACATACAGATAGATAGATAGATAGATAGATAGATAGATAGATAGATAGATAGATAGATAGATAGATAGACAAGGGGATCAATCGATAGATACAAAGATGGACGACTAATTGTATAGGTCAAATGACTGACTGGTTGGTTGGTTTGATTGATTACTGGCTGGAAGAAAGTTAACCAGGACAAACGGAACGATAGCTTAATAGTTACAAAGACACACAGATATACAGATATATAGATATGCTGACATATACATACATATATACATCCATGCATCCATCCATCCATGCATACATACATGTATACATACATACGTGCGTGTGTGTATGTCTCAAATGATGACCTGCTAAATGTCTTATACTGTAGTAGGAAGTGAACTCAGAAAATTAGACCCCATCTCAGGCTTTGCCACGCTTAAATCTTAATGACTGGAGGCAATTTTTTCTAACCACGTCAATAGATTGTTAAATGTAGGAGCTGCACAGAGTAGCAGATGATCGATTTATATATCAAGACATATCTTCATTTTGCTCTATTTGAACCATGCTGATAGGTGATATGCAAAATACACAAATCTGAATATAGTATTAACTTTTTCCATAACAGTTTGATTTAAATAATAATAATAATAATAATAATAATAATAATATTTATTATTATTATTATTATTATTATTATTATTATTATTATTATTATTATTATGTCGATCATGGTTGTGGTGGTGACGACGAGGACATGATGATAATAATGATAACAAAAAGCTATTTACTAGATGACTTTATTTGAAAAATTACCCGCCATTTATTTCCTCCCAACAGCTTGAAAATGTATATTTCCATGTGAAATTTTAGTTTTAAAATTACATCTTTCCTTTTTTGTCGATTTCTGTTGCAAGTGAAGATATTTTCATTGCTGTGCTGTGGTTTTGCGGCAGAAATCCTCATCAATATTTCCGGGAAAGTGCATCAGGGCGTGTGTGCAAGAAATAACTTGGCGATATGTGCCGTTACTCGCGGCGCTGGTTCGATTACTGATTTTAACATATTTAGTATCTCTAACATGTTTGCCTATCAATACTAAATAAAACAATCGATTTCACTGGTCAATCGTAAAAATATATCGTCACGCTAGAACTATTGAGTCATAACAGTGTGTTATAATGATTCCATTGTGCCAAGTCTCTGCCCTGGCGTTTACTAACGCTGTAATGATTCCACTGTGCCAGTCTCTGCCCTGGCGTTTACTAACGCTGTAATGATTCCACTGTGCCAGTCTCTGGCCTGGCGTTTACTAACGCTGTAATGATTCCACTGTGCCAAGTCTCTGCCCTGGCGTTTACTAACGCTGTAATGATTCCATTGTGCCAGTCTCTGCCCTGGCGTTTACTAACGCTGTAATGATTCCACTGTGCCAGTCTCTGCCCTGGCGTTTACTAACGCTATAATGATTCCACTGTGCCAGTCTCTGCCCTGGCGTTTACTAACGCTATAATGATTCCATTGTGCCAAGTCTCTGCCCTGGCGTTTACTAACGCCATAATGATTCCACTGTGCCAAGTCTCTGCCCTGGCGTTTACTAACGCCATAATGATTCCACTGTGCCAAGTCTCTGCCCTGGCGTTTACTAACGCTATAATGATTCCACTGTGCTAGTCTCTGCCCTGGCGTTTACTAACGCTGTAATGATTCCACTGTGCCAGTCTCTGCCCTGGCGTTTACTAACGCTATAATGATTCCACTGTGCCAGTCTCTGCCCTGGCGTTTACTAACGCTATAATGATTCCACTGTGCCAGTCTCTGCCCTGGCGTTTACTAACGCTATAATGATTCCACTGTGCCAGTCTCTGCCCTGGCGTTTACTAACGCTGTAATGATTCCACTGTGCCAGTCTCTGCCATGGCGTTTACTAACGCTGTAATGATTCCACTGTGCCAGTCTCTGGCCTGGCGTTTACTAACGCTGTAATGATTCCACTGTGCCAAGTCTCTGCCCTGGCGTTTACTAACGCTGTAATGATTCCATTGTGCCAGTCTCTGCCCTGGCGTTTACTAACGCTGTAATGATTCCACTGTGCCAGTCTCTGCCCTGGCGTTTACTAACGCTATAATGATTCCACTGTGCCAAGTATCTGCCCTGGCGTTTACTAACGCTAAAATGATTCCACTGTGCCAAGTCTCTGCCCTGGCGTTTACTAACGCTATAATGATTCCATTGTGCCAAGTCTCTGCCCTGGCGTTTACTAACGCTATAATGATTCCATTGTGCCAAGTCTCTGCCCTGGCGTTTACTAACGCCATAATGATTCCACTGTGCCAAGTCTCTGCCCTGGCGTTTACTAACGCTATAATGATTCCACTGTGCCAAGTCTCTGCCCTGGCGTTTACTAACGCTGTAATGATTCCACTGTGCCAAGTCTCTGCCCTGGCGTTTACTAACGCTATAATGATTCCACTGTGCCAGTCTCTGCCCTGGCGTTTACTAACGCTATAATGATTCCACTGTGCCAGTCTCTGCCCTGGCGTTTACTAACGCTATAATGATTCCACTGTGCCAGTCTCTGCCCTGGCGTTTACTAACGCTATAATGATTCCACTGTGCCAGTCTCTGCCCTGGCGTTTACTAACGCTATAATGATTCCACTGTGCTAGTCTCTGCCCTGGCGTTTACTAACGCTATAATGATTCCACTGTGCCAGTCTCTGCCCTGGCGTTTACTAACGCTATAATGATTCCACTGTGCCAGTCTCTGCCCTGGCGTTTACTAACGCTATAATGATTCCACTGTGCCAGTCTCTGCCATGGCGTTTACTAACGCTGTAATGATTCCACTGTGCCAGTCTCTGCCCTGGCGTTTACTAACGCTATAATGATTCCACTGTGCCAGTCTCTGCCCTGGCGTTTACTAACGCTATAATGATTCCACTGTGCCAGTCTCTGCCCTGGCGTTTACTAACGCTATAATGATTCCACTGTGCCAAGTCTCTGCCCTGGCGTTTACTAACGCTATAATGATTCCACTGTGCCAGTCTCTGCCCTGGCGTTTACTAACGCTATAATGATTCCACTGTGCCAGTCTCTGCCCTGGCGTTTACTAACGCTATAATGATTCCACTGTGCCAGTCTCTGCCCTGGCGTTTACTAACGCTATAATGATTCCACTGTGCCAGTCTCTGCCCTGGCGTTTACTAACGCTATAATGATTCCACTGTGCCAAGTCTCTGCCCTGGCGTTTACTAACGCTATAATGATTCCACTGTGCCAGTCTCTGCCCTGGCGTTTACTAACGCTATAATGATTCCACTGTGCCAGTCTCTGCCCTGGCGTTTACTAACGCTATAATGATTCCACTGTGCCAGTCTCTGCCCTGGCGTTTACTAACGCTATAATGATTCCACTGTGCCAGTCTCTGCCCTGGCGTTTACTAACGCTATAATGATTCCACTGTGCCAGTCTCTGCCCTTGCGTTTACTAACGCTATAATGATTCCACTGTGCCAAGTCTCTGCCCTGGCGTTTACTAACGCTATAATGATTCCACTGTGCCAGTCTCTGCCCTGGCGTTTACTAACGCTATAATGATTCCACTGTGCCAGTCTCTGCCCTGGCGTTTACTAACGCTATAATGATTCCACTGTGCCAGTCTCTGCCCTGGCGTTTACTAACGCTATAATGATTCCACTGTGCCAGTCTCTGCCCTGGCGTTTACTAACGCTATAATGATTCCACTGTGCCAGTCTCTGCCCTGGCGTTTACTAACGCTATAATGATTCCACTGTGCCAAGTCTCTGCCCTGGCGTTTACTAACGCTATAATGATTCCACTGTGCCAGTCTCTGCCCTGGCGTTTACTAACGCTATAATGATTCCACTGTGCCAGTCTCTGCCCTGGCGTTTACTAACGCTATAATGATTCCACTGTGCCAGTCTCTGCCCTGGCGTTTACTAACGCTGTAATGATTCCACTGTGCCAGTCTCTGCCCTGGCGTTTACTAACGCTGTAATGATTCCACTGTGCCAGTCTCTGCCCTGGCGTTTACTAACGCTATAATGATTCCATTGTGCCAAGTCTCTGCCCTGGCGTTTACTAACGCTATAATGATTCCACTGTGCCAGTCTCTGCCCTGGCGTTTACTAACGCTATAATGATTCCACTGTGCCAAGTCTCTGCCCTGGCGTTTACTAACGCTATAATGATTCCATTGTGCCAAGTCTCTGCCCTGGCGTTTACTAACGCTATAATGATTCCACTGTGCCAGTCTCTGCCCTGGCGTTTACTAACGCTATAATGATTCCATTGTGCCAAGTCTCTGCCCTGGCGTTTACTAACGCTATAATGATTCCACTGTGATAGTCTCTGCCCTGGCGTTTACTAACGCTATAATGATTCCACTGTGCCAGTCTCTGCCCTGGCGTTTACATACCCTATAATGATTCCACTGTGCCAGTCTCTGCCCTGGCGTTTACTAACGCTATAATGATTCCACTGTGCCAGTCTCTGCCCTGGCGTTTACTAACGCTATAATGATTCCACTGTGCCAGTCTCTGCCATGGCGTTTACTAACGCTATAATGATTCCACTGTGCCAGTCTCTGCCCTGGCGTTTACTAACGCTATATTGATTCCATTGTGCCAGTCTCTGCCCTGGCGTTTACTAACGCTATAATGATTCCACTGTGCCAGTCTCTGCCCTGGCGTTTACTAACGCTATAATGATTCCACTGTGCCAGTCTCTGCCCTGGCGTTTACTAACGCTATAATGATTCCACTGTGCCAGTCTCTGCCCTGGCGTTTACTTACCTTATAATGATTCTATTGTGCCAAGTCTCTGCCCTGGCGTTTACTTACCTTATAATGATTCCATTGTGCCAAGTTTCTGCCCTGGCGTTTACTTACCCTATAATGATTCCACTGTGCCAGTCTCTGCCCTGGCGTTTACTTACCTTATAATGATTCCACTGTGCCAGTCTCTGCCCTGGCGTTTACTTACCCTATAATGATTCCACTGTGCCAGTCTTTGCCCTTGCGTTTACTTACCCCATAATGATTCCACTGTGCCAGTCTCTGCCCTGGCGTTTATTTACCCCATAATGATTCCACTGTGCCAGTCTCTGCCCTTGCGTTTACTTACCCTATTTTCTCTAAACCTTTCGGTAACAAACTATTCATCATGCGTCGAGAAGTAAATGAAAACAGAACTATCAAATATTTTGAAAGACATGATAAATGATGATAATTTTTTGAAACTGTCTAAAACTTTTGCAGATCCCGCTTCAGTTACTAGTATTGATTGATGTTACACAATATATATATGGGAATCAGCAGAAATATTGTGTCACTGAAATATATGGGAATGTGTTCAGTTTAATTGTGTTCTTTGCAATACTTCTTTATTCTAAAATGTTGCTTGTACATCAGCTTGTAAACTTCTTCTGTCGTAAGAAGGCACATAGTTGACTGGCATAATTATCAAACTCAATATCAAGAACTTACATTTCTGAAAGAAAAGAAAAATGGAATCATAATATTGTATGTTTTGGTACACAAGAACTGTGACGAAATTGTTCATCTTAAAATCACGTTGGGAATTTCATTTGTTGACTGCATAACAGTAGACATAAACAGTGACAAATTACCTATTTCAAAATCATGTTAGTGTTATGAGTTTCATTTGCTGACTACGTAACATTATACAAAAATTGCGACGAAATACTCATGTGAAAATCATGTTAGTTGTTTCATTTGATAAGTACGTATCAGTACACATAAACTGTGACGAATTACTCATGTCATACCATAATTTTCATATGCGACTATCTCACGGCGCTCATACACATATTTAGTTTCCCCAACTAAATGATGTAAGACTACATGTTCTCGCAACTTATATAAAGCCCTTTGATAAATATATACATGGATTTACCGTATATACTCGCGTATAAGCTCATACCAACTGCAAACTGCATAGACCCAGATCTGCCGGCAGATCAGGGTCTCTGTTGTTTGCATTTGGATCTGGTTTATATGCGAGTATATACGGTAATACCTAAAGTTACAATTCACACGTTGCAATATATATATATATATATATATATATATATATATATATATATATTCATGTATATATAATTGAGAGAAAATAAGAGATAGATGTGAAATTAGTATAGCTGTGTACGGTATAAAATTGGATTAATAAAATATAATCCAAACTATTCAATTAATTTAGACTAAACAAAATACACCACACATGATATAGGAAGTCCGATAACGAGGACAACGAGTATTACAGCTCATTGCCTGACTGTGTATATGTGACTGTGGAATAGGTGGTTATGCACATGTATCATTTTTTCGATTTCCGCACTGTGTAAAGCCCTGTATCTTAGTATCTATGCACTACTGAAAGTTTACACATTACTTCCATTTCTTAAAATATTTTAATCGTGTTATGAAGCTCAACTGGACCGGGCTTTGAAAGGGTTTAAAACACTATTATCAAATCATGTTTATGTGTGTACTTTTTTAATGTATTACGAGTAATTTGTAATGATGAAATTTGCTATGTGCTCTTTAGAGAATAAATATTAAGTTTTTGGTTATTGTTTTTGTCTGAGTAATTAATAGTTTTTACCTTAAAATATGCAGCGCATATCCACATCGGAACCAATATACTCCTTTTTGGATATATTAAGAAGTTTAAGAGGAAAAATTTGAATCTTTTGTTCGTTCGTTATTTGGATTATAGTCGTATATCGCCTATTGGCATTCACGACTCGTTAAATTGTGCGCTTTTGCGCACTAATTAATTTTTGCGGTTTTCCCGCACTTTACTCAACTAAACCACGCCTCCAAAGCAAGCCGCAGGAAGAAGGGCACCAAGCCGGCCGACACCCCGTCACTCGCCTGGGGGGAGGGAAGCCCACGGCACCCACGTCCACAATTCCGTCCGTCAAGCGCTCCACAATCACCCCTTCAGACCTCCGTCCGCCTGCTCCCGCCTTCCATCTGTCACCCTTGTTTCTTTTGTTTTTACTTTTGTCAATTATGTGCCCAGTTGTCTACTTTCGTGGGCTGCCCCTATCCTATCGCCGAAAAATGCGGTAATTGCATTCAAATAAACCTGAGTTGTGAATTTTGCTATCAGGTGCTTTTTTGTTTCTGTTTTTGTGTACTTAGCGTACTTATCATTTTCCGAAAGAGTGCTAAGGATAAAAGATTGGCTCTTAGTGGCCGTGTGATTTTTGTGTTCTTAATCCGGTATTCGCGACGCCGATAGTATTTTTTTTTCATTTCCAGCATGCCAATCGGGTTCCTTTTCAGGGCCATTGAGTTTTTCCGAAAGAGGCTTTCGTGGGTCAAAAATGAAAGCCTTTTTATATAATGGTGTGGGTGTGTGCTATAGTGTTTTTTTTTGTTTAATTTTTGTGTGATGTGTTATCAATTTCGAGTTTGGGTGGGTTGTTTTGCTAGAGGTATGTTATACCTTCTAGCTTGGTTTGTTTTTGTTTGTTTTGTTTTGTGTATGTTATCGATGTCTGGTTGGGGTAGGTTTTTTCGCGAGATGTATGTGATACTTTCTAGGATTTTGTTTGGGGGAGGGCATTTTGATTTGGCTAGGAGTATGTCATACTTCCTTGCTGGTTACAGGGGTTTGGGTTGGGGGTTATTATTTTGGGGTGGCAATTTCGATTTCCCCCTTTTTAGTCCTAAGAAGGACTTTTTCTCCGTTGATTTCCTTGTGGGGCTGTTCTTCCGGTACCTCATTGCCTTTGTGTCCCCTTTCCCTCTGCCAGCACTCTTCTTTATTTCTGCCATGATGTTGCCCGCCCGCTCTTGTGTACCCTTTTGCATCCGCCCCTTTTTCTGTCCCGCTTCCTGGTTTTCGTTTTTCTTCCGGTGCGTCCACCCTTTTGGTGTTTGAGTTTGCCCTACTATATTTCGCTCATTTGATTGGTTGAATCTTTTGTGGAAAATGTTATCAATTTATCATTTCAGCAGGCTCCCAAATTAAAATAAATTCCTCGTTATCTTCAAATCGGTATTTTCGAGACAACTTTTCTTTTGCAGGTGGTCTCAAGGAAAAGTGCTGTTGACTATGAATAATTATTATGAAAGTAACATTTAATTTTAGGTCAGAAGCAACAAATTATTTTATGAGCTACGAACAAGTATATATGTGGTGGTATATTAAACAAAATGAAAGTCGCTGAATGGCAGAAAATAATTACCTGAAACAATCAGCGTGATTTTTCAGAAGAAGCCTGCTTGATTGGTAAATTGTACGCATCAGCAGGCTTGAGCCTAAAACCATTTTTGTTATCGCTGTCGCCGCACTAGTACTACTGTATGTAAACGGGGAAATCTCTCCGGGCTGGATTTTTATAGTGTGCACCTAAGCGGAAGTTTTGTCAAAAAAAAGGCGGGCAACATACCATTTTCAATGCTTAAAAGTTTCTTCTTAGATAGATGATTTATAAGATGTAAGCGTGATTTGTCGATCTTACCACAAAAATATAGTAATTTTGCCAAACATTAACGTTACTGTCTATAGGAATTGAATTAGTTGCATGTGCCCTATATTAGGGTTTTAGATTTGCAATCTAACCACCTACCTACGTATGCATGCATGTCTGTATATATGTATATATTTATGTATGTATATACGTAAATACATGTGTTTCAATATGTATGCATGTGTATGTATGTATGTATGTATGTATGTATGTATGTATGTATGTACGACTTTCTTTATTTCCTCTTCAAAAGAGATTACATTCAGTAATTTTCATTATTACACAATGGTAATAGGAATAAAAAAGTGACAATAATGAATACACAACACACTAAACATATAAGTATATTTACAAAAATACAATGATTGTCATTAGACCTCCGCATTAGGATTATATTTCCTTCCTCAATTTCATTAATATTATATCCAGTACGGAAAGTACGTGAAATGCCAGACTATATGTCTCATCTTCAATACAAGGCTTTTATTAGAACATCCAGCAATATAGATATAATTATGCGGCACAGAAAAACAGCATAGTTGTTATAAACTAGTAATGTATACTAAACATGAAGCTGTTATATACATGAAATGTATATAAAGCATACAAGGACAGGAAGATACGTGAAGACGTTCAAAGAATGTATGTATGTATGTATGTATGTATGTGTCGATGTATGTGTCTATGTATGCATGTAAGTATGTATGCGCGAAAGTATGCAAATATACAGGTAAAGGGTAGAAAAATACCCTAGAAATGGAAACATTTGAGGAAAACACACATATATAATCACATGAACGAAAAAACTCACAGGGTAGGAAAATGTAAAAAGAACAACAATCAAGAATAAAATGCTAAAGAAAATGCAATATATTGGAACAATTGGAATTATTTACATTTGACTAGCACCTTTTAAATGAATTAGCTCTCCCTCGCAACAATGGGAGTCTAACAGTTGTAAATAATATATATGATAGTAAAAAATGAAATGGGTCCATTGACCTAATCTAATCTACAAGCATATTGTCAGATATAATGTTCAAGTTCATTCGTTCTTCTGTACATCAATTATAATCCTTCTGCCGCCAAACAGATGACTTTTTGCCATGTCAGGTAGTCCATAAAGGCAAAGTTTTCCACTCTCTTACCCAACAGGATATGAAGCAGAGTGTCATCGTCCTGACAAAAAAGCCAGTGTGAGTCTACTATGTATGTATGCATGTATGTATGTATGTATGTATGTATGTATGTATGTATGTATGTATGTATGTATGTATGTATGTATGTATGTATGTATGTATGTATGTATGTATGTATGTATGTATGTATGTGTGTGTATGTATGTATGTATGTATGTATGTATGTATGTATGTATGTATGTATGTATGTATGTAATGACGTTGAGAGATGTGTGTGTGTGTGTGTCTATATTTATTCCATGATCTTTCCTGTGTGAGGAACAATGATTATTCTGCCTTGGTCTCGCGTTTGGACATTAGGGATAACGTTTTGCTCTGACCGTTTCTTCAAGGCCCGACCTCGCGATCATATAATGTCTCACCTTGTAGAATATTCTCATTTCATTTTGGAAACGGTATTTACAGAGTGCAGTTAATATCTTGTATTCATCAGGCTGAGTTTTATAATGCCAAGTGCAGGAGAAACGAATGTTCATTTTGGATATAAAGTCAATCAGAGGACATTGACTTCAGAAGGAAATGAACTTCGTGTTCATGAGATGAATAACGAAAGGGGAGTATGTTCTTTAATTCGAATCTTCATTTTAAGTCTTAGACCATTGTATATTTTATCTGTTTTATTACATATAACTTCATAATATTATATCAGTATTGTACCTTAGACAAGGATCAAGTAATTAGAAAAAAGCCTGTACAGCTTGTAACTATTTTATTGTTTTAAGATATAGACCATTATTTAGTTCCTATTAGATACATCATAATGCCAAGGAAAGTCAAACGTTTAAATCAAAGTAATTTTATTATCTAGTACATGGGTCGGCAACCTTTGGCTCGCGAGCACAATGTAGCTCAGCACGGAACAAAATATGGCTCTTTTGTCATCTCTAAAATACACAACAATTTTTATAATTAAAATTAAAATTAATTTAAAAAATAAAAAATGCTTAACTACTCACGTCAATTGAGTCTTTTTTGTGGCTATCTTTTCTTCTCATGTTATTATCAACATGTTTAATATCAATAATGTTAAACTGTATACTCCCAGTTAAAAATGGGCTTTCTTATACTGGCTCTTTGTTGATCTCTTGCTCCGAATTGTGACGTAGTTTGGCTCTTTAAGTATAAACGGTTGCCGACCCCTGATGTAGTATATCTATTTTTCTCAACATCTCTGTATTACATATACCAAAGGTTTGATTCAAATTGATATACTTCAAGTACTTCTGTGTGTACAACATTTGCTCAACAAATTAAGTTCAGCTATAAATCTTTAATTAATTAGAAGTTTACAACTGAACGGTACGTTTGCATCTGAAGCAAAGTTAATGGCAGTCAATCATTATGTAAACACCCATTATTGATTAATAGCCAGCAACACCTTAACACTACATCTCCTGTTCACTGCATCCGTAGTTCTTTATGATTCCATACGCTCGAAACATATCTCTTACCAAAGAAACCAAAAATGATTGTTCAGTGGTAATTCGTAAGTGTGAAGTAACTTACGTTTTTCAGATACGGTAATATGAGAATGTTAAAACTGTTGTAAAAGAAATTGCCCTAATTTCTTTAAATAAATTCCTAAACCCTTTCTGTAAAGAAACACACATGAACTCTTTGCTCAAAATTCAAAGGTATATGGACCCTAACCTGTATCTAACAAGAAAATATATTTTTGATGTACTTCCTCTAGGAATACACAAAAATGCTCAATTATAATCTTCCTCAAGGGAAATGATTTCAAATTTCCTTTAGGAGCAAAAGAAGGAAGTCATTTTAATAAAAACATTTTTGATTTTATGACTCACCAACCAATGATATATGTTAGAATCACTGTTGAACGTTTAACCCTTTCACGAATATATAAAGGGCTTGGCATAGAACAGGATAATCCAGATATCGTCCTCGTCATCCTTATATCTGACTATTCGACAGATCACAGGTAAGGTGAATGTTTTATTATTTGTTAGTTATATATGAACGAGGGTTTGATTAAAGCAGAATATAAGCATATTAACATCATTATTTAACAACTTTGTTTGAAATGGAAACTTCTAGACCAAATCAATTTTAAAGTAGCATGCATGATATGTTCGCACCGAAATTGGATCGTGGACAAGATTATCAAATGAATCTTCGAGTTCTTAAAAAAAAACGAAAAACAAACAAGCAAACAAACAGAACAAATAATTAATGTAATATAGTAAAAATGCATATATTCTATACGATATTATATAATGTTATTATGGCTGAACATACACTTGCTGGGTATTCTGGCTGAACATACACTTGTTGGGTATCCTGGCTAAACATTTCACTTGTTGGGTATTCTGGCTGAACATACACTTGCTGGGTATTCTGGCTAAACATTTCACTTGTTGGGTATTCTGGCTGAACATACACTTGCTGGGTATTCTGGCTAAACATTTCACTTGTTGGGTATTCTGGCTGAACATACACTTGCTGGTATTCTGGCTAAACATTTCACTTGTTGGGTATTCTGGGTGAGCATACACTTGCTGGGTATTCTGTTAACAATTGGGAAGAAGTTGAAAATAGTGCATGATTAAATGGTAACTTTATTCAGTTTAATTGTGACTTTTACAATTTTGTATAAAATTCTAATCTTTTGTTTCAAAATTATATTGTCCTAAGAAGGCATCTAGTTGGCCGTCATAATTATCAAAATCGGTACCATGAAGTTCCATTTCTAAAAGATAAGGAAAATGAAATTATTATATTGTAAGTCACGGTACATATAAATTGGTCAACGGACAAAAATGTCAGGAGTTTCATTTGCTGACTACACAACAGTATACATAAACAGAGTTATTCATAAACATCTTAGGAGTTTCATTTGATGACTATGTAACAGTATGCATATACTGTGACGAAATACTCATCTGAAAATCATGTTAGGAGTGTCATTTGCTGACTACGTAACAGTATACATACATTGTGACAAATTATACATATAACAATCATATCGTGATGTTCATATGTGTCTACGTTAGAGTACATAGAAACATACTTTATTTTCCAAAAACCGTAAGGAAATAATGTTACACTACATCATCTTGCAACTCAGATAAAGTCAGATGATAAATATATGCATATAGATTTAGGTATAGTAACAATTTATATATCGTTAGATAAAAGATACATATACATATTGCAATGGAGAGAATACACGATTAGGTATAGTTACAATTTATACGTCGTTAGATAAAATATACATATACATATTGCAATGGAGAGAATACACGATTAGGTATAGTTACAATTTATACGTCGTTAGATAAAATATACATATACTTATTGCAATGGAGAGAATACAAGATTAGGTATAGTTACAATTTATACATCGTTAGATAAAATATACATATACATATTGCAATGGAGAGAATACACGATTAGGTATAGTTACAATTTATATATCGTTAGATAAAATATACATATACATATTGCAATGGAGAGAATACACGATTAGGTATAGTTACAATTTATACGTCGTTAGATAAAATATACATATACTTATTGCAATGGAGAGAATACACGATTAGGTATAGTTACAATTTATACGTCGTTAGATAAAATATACATATACTTATTGCAATGGAGAGAATACACGATTAGGTATAGTTACAATTTATACGTCGTTAGATAACATATACATATACTTATTGTAATGGAGAGAATACACGATTAGGTATAGTTACAATTTATACGTCGTTAGATAAAATATACATATACTTATTGCAATGGAGAGAATACACGATTAGGTATAGTTACAATTTATACGTCGTTAGATAAAATATACATATACATATTGCAATGGAGAGAATACACGATTAGGTATAGTTACAATTTATACGTCGTTAGATAAAATATACATATACTTATTGCAATGGAGAGAATACACGATTAGGTATAGTTACAATTTATACGTCGTTAGATAAAATATACATATACTTATTGCAATGGAGAGAATACACGATTAGGTATAGTTACAATTTATACGTCGTTAGATAAAATATACATATACTTATTGCAATGGAGAGAATACACGATTAGGTATAGTTACAATTTATACGTCGTTAGATAAAATATACATATACATATTGCAATGGAGAGAATACACGATTAGGTATAGTTACAATTTATACGTCGTTAGATAAAATATACATATACTTATTGCAATGGAGAGAATACAAGATTAGGTATAGTTACAATTTATACGTCGTTAGATAAAATATACATATACATATTGTAATGGAGAGAATACAAGATTAGGTATAGTTACAATTTATACGTCGTTAGATAAAATATACATATACTTATTGCAATGGAGAGAATACAAGATTAGGTATAGTTACAATTATACGTCGTTAGATAAAATATACATATACATATTGTAATGGAGAGAATACACGATTAGGTATAGTTACAATTTATACGTCGTTAGATAAAATATACATATACATATTGTAATGGAGAGAATACACGATTAGGTATAGTTACAATTTATACGTCGTTAGATAAAATATACATATACATATTGTAATGGAGAGAATACAAGATTAGGTATAGTTACAATTTATACGTCGTTAGATAAAATATACATATACATATTGTAATGGAGAGAATACACGATTAGGTATAGTTACAATTTATACGTCGTTAGATAAAATATACATATACTTATTGCAATGGAGAGAATACACGATTAGGTATAGTTACAATTTATACGTCGTTAGATAAAATATACATATACTTATTGCAATGGAGAGAATACACGATTAGGTATAGTTACAATTTATACGTCGTTAGATAAAATATACATATACTTATTGCAATGGAGAGAATACACGATTAGGTATAGTTACAATTTATACGTCGTTAGATAAAATATACATATACATATTGCAATGGAGAGAATACACGATTAGGTATAGTTACAATTTATACGTCGTTAGATAAAATATACATATACATATTGTAATGGAGAGAATACAAGATTAGGTATAGTTACAATTTATACGTCGTTAGATAAAATATACATATACTTATTGCAATGGAGAGAATACAAGATTGATATGAAACTAGTATAGCACTGTAGGATATAAAATAGATTAATATACTTTCTTTTATCGAAATTGAATGCAAAACTATTTAAATAATTTAGTCTAAACAAAATATTCGAGTATTACCTACGATCGCTTGATAGTGTATAGGTAACTGTGAATACGTGACTATGCATACCTATGCATACGAGGCATTTTTTGATTTTTGTACTATGGAAAGCCTTGTATCTTAATATGCATGCGTTACAGTAAGTGCACACTTTAATTCCTTTTCTCTAAATATTTTAATCGTGTTACGACGTTCAACTGGGTCGGACCTTAAAAGGGTTTAAAACACTATTATCGAATTATGTGTGTGTGTGTGTGCGTGTGTGTGTGGGTGTTTACTTTTTCATTACGATTGATTTTTGATGGTGAAAATTGCTATGGTGGTGGTCTAGAAAATAATTAGAAGATGACCGTGCTGGTTTAGAAATAAAATAATCTAATGGTTTTATAACTTTAAAAAACATAACACATGTATCACTCTTAGAAGCCCGTGGATCGGATAAAAACAGTGCTAACAAGATTGGTAATTTTATTAAGGTTTCTGAAGTTCTAAGAATGTTGATACTAGTGTCGTCATATACAGTCTATACTACAAAAAAAGTAACAGGCTGCAAGCTGAAAATTCAATGAAAACTCATTATATAAAGCTATGTAAGTGTGCAATAAATTAGCAGAATATATGCAAGACGAGAACGAAATTACCAGAAGAACATGCTACCTTTTCATATGCGAAGTCTCTATGATTGTAATTTCAAACCATCGGTAAAACCAATGGTGAAAACTACAGGAAAAGTAATACGACACGATACACATAGAATCGAGAAACATGTATATGTACAACAGAAGTGAAATACGTAATGGATAGTAGAAAGATGCTGCAGATACACCAAAACGTATGCATGTATGTATGTATGTATGTATGTATGTATGTATGTGTCGATGTATGTGTCTATGTATGCATGTAAGTATGTATGCGCGAAAGTATGCAAATATACAGGTAAAGGGTAGAAAAATACCCTAGAAATGGAAACATTTGAGGAAAACACACATATATAATCACATGAACGAAAAAACTCACAGGGTAGGAAAATGTAAAAAGAACAACAATCAAGAATAAAATGCTAAAGAAAATGCAATATATTGGAACAATTGGAATTATTTACATTTGACTAGCACCTTTTAAATGAATTAGCTCTCCCTCGCAACAATGGGAGTCTAACAGTTGTAAATAATATATATGATAGTAAAAAATGAAATGGGTCCATTGACCTAATCTAATCTACAAGCATATTGTCAGATATAATGTTCAAGTTCATTCGTTCTTCTGTACATCAATTCTAATCCTTCTGCCGCCAAACAGATGACTTTTTGCCATGTCAGGTAGTCCATAAAGGCAAAGTTTTCCACTCTCTTACCCAACAGGATATGAAGCAGAGTGTCATCATCCTGACAAAAAAGCCAGTGTGAGTCTACTATGTATGTATGCATGTATGTATGTATGTATGTATGCATGTATGTATGTATGTATGTATGTATGTATGTATGTATGTATGTATGTATGTATGTATGTATGTATGTATGTATGTATGTATGTATGTATTTATGTATGTGTATGTATGTATGTATGTTATTTGACTCAAATATAATATTACTCGTTTAGGTTTTGGCAGAATAAAAGCATATGCTTGACTCTCTCAAAATTTACAATTATTCTCATCCCGAGACGAAATTGAACACGTTGTTAAATAAGAATGTTTGCAAAAGACAAAGTCTTATCAGGTAAACATTTTCCTAGCCACCTACCTACGTATGCATGCATGCATGTATGTATTTATGAATGTATATACGTAAGTACATGTGTTTCGATATGTATGTATGTATGTATGTATGTATGTATGTATGTATGTATGTATGTATGTATGTATGTATGTAATGACGTTGAGAGATGTGTATGTGTGTGTGTGTCTATATTTATTCCATGATCTTTCCTGTGTGAGGAACAATGATTATTCTGCCTTGGTCTCGCGTTTGGACATTAGGGATAACGTTTTGCTCTGACCGTTTCTTCAAGGCCCGACCTCGCGATCATATAATGTCTCACCTTGTAGAATATTCTCATTTCATTTTGGAAACGGTATTTACAGAGTGCAGTTAATATCTTGTATTCATCAGGCTGAGTTTTATAATGCCAAGTGCAGGAGAAACGAATGTTCATTTTGGATATAAAGTCAATCAGAGGACATTGACTTCAGAAGGAAATGAACTTCGTGTTCATGAGATGAATAACGAAAGGGGAGTATGTTCTTTAATTCGAATCTTCATTTTAAGTCTTAGACCATTGCATATTTTATCTGTTTTATTACATATAACTTCATAATATTATATCAGTATTGTACCTTAGACAAGGATCAAGTAATTAGAAAAAAGCCTGTACAGCTTGTAACTATTTTATTGTTTTAAGATATAGACCATTATTTAGTTCCTATTAGATACATCATAATGCCAAGGAAAGTCAAACGTTTAAATCAAAGTAATTTTATTATCTAGTACATGGGTCGGCAACCTTTGGCTCGCGAGCACAATGTAGCTCAGCACGGAACAAAATATGGCTCTTTTGTCATCTCTAAAATACACAACAATTTTTATAATTAAAATTAAAATTAATTTAAAAAATAAAAAATGCTTAACTACTCACGTCAATTGAGTCTTTTTTGTGGCTATCTTTTCTTCTCATATTATTAATCAACATGTTTAATATCAATAATGTTAAATTGTATACTCTCAGTTAAAAATGGGCTTTCTTATACTGGCTCTTTGTTGATCTCTTGCTCCGAATTGTGACGTAGTTTGGCTCTTTAAGTATAAACGGTTGCCGACCCCTGATGTAGTATATCTATTTTTCTCAACATCTCTGTATTACATATACCAAAGGTTTGATTCAAATTGATATACTTCAAGTACTTCTGTGTGTACAACATTTGCTCAACAAATTAAGTTCAGCTATAAATCATTAATTAATTAGAAGTTTACAACTGAACGGTACGTTTGCATCTGAAGCAAAGTTAATGGCAGTCAATCATTATGTAAACACCCATTATTGATTGATAGCCAGCAACACCTTAACACTATATCTCCTGTTCACTGCATCCGTAGTTCTTTATGATTCCATACGCTCGAAACATATCTCTTACCAAAGAAACCAAAAATGATTGTTCAGTGGTAATTCGTAAGTGTGAAGTAACTTACGTTTTTCAGATACGGTAATATGAGAATGTTAAAACTGTTGTAAAAGAAATTGCCCTAATTTCTTTAAATAAATTCCTAAACCCTCTCTGTAAACAAACACACATGAACTCTTTGCTCAAAATTCAAAGGTATATGGACCCTAACCTGTATCTAACAAGAAAATATATTTTTGATGTACTTCCTCTAGGAATACACAAAAATGCTCAATTATAATCTTCCTCAAGGGAAATGATTTCAAATTTCCTTTAGGAGCAAAAGAAGGAAGTCATTTTAATAAAAACATTTTTCATTTTATGACTCACCAACCAATGATATATGTTAGAATCACTGTTGAACGTTTAACCCTTTCACGAATATATAAAGGGCTTGGCATAGAACAGGATAATCCAGATATCGTCCTCGTCATCCTTATATCTGACTATTCGACAGATCACAGGTAAGGTGAATGTTTTATTATTTGTTAGTTATATATGAACGAGGGTTTGATTAAAGCAGAATATAAGCATATTAACATCATTATTTAACAACTTTGTTTGAAATGGAAACTTCTAGACCAAATCAATTTTAAAGTAGCATGCATGATATGTTCGCACCGAAATTGGATCGTGGACAAGATTATCAAATGAATCTTTGAGTTCTTAAAAAAACCGAAAAACAAACAAGCAAACAAACAGAACAAATAATGAATGTAATATAGTAAAAATGCATATATTCTATACGATATTATATAATGTTATTATGGCTGAACATACACTTGCTGGGTATTCTGGCTGAACATACACTTGTTGGGTATCCTGGCTAAACATTTCACTTGTTGGGTATTCTGGCTGAACATACACTTGCTGGGTATTCTGGCTAAACATTTCACTTGTTGGGTATTCTGGCTGAACATACACTTGTTGGGTATCCTGGCTAAACATTTCACTTGTTGGGTATTCTGGCTGAACATACACTTGCTGGTATTCTGGCTAAACATTTCACTTGTTGGGTATTCTGGGTGAGCATACACTTGCTGGGTATTCTGTTAACAATTGGGAAGAAGTTGAAAATAGTGCATGATTAAATGGTAACTTTATTCAGTTTAATTGTGACTTTTACAATTTTGTATAAAATTCTAATCTTTTGTTTCAAAATTATATTGTCCTAAGAAGGCATCTAGTTGGCCGTCATAATTATCAAAATCGGTACCATGAAGTTCCATTTCTAAAAGATAAGGAAAATGAAATTATTATATTGTAAGTCACGGTACATATAAATTGGTCAACGGACAAAAATGTCAGGAGTTTCATTTGCTGACTACACAACAGTATACATAAACAGAGATATTCATAAACATCTTAGGAGTTTCATTTGATGACTATGTAACAGTATGCATATACTGTGACGAAATACTCATCTGAAAATCATGTTAGGAGTGTCATTTGCTGACTACGTAACAGTATACATACATTGTGACAAATTATACATATAACAATCATATCGTGATGTTCATATGTGTCTACGTTAGAGTACATAGAAACATACTTTATTTTCCAAAAACCGTAAGGAAATAATGTTACACTGCATCATCTTGCAACTCAGATAAAGTCAGATGATAAATATATACATATAGATTTAGGTATAGTAACAATTTATATATCGTTAGATAAAAGATACATATACATATTGCAATGGAGAGAATACACGATTAGGTATAGTTACAATTTATACGTCGTTAGATAAAATATACATATACTTATTGTAATGGAGAGAATACAAGATTAGGTATAGTTACAATTTATACGTCGTTAGATAAAATATACATATACTTATTGCAATGGAGAGAATACACGATTAGGTATAGTTACAATTTATACATCGTTAGATAAAATATACATATACTTATTGCAATGGAGAGAATACACGATTAGGTATAGTTACAATTTATACGTCGTTAGATAAAATATACATATACATATTGCAATGGAGAGAATACAAGATTAGGTATAGTTACAATTTATACGTCGTTAGATAAAATATACATATACTTATTGCAATGGAGAGAATACAAGATTAGGTATAGTTACAATTTATACATCGTTAGATAAAATATACATATACTTATTGTAATGGAGAGAATACAAGATTAGGTATAGTTACAATTTATACGTCGTTAGATAAAAGATACATATACTTATTGCAATGGAGAGAATACACGATTGATATGAAACTAGTATAGCACTGTAGGATATAAAATAGATTAATATACTTTCTTTTATCGAAATTGAATCCAAAACTATTTAAATAATTTAGTATAAACAAAATATTCGAGTATTACCTACGATCGCTTGATAGTGTATAGGTAACTGTGAATACGTGACTATGCATACCTATGCATACGAGGCATTTATTGATTTTTGTACTACGGAAAGCCTTGTATCTTAATATGCATGCGTTACAGTAAGTGCACACTGTAATTCCTTTTCTCTAAATATTTTAATCGTGTTACGACGTTCAACTGGGTCGGACCTTAAAAGGGTTTAAAACACTATTATCGAATTATGTATGTGTGTGTGTGTGTGTTTGTGTGTGTGTGTGTGTGTGTGTGTGTGTGTGTGTGTGTTTACTTTTTTATTACGATTGATTTTTGATGGTGAAAATTGCTATGGTGGTGGTCTAGAAAATAATTAGAAGATGACCGTGCTGGTTTAGAAATAAAATAATCTAATGGTTTTATAACTTTAAAAAACATAACACATGTATCACTCTTAGAAGCCCGTGGATCGGATAAAAACAGTGCTAACAAGATTGGTAATTTTATTAAGGTTTCTGAAGTTCTAAGAATGTTGATACTAGTGTCGTCATATACAGTCTATACTACAAAAAAAGTAACAGGCTGCAAGCTGAAAATTCAATGAAAACTCATTATATAAAGCTATGTAAGTGTGCAATAAATTAGCAGAATATATGCAAGACGAGAACGAAATTACCAGAAGAACATGCTACCTTTTCGTATGCAAAGTCTCTATGATTGTAATTTCAAACCATCGGTAAAACCAATGGTGAAAACTACAGGAAAAGTAATACGACACGATACACATAGAATCGAGAAACATGTATATGTACAACAGAAGTGAAATACGTAATGGATAGTAGAAAGATGCTGCAGATATACCAAAACGTATGTATGTATGTATGTATGTATGTATGTATGTATGTATCTATGTATCTATGTATGTATGTATGTATGTATGTATGTATGTATGTATGTATGTATCTATGTATGTATGTATGTATGTATGTATGTATGTATGTATGTATGTATGTATGTATGTATGTATGTATGTATGTATGTATGTATAAGTGTTGGTGCATACGTATGTATATGTGTGTATGTGTATATCCATCTGTGTGAATTAATGATTATAAAAGAGGAAAATATCTATCCTTCACTGTATGCATGTCTGCATGCATTGTGATGTATGTATATGTAAGTGATTGTATTCAAGTACGTTTTTATGTACGTATGTAGGTAGGTAGGTAGGTATTGCATGTTCAGTAATGTATATTATATTAATTACAAAGATACATTTGAACCATCTTATAAATATATGCCTAAATTGAATTATGTTGAATAAAGTTCAAATGTAGTTATAAAGTTCAAGTATTACAATCCAACGGAATTTATATAGATCATTAATCGCAACATCACAAGTGATATAGTAATCTCTTGGCGTGTAGTTCTCGAGTTTTCAAGAGTTAGATATGTTGTCATCTAGCAATTAGAAAAATATTTATTCTATCTTCCAGTACATCTTATCCATACTATCTTCCAGTACATTTCATCCATACTATCTTCCAGTACATCTTATCCATACTATCTTATAGTACATCTCATCCATACTATCTTCCAGTACATCTTATCCATACTATCTTCCAGTACATCTTATCCATACTGTCTTCCAGTACATCTTATCTATACTATCTTCCAGTACATTTCATCTATACTCTCTTTCAGTACATCTTATCCATACTGTCTTCCAGTACATCTTATCCATACTATCTTCCAGTACATTTCATCCATACTATCTTCCAGTACATCTTATCCATACTATCTTCCAGTACATCTTATCCATACTATCTTCCAGTTCATCTTATCCATACTATCTTCCAGTATATTTCATCCATACTATCTTCCAGTACATTTAATCCATACTATCTTCCAGTACATCTTATCCATACTATCTTCCAGTACATCTTATCCATACTATCTTCCAGTTCATCTCATCCATACTATCTTCCAGTATATTTCATCCATACTGTCTTCCAGTACATCTAATCCATACTATCTTCCAGTACATTTCATCCATACTATCTTCCAGTACATCTTATCCATACTATCTTCCAGTTCATCTCATCCATACTGTCTTCCGGTATATTTCATCCATACTGTCTTCCAGTACATCTTATCCATACTGTCTTCCAGTACATTTCATCCATACTATCTTCCAGTACATCTTATCCATACTATCTTTCAGTACATTTCATCCATACTATCTTCCAGTACATCTTATCCATACTATCTTCCAGTACGTCTTATCCATACTATCTTCCAGTACATCTTATCCATACTATCTTCCAGTACATCTTATCCATACTATCTTCCAGTACATCTTATCCATACTATCTTCCAGTATATTTCATCCATACTATCTTCCAGTATATTTCATCCATACTATCTTCCAGTACATTTCATCCATACTGTCTTCCAGTACATCTTATCCATACTATCTTCCAGTACATCTTATCCATACTGTCTTCCTGTACATCTTATCCATACTATCTTCCAGTACATTTCATCTATACTCTCTTTCAGTACATCTTATCCATACTATCTTCCAGTACATCTTATCCATACTGTCTTCCAGTACATTTCATCCATACTCTCTTTCAGTACATCTTATCCATACTATCTTCAAGTACATCTTATCCATTCTATCTTCCAGTACATTTCATCCATACTCTCTTTCAGTACATCTTATCCATACTATCTTCCAGTACATCTTATCCATACTATCTTCCAGTACATCTTATCCATACTATCTTCCAGTACATTTCATCCATACTATCTTCCAGTACATCTTATCCATACTATCTTCCAGTACATCTTATCCATACTATCTTCCAGTATATTTCATCCATACTATCTTTCAGTACATTTCATCCATACTGTCTTCCAGTACATCTTATCCATACTATCTTCCAGTACATCTCATCCATACTGTCTTCCAGTACATCTTATCCATACTATCTTCCAGTACATCTTATCCATACTGTCTTCCAGTACATCTTATCCATACTATCTTCCACTACATTTCATCTATACTCTCTTTCAGTACATCTTATCCATACTGTCTTCCAGTACATCTTATCCATACTATCTTCCAGTACATTTCATCCATAAAATCTTCCAGTACATTTTATCCATACTATCTTCCAGTGCATTTCATCCATACTGTCTTCCAGTACATTTCATCCATACTATCTTCCAGTACATTTCATCCATTCTATCTTCCAGTACATCTCATCCATACTGTCTTCCAGTACATTTCATCCATACTATCTTCCAGTACATTTCATCCATACTGTCTTCCAGTACATTTCATCCATACTGTCTTCCAGTACATTTCATCCATACTTTCTTCCAGTACATTTCATCCATACTGTCTTCCAGTACATTTCATCCATACTTTCTTCCAGTACATTTCATCCATACTGTCTTCCAGTACATTTCATCCATACTATCTTCCAGTACATTTCATCCATACTGTCTTCCAGTACATTTCATCCATACTGTCTTCCAGTACATTTCATAAATACTGTCTTCCAGTACATCTTATCCATACTATCTTCCAGTACATTTCATCCATACTGTCTTCCAGTACATCTTATCCATACTATCTTCCAGTACATCTCATCCATACTATCTTTCAGTACATCTTATCCATACTATCTTCCAGTACATCTTATCCATACTGTCTTCCAGTACATCTTATCCATACTATCTTCCAGTACATTTCATCTATACTCTCTTTCAGTACATCTTATCCATACTATCTTCCAGTACATCTTATCCATACTGTCTTCCAGTACATTTCATCCATACTCTCTTTCAGTACATCTTATCCATACTATCTTCCAGTACATCTTATCCATTCTATTTTCCAGTACATTTCATCCATACTCTCTTTCAGTACATCTTATCCATACTATCTTCCAGTACATCTTATCCATACTATCTTCCAGTACATCTTATCCATACTATCTTCCAGTACATTTCATCCATACTATCTTCCAGTACATCTTATCCATACTATCTTCCAGTACATCTTATCCATACTATCTTCCAGTATATTTCATCCATACTATCTTCCAGTACATTTCATCCATACTGTCTTCCAGTACATCTTATCCATACTATCTTCCAGTACATCTCATCCATACTATCTTCCAGTACATCTTATCCATACTATCTTCCAGTACATCTTATCCATACTGTCTTCCAGTACATCTTATCCATACTATCTTCCAGTACATTTCATCTATACTCTCTTTCAGTACATCTTATCCATACTGTCTTCCAGTACATCTTATCCATACTATCTTCCAGTACATTTCATCCATAAAATCTTCCAGTACATTTTATCCATACTATCTTCCAGTACATTGCATCCATACTGTCTTCCAGTACATTTCATCCATACTATCTTCCAGTACATTTCATCCATTCTATCTTCCAGTACATCTCATCCATACTGTCTTCCAGTACATTTCATCCATACTATCTTCCAGTACATTTCATCCATACTGTCTTCCAGTACATCTCATCCATACTATCTTCCAGTACATTTCATCCATAATATCTTCCAGTACATTTCATCCATACTGTCTTCCAGTACATTTCATCCATACTTTCTTCCAGTACATTTCATCCATACTGTCTTCCAGTACATTTCATCCATACTATCTTCCAGTACATTTCATCCATACTGTCTTCCAGTACATTTCATCCATACTGTCTTCCAGTACATTTCATAAATACTGTCTTCTAGTACATCTTATCCATACTATCTTCCAGTACATCTCATCCATACTGTCTTCCAGTACATCTTATCCATACTGTCTTCCAGTACATTTCATCCATACTATCTTCCAGTACATTTCATCCATACTGTCTTCCAGTACATCTCATCCATACTATCTTCCAGTACATTTCATCCATTCTATCTTCCAGTACATCTCATCCATACTATCTTCCAGTACATCTAATCCATACTATCTTCCAGTACATCTCATCCATACTATCTTCCAGTACATTTCATCCATTCTATCTTCCAGTACATCTCATCCATACTATCTTCCAGTACATCTAATCCATACTATCTGCTACAGCTATCTCAGTAGCCATGTAAATATTTTTTTATGGTTTAAGAGTTGTCACCTAAGCATGTATGTATGTATGTATCAGTGGCATAACTTCAAAGTTTGGGCCCCTGTGCAAAATATCACAAATGACCCCCGCCTCCCTCCCAAGAAAATACAAATAGAAACTTGGGATCCCCCCCCCCCGCTTTGGGGCCCCTGGGCAGAGCGGTCATGGGCCCCAAAACCAGTTTAATTTTTTGAATATAAAAACCTGTGTAATAGTTTTGCATATAAAACCTGTAGTAATCTACTATAAGTTAGACTCTTGCAAGGTACACATTTTAATATTTACTACAAAGATTAATTTATTTTTTATAACTGAGTTGACATCGGGCCCCTAGAAATCGCTGGTCTCCTGGGCAATTGCCCCCACTGCCCCCCCCCCCTCGGTGGGCCTATGCATGTATGTATGTATGTTTGTATGTATGTATGTATGTATGTATGTATGTATGTATGTATGTATGTATGTATGTATGTCTCTATATACATACGAAGATCTGTTTCTATATGTTTATATATATATATATATATATATATATATATATATAGATATATACATATATATATATGGATTTATGTAATAACGTTGAGAGAGAGAGAGAGAGAGAGAGAGAGAGAAAGAGAGAGAGAGAGAGAGAGAGAGAGAGAGAGAGATGTCTCTATATTTTGTCCGTGATCTGTCTTTATTGCGAGGCATTGATTCTTTTGCCTTGGTCTCGTGTTTGGACATGCCATGCTCCGATTTCATAGAACCACTTATTTTGTAGAATAATATAATTTCAGTTTAGAAATGGCATTTACAGTGGGCAATTAAAGTCTTGTTTTCATAAAACTGAGTTCTATAATACTAAGTACGGGGAGAACGTCTGTTTATTATGGTTACAAAGGAATCAAATTTACTTATTTCAATGATATTGCGACTTCTTACCAATTTTCTTTTTGCGATTGGAAACTTTAGTATACAATTTTGATTGCTCTTCTCGTGGCACCCAACAAACGTGACTTCGACCTGTGACCTTTATCTGAAATTGTATTCTATGACGTGGCTATACAGATCATTGACCACTTATAACCAGATTCAATTGACTTAAAAAGGAAATGAATTTCGTGTCTATGCGAAGTAGAAATAAAGAAGAGGGTGATCTCTAATTTGAATCTTCATTTTTCTCTTTGACCATTTCATATTTTTCTTTTATTTTCTTTATCTGTTTTATTACATATGACTTCTCAATACTAATATCAATAATTTATTATTGACGAGGATCAAACAATTAGAAAAAAACCTATTCAGCTTGTTTCTATTTTATTGCTTTAAGATACAGACCTAGAGTAATAATTCATTACTTTTATATACAATATAATGCCTTGAAAATACAAATATTTTAATCAAAGTAATTTAATTATATAGTATATCTATTTTTCTAAACATCTATATTATATACAAGAAAAACTTGCATGAAATCCATATACTTCAAGAACTTCTCTGCGTATAACATTTGCTCAACAAATTTAGTTCAGCTATAATTCTTTCATTAAATTATGAATACGCAATTGCATGGGGTACATTAGCATCTGAAGCAAAGTTAATGACAATCACATGCAAGCACCCATCATTGGCTGATAGCAAGCAGCTGCTTAAGCATTCGGTACAAAGTCAAAACTCCTTCCATAAGCTCGAAACTTATGTCCTTTAAAAATAAAATTGTCTAGTTATATTTCGTAATTGTAAAGTAACTTTCGTTTTACAGGAACATTATGAAAATATTTAAATATGAAAACATAAATTCTGAACTCTCTCTGTATACAAACACATATGACCTCTGTGCTGAAAACCCAAAGCTATATGGACAGATCTAGCTACATCTAACCTGAATTTTTTTTTGAACTTCTTCCACACGGAAATGATTTCCTTTATCACCGATGAGCAAATAAATAAGGAAGTCATTTTAATAAGAACATTTTTGATTTTATGACTAAACAACCAATGGTATAATTTAGGATCACTTGAATGTCAAACCTTCTACATAAATAAGCCAATATCTTGGCATATAACAGTATGCTCAGGTAATGTACTCGTCATCCTTATGTCTGACTGTTTGCCAGATTACAGGTAAGGTGGCTGGTTTATTATTTTGTAGTTATATATTTAAGAAAATTCGATAAAACTAGAACGTTAGCATACGAACACCATAATTAAAAATGTTGTTTTAAATGGAAACATGAAGACTAAATCAGTTTTAAAGTAACATGCATGTAAGTTTAGGCACACTGCTCAGTTGAAGGTTTTGACGTTCCAATGAACTTATCTTTCACGTACAAGATTTTTAGAGCGATTCATAATATGCAATATTATCTGATGTCATTTCATTTGGCAACCTTTCTTTTCATCATGTTTCAGATTTCATAACAACTTTTACAGAAATGAAAAAAAATGATAAGACTATTAAAATGATTAACATGAAATAAATCCTTTCTTTTCATCGTTTTAGGTTCATAAAATGACAAAGCTTGTCGCCGTCTTAGCTGTACTGGGAATTGCCTGCATAGCCAACGTTGAGTCAACGTATAAATTGGGAGGTAACTAAAAAACCTTACTAAGCTAACTAATACGCCCTGCTATCAAAAAGAAACAAACTTTTATATCGGCGTATTTTTTCCCTATAAATAGAATGAGCAAGTAGTGATCGTAACACCGCAGAAGAAACTTTATTTATATTGTTGCCTCTTTTCCGGCATTTTATTTTTTCCCTGGCCAAAAAATGTAAAGCAATAAAATAGCAGTATCCTTATTTCGTATCTGGCTCCAGAAGGAAAATAAAATTAGCTATGTTTTTCTCCCTAATTGCAGATCTTTACTAAATATGCAAGCTGTAGCTATTGCTTAAATGTTCATTTTGAGAGAGAGAGAGAGAGAGAGAGAGAGAGAGAGAGAGAGAGAGAGAGAGAGAGAGAGAGAGAGAGAGATTAAAGGACAGGGAACACATGTGAGTGAATATTTATTGAGCCAATAAAGTTAAACGTTAAAGGTTGTATTTTTCTGAAATCAATGTTTTTTTTATTTTTTGGTTTTCGTTTAATAACAATTAAGATCCTTACATATATACAATAGGAGAAAAATAAATCCCTGTAGTACGAATACCTAATATCTTCATGTAACCAGTAGAGGGTTCCTAAGAGATCAAGGTTGTAATAAATCAGCAAAATATAAAAGACCTCCACATACAGACCGTTTGTATACAAAGGATGTATATAATCTATTCTTGGACTTCCGAGATAGACAGGTTTCCCCGTATATGCATTCATTTGCTTGAAAGAACTCGCAGCATCCTCAACTTTTCGGCACACTCAAACTAAAATTCTCTCCCTTGCTTTTGTTTTGATGTTTGCCGGACTATTTATATATATCGGTTTTTTTAATTTTATTTTACGTTTTGAAGAAAAGGTAATGATGCGCTTCTTTGTAACAAGAGGCACATGAATCTTCATGAAGAACCCTTTATGAATGCGGAACAATTAACCTGTGTGATATGTGGAAAGGGAAATAAAATCATGACTAAATGTGCAACAGATATCTTCGTCTATATGGACTGTGTTATCTTAACAGTAATTTAAAATTCATTGAAAATTGCAATCAGCAGTACAATTGTAGCACAAAAGTACGTAAGACAAATTCTATTTAAAAGTTGATTCAAATGAATGGCAAACAAAAGTAGGTATCCCACACTCACTGGTGCTCACAAAATCACATCTTTCTTCCCATCAACAGGTGGTGGATACAGTGGTGGATATGGTGGTTATGGGTCGTATTACCCCCAGATCTTGAGCCTAGGAGGAGGATACGGCTACTCAGGTAACTCTGGAAGCGGTTATTCCGGTGGCCTCTTTGGTGGTTACGGAGGCCTCGCTGGCGGTTTCGGAGGCCTCGCTGGCGGTTACGGAGGCCTTGCTGGCGGTTACGGAGGCCTCGCTGGCGGTTACGGAGGCCTCGCTGGCGGTTACGGAGGCCAATATGGTGGCTATGGAGGTCTTTTGGGCGGATACGGAGGTGGCTACGGTGGCTACGGTTCTGGTGCAAAGGGAATTTCCTTCCTTCCACCAAAGGGAATTCAGTTTGGTAAGGGCATTGGAAAGGGCTCTGGAAAGGGCATTGGAATCGGCAAGGGAAAAAAGGGATTCTACTAATAACACAAGGTAAGGTATAAGTCTTGATCTAATTTTTCAGTCCAATTGTCCTAAAGGAAATCCATCATCTTTTTCCATCCAGAAATATACATTGAAATATCTTATAAATATATGCCTTAAACTGATTGCATAAAACTTAAATTGTGTTGAATTAAATTAAAATTTAGTTATAAAGTTGAGGTATCGAACTAATTAAATTTATTTTTTTACTTTGTTTTAAAAAGTCTTTTATTCTAAGCCACTCTTAGTTGTTGATATGCCTCTAAGATACATTGAATCGCTCACTTTTCATAATCATTCACAATACTAATATTTATTTTACCAACACACACACACACACACACACACACACACACACACACATATATATATATATATATATATATATATATATATATATATATATATATATGTTTACACAATTATTATACGAAATAATTATACGAAATAATAAAATATTTCATAAAGCTGCAAGTCATTTGTCGCAGTTGAAGGGTGGCATCTTTATATATGTAAAGGTGTAGATAGATAGATATACATCTACTCTTTCTTATATTACTATATTAGTATAGTTATTCTCACATTGGTATGTTGCTGTATTTTTCTAATTGAAGAAACTCTTCTGCAACAGACAGAGTGAGATGTATCATGATGCAAAAGACGACGAAATATAGAGAGATGCTCTTCTAGAGTCAATGGAACCATTCTGTTTGAATAATTCTTTCTCACTTTTCATTACAAACATTGTATCTCATTTGTGACCTTCCAAAATGAAAACCATCCATGCTCTTTGAAATAAAGTTTCCCAATCTGACCGGTGTTGACTTTTAGTTAAAAGATCCTCTATAATATTTGACTCTCTGCTATATTTTCGTCTCGATGGGTCCCGATAAACATCCACATGTGACTACTGTTTCTCTCAAAATCTCTGCCTATCTATGTAGAAATAGACAACAGCAAGAATATTCAACCGGCTTTAACCAGTTTAAACATCCTCGTAACCGTATAGGATAATACCTCTAGTACAGTTGTAAATCGCAACCAACCACTAAATCACAGCCAACCACTAAATCACAGCCGACCACTAAGTCACAGCCGACCACTAAATCACAGCCAACCACTAAATCACAGCCGACCACTAAATCACAGCCAACCACTAAATCACAGCCGACCATTAAGTCACAGCCAACCACTAAATCACAACCAACGACTAAATCACAGCCAACCACTAAATCACAGCCAACCACTAAATCACAGCCAACCACTAAATCACAGCCGACCACTAAGTCACAGCCAACCACTGTAGGGATGCAAGAAAATTCTAGAACACTGCAAAATTTCTAAATCACAACCAATATACTCGGTTGCCTAGACAACATTATAATCTGTTGATTGTGCAGTGATTTAAGCGGAAAAGAAAGTTAAACAATTATGAATAACACTAATTATGATACAAAGCTAAACCGTGAATAGATTCAACCGTTTTCAGACAGGTGATATAAATATTTCATGAATTTAACATAAAAGCAGCAAGCTCAGTAGAGATATTTGTGTTTGTTTGGATAGTATAAAGGTGTGCCCAAAGCTAGTTGTGTTACAGAACAACATACAAGAGAATAAGAATGTTGATTTGTCTCTTTCAAACATAAACATGATCTCCGGCAAAGGTTAGAAAAGATGAAGAGTTACGAATTACAGTCTTTGATGATAACGTCGAGATAAGTATTGTAAATCCCAATAGGATGATTGTTAAAACAGTACAGTATAAAGAAGGAATACATTGCGTATTTAATTTGGATAAATATACAAACTTGTATTCAGCTTACTTTACAATACAAGCTTAAGATCTAGTAAACTTCACAAGGACAATCGACAACGAGCCGACTAAAATCGATATAAAATTTATGGAAAACAAAGTTCGACTTAAAATCAGCACATAGCAACTCAGAATATACAGTATGTATTGTTGAATCAGCCATATGAATGCAAACATTTGACAAAAATCTTAAATCATTCATACATTTGGAAAGATTGAAGAAATGTTCCAAATACCCATAAATAAAGGTCCCTGTTATAGATGAAAGTCCTGTTGGCTTGTTGATAACGCATAAGACAATTTGTCAAACGTAGATTATTCTCTTGATATTCTATACCGTTTCGAATGACTGACACAGAACAGTTTTGAAAGCATTTTTACTACGATCTAGAAATTCCAGCTACTTACACATGTATCAGTCAATTCTGGGAACAAACTTAAACGTAACTAAAAGAAATAAAGGAATTTATTTATGAAATAGAAAGGATATAATAAATCGTTCAACAGTTGTAAACCATACATTCAAATAAAAGAATGAAATACAATACTTTACGTTTTTGAAAGATAACGATTTCCTAGAACGTAGTATAATGCGGTAAAATAGCGCAGTAGAAAATTAATTGATACCAGATGGAAAAAAGAAAGTTCATAAAAAATAAACATGACAGTAAAAACATTAAAATGTTACACATGAAAACGTGACGAGGAGGCTACAGTGTAGCTAATGTTCTATCATGGTAAGAAAAAACATAAAACATGAAAGCAACATAACATTTAAAGTTGATTTAGACTGCAATTTCAAAGAGTTGAAAAACAAATACATTGTATAAGTGTACATGTTTGTATAGGAGGTTTTGAGCAAGAAATTTGTTAAAATGAAAATCACATGGATGTTGATGCAATCATGACGACATTTAAACTTCTTCTAAGTTACTTGAAAGAAAGTATAGCAGCAATTCACACAGAAACTCTATCAACTATGCATTTGTCATATAAATTTTTTGTATCTCCATAAAACCTGTAAAGTCAGAAGGAATTACCACAAAATTAAATAAGAGCAGTTGATATGGGAAGAATCTGTACACAAACTGAATGAAGTAAAAACCAGTACCCCTTTCACAGAGCGTATGCATACAGACTTTAAATATTCAGTTTTCAAAGAACTTTCGTTTGATAGTAGCTGAAATGTAAATTTTGAAATAAATTGTCAATCATATTCAGAGCAGATGTGTTCTAAAGAAACAACAATAGTTGCAAAATGTTACAAATGTAACAGAGAAAAACCGTTAAAGGAAATGGAGAAAACGAAATACAAAATACCAAAGATGCAAAGATTTTGTTAAAGAAACGGGATTAATCTTGCATTAGAATGAAGGAAATCAACCGATAAGAGAGAACAATCAACAGAGAATTCACGTGAATATGGAAAAACAGTTAATGGAGGCTCAATATATTGACACAAGAAAAGCCAAAATCTACACTTATTTCTTGATCGTGGCAGGATGAACTAGGATGGGCAGGGTGCATGGCAACATGTGCTGGTGGGATTTCGTTTATGGATTTGATAGACAAAAATGTACCAAAGTTAGCGAGCAAATTATACAAATTTCATTATTATCTCTACATGCTGAAAATATGTCTGAATGTAAAATGCATGTACCCGATGCATTGAAATCAAATAACAATAACATATATAGGACAATTAGTTTCGTTAACAACAACAATTTTATACTTCCACCACAGCATGTCTACAGATACCTCAAAGGAAAGAAAATAAAACAAAACGGAAACAACAAACAAACAAACAAACAATAAACAAAGAAAGAACAACAACAGAAAATAGGAAAGAAACAAAATAACAAACACACAAATACATGATGACACTGTACACCAAGGGCTTAAAATATCCTACACCAGTTGTTGCGTTAACTGCTTACAATCGTAAATATAACGGTGGAGATGGTACTGTTGAATACAGGAGAACAAAGTCAACTGGTAAAATAAATTCTTGGCAGACAAATATCATGTACCTACGACGGTGCACTTTGTTGGCTGCCCCAATAACGAACCAACAGGTTCGACAGTCTTCTTTCTGCGAGATAGTTATGGTCTGACAGATAAATGTATTTCATTGTGATCAAATCATTAGATCATATTTTGTACAAAACAGAACATCTACTACACATTCTGTTTCGACAGTATCAGACATTGCTAAAACGCTAATGCAGCTATTAGTATTATCAGATCAAGGTTAAAACATTATGATACAATTTCAACAATACATAATAGATTGAAAAGTGTAATTTGCTTATGATGTGCGTGGTGACGGTATTGTTTTGTCACTGAGCGTCATGGTGATGAAAATGGTCCGTCTCATTGGATACAACAGCAATTTACAAAAATCTAGTGACTGCTTTAAACTTTGGTTAAACATTACTATCAATACAAATAGTGGTAGTTTAATGCTCTATACTTTTCTATAGTAAATCATGTTTTCACCGCAGATAGAAATTCTCCGCTTTGAAATCGTCTGTGGTACTCATAAACTTTAGTCTTAGATTCTTTCCCGGTTCATCAAAATACTTTTTTGTGCCTATTATACGGATCTTTTTTCATCGTAGACTTGTGTTTGTTGCCTTTGTACAACATTAAGTTCAACCGGATATTTAGATTATCTATTTTCGAAGGTGGGGTAATGATGCCATCTGTCACCATGTTTTGTCCAACCCAGCTCGATTAACAAGTTCCTACCAGTTTTACCTGCTATAGTGCTCAGTGCTAGCATAGATTTGATGTTGCCTTTCCTTGAAATTTGACTTAACCTTCTGTCGATTTTTTGTTTGTTTTGTATTCTAAGGCTTTTTCTTTTTAAGTTGTACCGTAATTCATTCATGCCAAGGCCGTTATGTCCTCATTGTACAGATCCACACTTTGGGGCGAAACACTAGTATCTTGGAGCAACATCATCTAAACGTTCTAGACCTTGGTCTGCAAAACCATTAGCAAGATTTACAGCAGCATTAACTCGTATTTGTTGTGTCCCTACTACATCACTCTCTTCATATGATGGATTTTCCAAATCTTTCATTTTAAAACCTCCATTACCCTCAGCCATTTCATCGCTTTTTTAAATAGCAACGAAATGTATAATTCACAACTTAGAAACGAAATGGGATTTATAGTGGACAAAAATAGCAATTGCAATGTAAAGAACCACATTACTACAGAATTGGAAGAGTACAAACATGAATTATACTAAGTTAATCATTATTGAAACATACAAAGATAAAAACGGTAAAAACGTGACTAAAATGAGTTGGTAAAAATGGACGAGAAACAAATCAAGACGACGTATAATGTTTTGGATATGCTCGAGCTGCTAACATTTCCAAATTATTGTCAGATGTCATGGTTTATGCTGTGACATTAATAAGTTATTCAAATCGACAACATGGACAGAATACAAACTAAACTAAACGATGACTACATGACATCAATCGAAAATATATACTTTAGAGTATGTTGTCATGTAAACAGGGTTAGCCTCTATTTGCATTGAGTGCTAGATTGGTAACTTTCAAACATATAGATTTAAAAAAAAAAAAGAACACCTGAAAATAATGAATCTGAAATTACCGATCAAGTCCTTAATAAATACCTGTGTCGCGGCTGCTATGTTGTTGCTGAACTTGTGACTTTAACCACATCTGTTAAAAAGTTTTTATAGGAGTAGCTGCTCAGATGACAATAAAGCCTAAGATGGAAAATACATTTGTCAATACTGTGCAAAATTATGCTAGAGACAAAGTGCGTTCAGAACAATTTCCTCAATGAAGTTAGACATCTTAAATGCTGCAACGTTTACTTGCGATCTTTTATCTCTTTCTTTAAACGAATTTTCATCTTTCTATATCTATATTTGCTGGCTACCAGTCATCTAGTATTTATCCAGTGAATACATTTCCTTTGTTGTTGAAGATCAGAAAAATCAAATAATGAAAATGGTATAGAATGATCTATGTCTAAATTATTTTCAATGACACCTTTAGGTTTAGTGACGTTTATCTATCTACGATAAAAATCAATTAACAGAACATCAAGTACCTTTAATGTTGTCTCTTGATGTTGATAAAATTTTGCTTCTAGCCAATTGTGATGTCCTGTGATTTTCACCACTGTGGTATCTTTGTCTAATATTCTCGTTATAGTGCCCTCTGTTTTTTTCCCTCCATTTTGTAAGGTATTCTTTCTTGTACCCAATGTTTTCTTTCCTCCATCTTCTGCAGTATACCTTATGACAAGATTTGCAATATCTATGTTTGTTTAACTCAGTTATGTCTTTCTCTTCTCTGCATGTTTGATTATCTCTTGGAAGTCATTCTTTTAATAACATTAATTGCATTTTAATTTATTTTTCACCTCTCAAAGGTACATTGTAAATCATCTTGTCAAAAAAATTAAGATACAGACTTATGTTAATTTAGCTTACATATTTCATTAAATATAAATAGAAGATAGCAAAGACACAAATCAAGAGGAATCTAACATTACCAAACAATTGAGAAAGTAACTTCACAGAAGCAAAATGATCTACGTAGAGACGAACTTGGATGGCCACCTGAAAAACGTTCACGGGAATCTAAAAGAGCCAAAGCCGAATATTTAAAGAAAGAACAAGAAGAATCCAAAATGTGCAAAGTATGCCTTCGGCAAATGGACATCGAGTGTCTGGCACATCACAACATGCTGAAATCACACTATATGAAAGAAACAAAACAAGATCAAATAGCACAATCTATTATTTGATAGGTAGTGTTGTAGCTGCTTTAGATATCTGATTGATTTGGTTCAAAAGTTGAGTTGTTTCTTCGCACAGTCTTACACACTGTAACAGATGTTGGATTTAGTAATGGGCAATCAATACTATATCAGAAAATCTAACCATATCAGTATCCTACATCTCCAACTCTAGCTGAACATGTACGTAACCTAAATGTCAAATTTTCCGAATGAATATTTTCTTTAAATGTATGGTTCAATGCCATAAAAGATCATACAAATATTGACTTTACCGGCGTTCATTTACATTTCTCTTAAGCGAATCTCACTGTCTTTTAGTTATGATGGTCTATCAATCCCTAGGTGAAATCATCTCTTGGGTTTCCGCTCTGTGGACAAGATTTATTCTCCTTTTTTATGGTAAATTGGTAGGATGGTTGCCTCGGCTTCTTACATAATATCGGCCTGAATCTCGATGAATAATTTCAATTACACAATTGAATTTAACCTCATTGCAGCCCCTCTGTAGAAACAAAAGGTTAGGAGCTGTGGAAGTATTTCAACCTGTAGACATTGTGTAACGGTCTCCAGAGATTTATGGTGCACCACTGTTTCATATGCCCTGTGATCTGAAGTCATATAATTTCACATCCATGTCACAAATTTTTTGTCTTACTACCTCGACTCAAAACAAATCAATCCCATCCAAATGCACTATTATACCTTAATTAGTACTCAGTTATATTGACAAATATCTCAGAGAGCACCGAGTCGAACAACCAATTTTATCGATCTGAAATACAGCACTCTGCTATCAAAGCTAACTTAAAAACACAGTACTGAAAAATAATGACGAGAATAGATGTGGAAAATAATTGTGATATGAGTCCTGTCAGGGGTTCTTACAAGATAGGGTACATTGACCATCAACTGGGTGATACCTGCCATTTGTCCAGTAGTTGAAGACAATGCCAAGACCTCCATTGTTTCTAGTTTTATGCCTCCAATCTGTATGTTGAGAAACCCCAAACTCGGCACAAATGCTCTCGTAGGTCTGCAGGTTGTTTGCATTGTCAAAGGCGTTCGAGGCTGTGTAGTATGAAGGCGTGTACTGGAGTTCTGAGAGGATTCTCCTTGTCTATTAGCAGGTATGGAAGAGAAAGAGTGAGATATATTATAGCTCGCTTTTCTTTCCGTTCACACTAGTGTACAGATGGTTATGCATTGACGCACCACAGCCAGTCCTTGCACAAAAGACTGCAAAGTTCACTTGATTCTGCCAGAACTGCTTTGGGTGGTCATGCCATCGCTGCACCACTGCATCTCTGGAAACATATGCCATTCTGTCCTTATTAAAAATGTTGGAAAAGCTGACAATAAATGTTATGCGTTCCTATGACCCCGGTCTGTACAGTGGCCTCTGTGGGATCCTTCTTCACCAGACCTGGTTTGTATAACTTTCCAGCCTGGTAGAAGGCGTCTTTATTAAAGATAAAACCTACTGGTGTCATTATACATCATGTTTGTTACGCTAAGGCGTGTCCAAAAGGGCGAATCAATCCCGACGCAACAGCATATTGACAACCGATCAGGGGGTTTCATCTTTGGTCTTCGAAATGTCACCTAATGGGTTGGATGGCATAATGTCTAGGCCGGCGAATCCTTTCAATGGCGACTGACTGGTGGTTCGGCGAGTACGTTATAGATCGAGCCAGACCTCCACGACTTTGACATGCTTGTAAAGCAGTTAGCAGGGGACTTTTCAGATCTGTCGCTCGAGGTTTCAAAGGAAAATGGGCTGATATCTTTGGATATCCCGGCAGTTATTAGGTGCAGATTACCCCTTGCTTGCGATCCATCCTGGAACTATATGATGATGGTTGACTCAGCGCGGGCCATTATACTGGAGACAACCCAGTTGACTTTACCATCAAACACGCCATCTTTATCAACCTGGATCAGTCTTCCGCGGCAAACAATGTTGTCGACAGTGTCTCCTCCATACTGCTAAGAATTGTTTCCGCACCCTGTCTCGATTTTGACGGTGCCACGACCGTCCAAAACCATGAGCTTTTAAGCGGAAGATAAGTGGAACAATTAACGAGTTAAAGACACGGGTCATTGAAAGACAAGACATCCTCGGTAACTATCATTATAGTCCTCGAGATTAAAGAGCAATGAGCATTTACGGTCCAGGGTAAGCTGACGCGGCAATTGGACAAACTTTGGGGCGTGCTGGAAAGAGTTGCAAGACTAGTGACCGAGAAGGTATCGATGTCTCTCTGCAAGCATAACCACACATAATTGTTGTGGCAATCAATCAAGAGACAACAAACGCTCTCATCCAGCGCGATGACAATTGGCGCTTTAATGAACTACCTGTTCCGTCTACTTATGATGATGACAAACTCCAGAGTGATCCACATTATGAATATTGGCATAAATCGATTGTTTCTCTGTTAGGATGTGGTCCAGAAACCGTAGTATATTTACCGCCGCTTTTGCGGTGTCTGTAAATAACTTACTCATCACCTTGTCGAATGTTCAATCAATAACTACACAGTATCGTGGGATAAAAATCGTCCGCTCTCTCCATTATCGTGACAGTTTTCTCTAAGCGTGACCATTTCATATTAACGTAACAGTTCGTCCGATCGCATCGTGACAAAAATGAGTGGAGTGAAGTCTTTATTAGAAACAATGGCAACCGGAATTAACCCTTACAGAACCAGTTACAAAGCACCCAAATGCTGCAGGCCAGGGATGAGAACGAAACACGGAGACTTAAGCTAAGTCTAAGTTTTACACCACGTGAGCCCTGGCCGGCGAGAGGTGGGCTATCCATCAGGACCGTACTTGTTTCTGTGTAGTTAGATACGAACTGAAAAATGAGGAGCGCGGAGAGCTCGGCGCTTGTTTTCTTCTGTAATTTCCCTGTTTGTCCCCTGGATACAGCTTTGGAGGGTGGTGCTCCACCTCCCCCATCCCACGCGGAAAACTGGATTTCAGGTCTAGGGACGACGAGTGGGAGTATTAAGATGGTCAATATGTGCATTTACAGATGATAAACGTAATATGTACCAAGTATGATAGAAATCTATCAGTAATTCCAAGACTGTTTGGGGTTACGACACTGAGCAATACCCTGTATCCAGCTACAATTCGAAAAGGGCAATAATTCTAATAAAAAATCACTGGAGCACAATAACTGGTCAATATACGCATCGTCAGATGATAACCATATTATGTACCAAGTTTTACCGCAATCCATCACAAACTGGGAGACAAGTTGCGGGCAGAAGATCCGAGTTGAGAACGGACGGATAGGAGGAATCCTATATGAGGCCAGGATAAAAATAATCATCACATCACAAATATCAATAACCTTGAACAATATTTTCCAATTAATCTTACATGAAACAAAGAAAGACTATATGGGATAAAAGCATATTATGGATGTACATATGAATAAATATAGATTCCCACTTATTAATATATATATATATATATAGACTAAATAGAGACATCCCAGAACTTTATTCTGAAGAATGAAATTGGAGTAGACTTTACTGCAGTCATGGATCCAGATTTAGCACTTTTAGCTATAATCATGCGAATAATCCAAGGGAAAGAGAAGTTCTTTTACTTGAATGAAATATAGTCTTACATATATTGGGCGGAAGATGAATATTGGAAGAACAAGTAACGAAATACACAAGCAAGATTTTCCTTTAAAGCTCTTAAAGTTTTTTGCAATACTTAAAAAGGTTAATATTGGACCAGGATACAGGATGGAGGACTGATCATTCGTTGGTACCAATGAAAATATTCTTTCAAAATGAAACTAAAATATTGTTTTTGTGTTGTTTCTTCTTGTTGTTGGTTTTTTTGGGGCTGGGGTGGGGGTGGAGGATTTGATGGGGGTTTGTTTCTTTTATTTTTTTTTATTTTTTTTTTTTTTTGAGAGAGAGATAACTTAATAATTCACTCCTCAAAGACCCAAAATTAAGAAAATCAACGAAAACATTCACAATGTAAAATACTAGTACATTTGAACAATCTGATCATTTGGTAAATATACTGTAACAAACCTAGAGTATGTGCTTTTTGTGTTAACGTCTACGTTTTTAGCTTTGTTAGATTTTAGTGATTATTTGTTGATTATGGGGAGTCGGTGTTGGGAAGATATTTCTCAAACCGAGTAATTAGCCACTTTCTAGGAGCAGACGTCAGAATGTACAGTATTCACGAGACTTTATGGTAGCATCGATTAGTTTCGGAAAATGGAACAATTTCTTAACATAAGAAATTCTCGACATATTTTCGCCTATACGTGTTTAGTAATTTGAGATAGGAATAATTCTTTGTATTAGGTGTTTGGGTCGTGTTTTGTGGTGCATGACGTGAAGTACCAATCTACGGTTTGGAGAGTCTTATTGATGGGTCATACGAATGTGAAGCGAGAAAAACCATGCAAGTGTGAAATTAGAGTTTCATTTAAAATTTCCTAATAATGATCAACGTTTTATTGTTTTTGGGGGTTTTTTTTTAGATACTATTGCTATCAATTTGTGGAATTACAATATTATTTTCTCCTATAAAGAAAATCTCAGAATCAACAGGAAAAATCCAACATTTAAAGAGAGAAAGCTTTTCACAAAAAGAAATGATGCAAACGAATGCCCATATTTGAAGAATAAAGTAGAGAATTTAAAGAGATTACAAGAAAACAATGGAAAGAGTAATGGTCAGGGCTAGACACAAATGGGTTGTAGAGGGAAGAAAGTAACTAAATACTTCTGTAATCTAGAAACAGAAACTACGTTCGTAAAATAATGCCTGCACTTGTCAAAAATCATGGATCTGTTATAGAAACGTAACAAGACATTTTGGAAGAAGCTAAACTTTATTGTAGTAATTTATGCAAAAAATACCCCCCCCCCCCCCCCCCCAAAAAAAAAAAAAAAAAAAAAATATTCAGAAAGATACAATGAATGGTTTCATATCTTATCGGAAGTAACCAATAATATCCAAAAAATTTGCTTGGAAACATATTAGTTACTTTTTTGTGAAATCAATGAAGTTTGGATAAGAATGAGTGGAATTTTTTCACACCCAGAAAGAGGGTATCATAATATGTACACCGAAAGGCGATAAACCTAAAGAATATATCTGAGACTGGAGACATACTTTGTTTCTAAATGTATAATATACTGATGTTTTTACTTGTTTGCAAATAGGATCACAACTCTAGTCCATACAATTATATGTGAAGGTCAAAGGGGGTTTTCAAAAGGGAGATACATTGACGAGAATATATGGCATGTATATGACTTGTTGTTTTACACTAGAAAGCATACAATTTCCTGGTTTGTACTTTTGGATTGATTTTTAGAAAAGCATTTGATTTTGTTCCACGTTTGTTAATTGTAACAATAATTACATTTTTAAATTTTGATAAATCAGTTATACAACGGATTAAACCTTTTTATTGTAACATCAAATCATGTACAACGATTATTTTACAAGTGTCTAAATCGTTTCATATTGAAAGAGGATGTAGAAAAGGCGACCCTCTCTCCAACATATATCTTTCATTTTTTCAGCGGAGATATTGGCTCATATAATAATAACAAAATTAGGAAGACTAAGGAAATACATGTTAGTGGTGCAACTCATGTTAATTCTCAATATGTAGATGATACATAACTTACTCTCGATGGTTTAGAAAAGTCTTGGATATCTGTGCCTTGGGTTTTTTGCAACAATATTCTAAATTCTCTATGGTCTTGGTACTAATATTGACAAAATACAAGTAATGTGTTTTGGAAGCAGAACAGGCAGCAAATTGAAATTCTGTTAATATAACTTTATTGGGATTGCAATGAATTTTGTTTTATTGTGGGTTAAGTTTTAATTATATCAGAGAATATATCAATTCTAAACTATTCTACCAAAATTAGGCGAATTAAAAATGTACCATTACAATGGAACAAGTGCAGTCTTACACCATTTGGAAAGATAGCAGTGATAAAGAGTCTTCCTATCTAAACAATTCTCACCTTTAACTAACCTTAACAGATCCATCAGTGATAAAGAGTCTTCCGATCTAAACAATTCTCACCTTTAACTAACCTTACCAGATCCATCAGAACATATACTTAACACATTTTTAAAAAAAAATTGGAATATAGCAAAAGATAACATAAAACGAAAGCGTGTAATAAAAGATTGCTACGAGGAGGGGGGCGGATAAAGACAATACATATTTTAAAATTTATACATGCTTTAAGTTTACATGGCTCAAGAGAATGTTGTCTGTAAATTCTAACTTGTAAAGTCTATTACAAATTTTAGTACCAAACACTGATCATTTTTCTTTTTTGGAACAGATTTTGTTCCTCCTGTAAGAAAGAATCATAATCCATTTTGGGGTAGATGTTTTAACGCTCTCTTAGAATTAAATAAATCAATTTAAGATAATTCATCTTAATATTTTATTACAAACATTTATATATATGATCCTAGCTTACAAATAAAAGGTAGGTGTGTTTCTTGCAAAATATGCTTTCTCTATTAATGATTTCGTTAATGACGATGGTTCCTTTTTATATTTTCATAACTTCAAAAGTGGATTCTCCCTTAGAACCAACTTCTTAGATTTTCAAAGCACATTAACGACTATAAAATCATATAAAACGAACTTGAATTGAACAAAGGCTTAACATAATTTTTTTTCCTTCCACACAAAATCAAAAACTGCACAAATCTTAAATGCATGCAACTGAAACTTTTGCACGAAACCATGGTTACAAATACATTACATTAAACAGTAAAGATTGTCACAGTTGTGTATCTTATATGCTGAAACAAAATCTCATCTGTTCAGAATTTGTCACACATAACAGACATTTTGAAATAACATGATAAAGTGGAGCAAGAGTAATTCGGAATCAAAGAGAGGCCTCAGGTGGATGATGTAATCGATTTACTTGTTTTCGTAACAAAACAATTTATTTATAATTTTAAAGAGGGACATAATTTGCCATATTTTAAAATGTGTGTGTGTTTTGTCCCAAAACTATACTATCGTCATGGCAGATATCATATTTATCACATGACTACTGTTATTTTAAGTTATAAACCCATGTAATATTTTTTCGATATTACATTATGTGATAGCATTTCAAAGCTCACAAACATATAATGTATTCGCTTCCACAAATTTCATTTGAAATGAGGAGCTTATATGAGATGATATATATATATATATATATATATATATATATATATATATATATATATATATATATATATTCAACTGCGGAACGTGAAAATCAATTTTGTTTTTACAGTGTAGTTTTGAGTAAAAGGAACATTTGGGAAATAATAAGCACTGCATATGATTAGCATGGGCCCTTATAATCAGGAACAAGGACTCTAGAAGGAAATCTATCTACTAATTATTTTTCATGCCATGTCTAGTTTATACACAAACCAAATTTAGATAAACAGAAAAATACACTTGAGACGTGCTACAGGTATAGAACGAATGGTTCATTCATTTTATAATACATCCTCCACAGAGTCCTGAACTGGTTTTTAATCTTAGGGACAATCAAGAAAAAAGTTACATAACAATATTTGAAACTTGATGGGATGACCGAAACGGGGAAGTGTCTCCACATGCAAGTACGTAAAGCAAGATTTGCGTTAATAGCTATGAACTAATGGGACACATAAACATGACCTTTGACTGGTTGCTCTCTCTCTATAAAGTTAAGCTCTGCGGCCTGACATAATCAAATTTCAAATCGCTTTACAGCTACCTGTGAACTTAATTCGTTGGACCATTCATAAGGTATACTAGCATACACGCATTGAAAACCTTATTTAGAATGCAATCAAATCAAGACTCTTGCAAATTATATTATTGATAAAATGTACTTGTCTAACATCAAACTTTGTAAAATATGTTGGATGAATTTACTGAAAGCTTTAATTTCAAGGGGAATATTTTAAAGTTATCTCTCTCTCTCTCTCTCTCTCTCTCTCTCTCTCTCTCTCTATATATATATATATATATATATATATATATATATATATATATATATATATATATATATATATAAAGACATTGATATATTTTCACTGATAAATTATCTTATCAATTACAAATTCTAATATTTCTTGAACTGATTGCGAACAATGAAAGAATTTGGCTGAAACTATTGTAAAACTATTGTAAGTATATTATGTCATTTGAGGTACAGAAACATTACATATAGTAAAAGATGTGTGACAAGAAACTATTTTCTCTTTTTTCAGGATCTAAAGATGGAAAAGTTTGTTACTTTTCTTGTCGTGATGGGTATTGTCTCTGTGACCAGCGTTCTGTGCACATACATTACAGGTAATTACAGAAAATACTAATACCACTACTACTACTACTACTACTAATAATAATAATAATAACAATAGTGCACGTTTCAATACCTTTTTTTAATAACTCGCGTATGTCTAAAACCTATTAAATAACTGGCAAAATAACAGCAAAGATGCAAATACCTTATTCTTTGACACATGTGAATTAAAATACAAAATTGCTAAACTGCATGTAATTTTCTATTTATTAACATCATATACCTTTGAATGACACATCAGACAATATAGGAAGGGAATACTGGCCCGGACATCCTATGCTCCGGAAAACTTGAACGTTTAGAAATCAATTGAAAATTAGAAGAACCTCATTCAAAACTTTCTCTTAAAATTTATAGTCAAAATTTAAATATTATTAGCCTTTTTGGTATTTGAACACTTTATAAGGGGACACCTCTAAAGCTCTAACCAGCCATATATGCTGGGAATGACGAGGAGATGACCACATATAAAGACCGTATATACTTTGGATGTTAAGAATGTACATGTGTCTCCAGATTCGACGAGAGTCGGGGGAATTAATATATTTTCAACATGCATATGGTAAAATTTATATAGGAACTATCACTGCATATTTGTTGAGTAGTAAGCGAATACGTTGTGTTATGCCATTAAAATAACAAAATCAAAAGCAGAGGTGACACATTTATATCCACGCTAAGATGAAAAAATGGAAGGCTGATTTACATTTTATCGACAAGGATTAAGTAAGAAAGTGGATATTAATGAATTTTGGTACAATGTACTACGGGGTACTTGAGTTTTATTTAGTTTCTATGCACGGGTGAAATGTTTGTTTTTTCCTTCAGTTTGCCGTCAAACTTTTAAGTTTAAGTACAGTTTGGAATTGCTTTTTACTTTTTGCATGGAAAGCGGGAATGTAATAAAGATATCTTGGAGAATCATGATTCTACACAAAGGAGTACGTGTTAAAGGGCTGAAGCGCAATTGGAATAAAAGGCACAAAAATGTGGTGTTATAGATAGTTTAATATAGTCGGGAGTTCATATGTATCCTTAGGAAATCACGGGAACGGACCGAAAGCCTTTGAAAAGTACAAGTGCTATGGAGTGCAAGGTAATTTGTAATACATTTGTTATAACCAGCATCGAAATCAACAAATTGTAAGATTCTTTATAACGTACAGAAACTTTTGCTGAAAGAAAACGCGGTAATCATCAAAATTTTATTCATCTAACTCGCAGCGGGTTCACAATAGATAAATGAGCACAATATACAAGACACTCACATACAGGACACTTGTCTACAAAGAACAAATATAATCTCTTCATGGCTTCATGGACTTCATTCATAGACAGGTTTGTCTGTCTGTCTGTCTGTCTGTTCGTCGGTCTCTCTCTCTCTCTCTCTCTCTCTCTCTCTCTCTCTATATATATATATATATATATATATATATATATATATATATATATATATATATATATATATTCCATATCGTTCGGCACATTCGCTTCAACATTTTCTTCCTTGTTTTTCTTTTGCTTTTTTGCGAACTATTCGACGTAAATGTTGTTGGTGTGGATCATAAACGAGTACAACAACAGATTTGGTTGGGCTGAGCCTGCTTTCAAATATTTTGCCTTCAAGGCTTTTGGTCATTTCTATTTCTCAACGGCAACCTATACAAGGCATCTGGTTTCCCTACTGCTTTATATCTAATGAAAATTACCGTATATAATTTTGTTTCGGTTTACCTTTTGATAAAAAGATAATGATGTGATTCATTAGATAATAATCTGATTCATTAAAGTTTAAGGCATTTTGACCTTCATGAAGAACCCTTTGTGAGTGCAAAAAAATTAGTACGTGCTGTATTTGGGAAGCCAAAAAATACATGAATAAATGTGCAGCACATATCGTTTCGATTTGGAATGTGTTATCGTAACAGTAATGTAAAAAACATATTAATAGTACAATATTTGTACAACAGCACGTAAAGTAAATACGATTACAGGTTGACCAAATGAATGACGGACAAAGGGAGCTAACTCAAACTTATAGGTGCTTACAAAACCTATTTTTGTTTTCTTCTCTCTATAGGTCATGGATATGGTACATATGGGTGGTATTACCCGTGGAAATGGACCCCTTACCTAGGAGGATACGGTTACTCGGGTACCACTGGATCTGGTGATTCTGGCAGCCTTTATGGTTATTACAGAGGCGTTTTATATGGCTACGGTAGTTACCCTGGATACGATTACAGCTCAAAGGGAATATACATCCTGCCCTATAAGAGAATCGGAGTTGGAAAGGGCTATTGAGTCGACAAGGGAATGAATGGAATCATCCAGTAATACAAGTATGGTTTAGGTCTTGATCTGATCGTTCAGTCGAATTCAGTGGCGGATCCTAAAAAATCATTGAGGGTCCATAAACAAGTAGGCGTGGGGTCTTGTGCGACGGAATCCAGGTGGTGGCCCAGGGGCGAAGCATTTTAAGCGTTTCCGGAGCATAATTCTAACCACTACCTGTAAAGAAAATTTTTAGGTGGGTTTTTCTGGAACCACCACCACCGATCCGCCCCTGAAATTGTAAGAAACCAAACAAAACTTTTTTTATCGAATCCATTAAATTAACTTTTTGAAATCTTTCATTCTGAGCCACCATCTATGGTCGATATGACACCAAGATATATTAAATAGCATCGCATTCTTAATTATTCATAAATAATAATATTTTATTTTCATTATTAAATAGAAGTAAACAAAGAACAATATTATACAAATTATTTAAGAAAGTTGTTGTAGGTCATATATATATATATATATATATATATATATATATATATATATATATATATATATATATATATATATATATATATATATATATACACTTTGCTAAATTGATATAGTTTCTCTCCCATTAGTATGTTCCTGTATTTTTATAATTGAAGAAACTCTACCACGAGAGGCACGTGATGTTGAAGGAGGACGGAATAGAGCGAAAGCGCCTCTCCAAGACTCGAAGGAAGCCATTATATTTTTATTCATTCTGTCTCAGTTTTGATTACAGTCTTTGCGTTTCACCTTTGACCTGTCTATGTCAAATAAAGTTTCCATTCTCACTGGTGTTATCTTTTAATTAAAAGTTCCTCTGCAATACTTACCTTTGTGATATATTTTCGATAAACATGTACATGTAGCTACTCTCTCTCTGTCTCTGTCTGTCTCTCTTTATATATATATATATATATATATATATATATATATATATATATATATATATATATATATATATAATAGGGTCATACCCATTTATGTATCTATCATGTGTCTAAACCTAACGAAGTGTTTGTCAAGCAGTGAGCTCTGGCCTGGTATCAGGAAATATGCTATCGATGATAAGATTCTGCGAGGGGTATTGTTACTATTAAGTTTTACGTTTACCTTTCCTCCATAGATATTTAACTTTTTTGCTTCAGTCTGCTCCTCTTCATATCGATGATTTTTCATAATGTTCGTATCGCTAACAGACGAATGCATTTGCTTACTTACCTTATACCATGGTTGTCGCTTTACTATAAGAATTTGTTTGTGAAATCGTTCATGAGTTATGCGAATCTCTGGGCATAATTATGGGGGGATTGGGGGTCCGCAACGGTATGACTGAAGCTGTACATGTATAAGTGCTGAAAATTAGCGAAAATGAGCAAAAAAGCACAATTGATACAATTTAACCGGAAATGAATTTTTAAAAAACCATAATGAAAAACAAAATTCAACCGACAACGAACTAAAGGAAACCAAAAATGAACTAAAAAAACCCCACATATAAACAAACGATTAGTATCGAAAATAGAAATTTAAGTATAACCTACCAGTATGACATGAGTGCTTATTTTGAGTGTTATTATGAAAAATGGTGAGGGGAGGAGAGCGGTGAATTTGCAAATAATTTCTTACAGAAAATCGACCGCCACCCGAACGCATCTGTTCGATCATCGTTGTCCAATAATTATGAAAGGTACAAAATACATTGCTTGATCATTTTAAATATAATTTAATGATTGTAACTGTATTTAAAGCGGTCGAAGAAATAAAAAAAAAAGGAAGAAAGAAAGAAATAAAAAGCAAAGAAAATTATGATATGAAATATGGCAATTTTTCAACTCTTCTGTTTAAAATACCCTTGCAAATAACTCTTAGTCATTTTCAACTGTTGAAAGTATATTTGGATTAGTAATAAAAATATTATTTTACTAATTTTAGATTATTTTTCTACCTCTTCGCTCAAATTTTACTAATTTATTGTTGTTTATTTTGTCATTACCTATCTTTAAAGCTTTGGTTATGTTTTCGTTCATGTCTATAATTTAGGTAACCTCCGTTTACTGTTGCAAAAGTGTTCAGTGGTGGCGCGAGAGGGGTTCGGGGGTTGGGAGTGAGCAATTGCCTCAAGGCGCCAGGCGAAGGGAGGCGCCGTGGGTTTTTTTTTTTTTTTTTTTTTTTTTTTTTGCAGCTGAAATTTTCATAGTATTTCACCTTCGCCTTAGTGTAACGGGGGCAATTCTTGGCAAAACTTATATTGGATGGGGAGGGTGAGCAGTGGGGTTGGCAACTGACATAAAACTGTTATCTGTAGCAAAGGAAGAGCGGCACAAAAGAACATTGTCCGCGGGCGCCTCTGTAGGGGCGCCACAAAAGAACAATGCCCCCATGCGCCTCGAAATCTCGCGCTGCCATTGACTGTGGTTACTAGTTATTAGTTTCAAATAGTTGGATAATAATGATAATTATGACTAATAAAAAAAAGTAAGTACGGTGTTTTACTTACATGAATTACCCTTTATGCCGTTTTGCTAAACCACAGAGTAGAGGAAATGACTGAAAATATTAAAAGTATCATGAATTTAGCGCAATTTTGTGACCCTCTAAATGGGTTGAATTTTGCAAGATGAATTGAACATTTCAGTGAGTTTCGGACAGAGCCCCAGCACTGATGTTGTGCAGGAATCGTTCTGGTACTTGTAATGTAGAGGAGTATACTTTGCTTTCACAGAGCAACACGATTTCACCATATGTTCACACGCCAGCTGTGCTTACATTCGCACAGCCTTGTCACACCGTAAATCGCTCCCCACAGTAAATCAATCTCATTGAAGCGTTTTACGTTGGAAGTGCACCTTAAAACGCTGTCATGACGATGTAGAGCTTTCTGCGAGGAAAGGTACACATGCTATGGAAAATACTTCAAAACATTACCAGTGTGGATATATGTAAATAATAACTAATTGCTTAATGAAACACAATCTCATAACTTTAAGGCGAAAGATATTCATTGAAATCTATATTACATTTTTGATTTTTTTTTATGCCAGCATTACATATCTTGAATAAGATATAATTTTAATCCTTGCGTCCTTGAACTTGTTAATCACATCTTGCATATTGAGCAGACTTCAGATCGGATTATGAAAGCATGGTCATAATCAGCACACTTACGGCAATAGACTTCAGTGATGTGAGTGCTGTGATAATACTGTAACAGGTTGTAAATAATTTGGCCTCTACCCAGTCTCGAACCCAGGACCCTCGCTTACAGGGTTAGTGCTCTACCAGCGAGCTATAGAGACCACGGTAGAATTGGCTATCGAATTATCACCATTACCTGTACCCGATTACATTATCCAAACCAGATTTGTTCAAAACCAGTTATATTTATATCAATATGGTGAGGCGCGAATTCCGGTGGCGGTACAGCTTTTGCAAAAACTGAAGGTATACCAGCACCGCAAAATGCTCCTTTAATAACCATGACCGTTAACAGATCCACACTGGAGGTTTCTACGGAAACGGATACCGTAAAACGCCCCAATGGTAGCGTTTTACGTTGGGGAGCGATGTATGGCATAACACAGCCTTCCAAGGTCGATACTCATTTTAACTGCCTTAGTGGTTAGCGTGATGGTCTAGCATGGTCTAGCATGGTCTAGCATGGTAAAGGCAGCGGATCCCAATAAAGCAGAGTTGCGTGTGAACTTTATTTGCCTTGAAACCAACCACACAATCCAATGACCGCGAAAACCATCCATACGACACTATTTCCGTTGATAACAATTGATGTGAAAGAGCAATTCTAAAACCTAGTAAAACCAGACAGTCTCTCAAAACGGCGATACCCATACAATTTTGAGAATAAAAGAGATATTTTGATTGGAGGCTTTGTAGCATATATATTTTTCTGAAGCAACAGCTGGACTTGGTATAAGTTTCAAATCAGTTTTGTTGCACCTGTACCTAAGTAATCTCTCTCTCTCTCTCTCTCTCTCTCTCTCTCTCTCTCTCTCTCTCTCTCTCTCTCTCTCTCTCTGTTGTGATCCCGACCCTATGTTTAGATGAAGGCATTCTAGGTACCGGTTTTACATGATATAGTTTATTCTTTAGATTATGAGCCTTAAGGTGTGAAAGTCTATGTATATCCATTACGCTACAGTACAAATATAATAATCACGTAATAATGCTACCCCAGAAGTAACATGTGTGACCCATACTCCTTGTTTTGTTTACAGTTCAGACCTTCAAACAATGCCAGGTAACCTATATCAAAAACTTCACTGTAAGTTTGTTTGATAAACGTATGATTTATTTGGATTTTGACACACTGGAAGGTTCTGTAACTGAAAAAACCAAATGAGGAGAATATGTAAATTAAATAAGCGTGTATTGAGTGTGAGGCATTCTTACACGATGTGGTAAATGGCCGTTAAACCTTTTATTTTGAGCACACTACTAAAGCCGCAAAAAATGAAATCTCACACACTTATTTGACGTGTCCTTAAAAATGCAAACTTTTTATATTTTGATATTTTGAGAAAAACTCAATTTAAATATTTTTAAAAAATAATTAAACTATTTATTTTTTAACCTTTGAAATATTTACTGGTTTGCACCATTTCAACCGTATAAGTATGAGTGACCTTTAAGTATTTGTACTCCCCTTTCACAGCCTCATTTTCAATAATTTCACAGACTTTAAACTCAGCAGTGAGTCAAAGCACATGAAGACAGTGACCTAGTTAATTTTGTGCCTGGGGGCCATTTACACTGTTTATTATGGGTTCACGGACTTAATTTCGAAACTTATGATGGTACGATATATTAGTACACCAATTAATTATTAACATAGGAACACGGTCCTTAATAAGAGGATGGAGATTAAGAATCTATAGTACAACCCAGTCAATCTGTCCACTAAGCCATTTGAAACTGTTGGAGAATGACATAAAGAGTATGTGAAAAGAAATATGCACAACAGGTATAAAACATACTTTTCCCCATGCCTCAAGAACTTAGAAGTGGGAAAACTGAGAAATGAGCTATGTTTAATATAAAATATATTCCTTTTTATTGCTTGTTTGATCGAAACCTTGGTTGTCAAAGTACAGCATTGTAGCAGAAGATGATATCAAATTATCATGAACCATTTAATTAGTAATTGTCAATTGACACTCAAAATATAAAAAATAAATATTTCTAAAAAATCATTTGAGTTGACTTACCTTTGCAAGGACATAGTTACATGATCTACATGAAACAAGGTGCATCTTTATTTAGAATTTGCTGAGATAAGAATTGAATCTCCTCGCATATTTGCTTGAGGATATAGGATCTAATTTTAACTATGTCTAATCTATGAGATACCAAATAGACCGTATGTACTTTAAATATCCTGAAATGTTTTTTTCCCATATTCAGTTAGCTTCCTACAGACACTAACTTGTAAATTAGTACTTTGAGACTCAACCTGATGTATACTGTTATGATTATTACACATATGATCAAATATCTCCCTTCCAGCACCAACTTTCATTTCATGATAGCGGGCGTTCCGCACTAGTTTTTAACATTTAAATGGCTGAAGATACTGGCAAACATAATTTTGGAAATGGCATATACATTGGGGATGATTAGTTGCCTTATTACGTGTTCACTACTTTACATTTCTCATTGTCACCATGAAACGTTTAATGCTTTTCTGTACTTATACACTTAATTTCATTTTGAAATCTCTATATGTAGCATATTTTCGAGATAAATTTTACTATACAATTATGCTGGTTCCATCGCTAAGGCATTTAACTTTGCTATTATATATTCTAACAACTGGATGAGTTCCTGACACAATAAAAATGACACATAGCACATGCCAGTTTTTCTTAAGATTCTACGCCTATGCACATTTCAACAAGGCTATTGCATTTGGCATCGACAGTCACTGTGAGTTATCATACTTCACTTTCTCTATATCAGCTGCTACAAGTTGCAACTTGTCTTAAATATCATCCATTATTCAACTTTGCTGCCGACAATTTGGCAGCTTCGTGATTCAAATCGTCCAAAACGTAAAATTTTATATGTTCAAAATGTCTCGCAAAAATTAAATTGTAATTTAAAATTATATAATAATTAAGTTTCGCACTCTTTCTCCGTTTCAAAAAAGATTTTCAGATATAAAGTATTTTGTTTTAGAAAGAATTTGTACAGCCTTGAAACATTGCTATAATGAACGTAGAAACGCCAAATTTACTTTTTGGAGTCTTAAAAGCATCTGGTTATAACATTGCAACTTGATGAACACCAACATAATAAAAATTTTCACAGCTGTCAAACTCATAGTTTGCCGTGAATATTATTTAGAATTGCTGAGTAAAGTTGAATTGTGGCATGGCAATATGTGTTCTTGACGAAAATGTGCCACTTCATGATGATCGGATAGGACCGACCACATAGAAAATGACTTCCAAGTCAGTACCCATAAATGTGGTCTCTATCTATTTTGGGAGTAGAGATTTATCTTTTTTTGTGGTGATCCTAGTCATAGATTTTGGCATTCTTGATACTAATGTAAAGTAAATTGTTATTTCTTTTGATTATGCGCATTAGATCTTATTCTCTGTGTGTAGTCTGGTTAAAGTGCACAGTGAACAATCAGGCATTGATGCTACTACGAAGGTTGAAATCTGTGATTATTGGCACGTTGTTTTGTTTACAGTTTAGCTTCTCCTAGAACTTGCTGGATGACCTATGTCAATAATTTTTGACATACTGGAAGATTCATTACTGAAAAAGAAAATGTAGAGAATTCGAGTATTTAGGGAAAATACTTGTCCATTGAGTCGGATAGCTCGTTTTGATTGAGGAAATGCAATCTCTCTGCATTATATACTATATTCACATACGTTTGTTGCAGCATTTATGCCACAATTGGTAAATTATTTTAAACCATCCAATAGGTTACACAGTAACGATATCATTCCATGGATGTAGATTTTTAACTGAAGATAACATGTGTCTTGAGATAACATTCAAGCACCTCAAAGAAACACAAAATTTTGACAGATTCGTATCCCTTCGAAACATGTAGTAGAAACTGCGGCATAAATCTGTATTTATTAGGCAACAATTTTCTCTGTAGTGCAGTTTTGTTAGGTTTGTTGCTGAACTTTAAATTGTTTTTCTTCTATGTTGTTTTGACGTCAGCTTGGTGAACTGGTTTTGATGGATTGCCACGAAACGTGGGAAATTGTATGGTCATTACATCAGTATATTCAAATTGATAAAGTTCTATGCTTCCGCAAGTTTTATAGGTTTGTTGTCCCTGTAGACAAGCAACTGAATGCAGTGTATCGCAAAATCGAGAATGCAAATGGTCTCCCAGTTTTCATTGGATCACCCTAAAATTTGTTACGTGTTATGGTCATCATCAGAGGATGAACATATGAAGAAATTACTATGTTAATGCAATTTTGATATTTGAATTACTAACCTTCCTCTCTTGCAGTTGAATGCAATGCAATGAACGCAAATAGTCTTACTGGTGATGATAATCATTATAAAACTTAGTACGTATTATGCTCATCAACTGAAGATGTGCGTATCAACAAATCACTGTGCATCTGCATATTTTGCAAGAGTTATTGCCAGTTTATATTTGGACTTGGATGCAGTGTATGTACATATCTTGTGAATGCTAGTGGTCTCACATATATCAATAGATCGCTGTGAAACGCTGTACATGTTATGGTCGTATGAGCATAAAAAAATCTCTATGCTCCTGTAATTTTTGTATGAGTTATTGCCCGTTTGATTTAGTATTTGACATAATATTGTGAACGCAACTAGTCTCGCGGATTCCAAATTATCACCTGAAACTTTGAAGATATTATCACTCAAAGAACTTTGCCACGGAATTCCTTGATATAGTTATTACTTTTTTTTCTTCTTGGAATTCAAAGCAATGTATGACAGAATCATGTGAACATTACGTGTATTTGAAATGTGAAACTATATCATGATCATCGGAGGATGAACATATTAACAAATCCCGATGTTCCCTCGATTTTTGTAAGAGTTATTGCCCTTTCATGTAGTGTATTACTGTTCTGTGAATGCATTTATTTTTTTTAAGTTTTCAGTACATTCCTGCGAACTTAGTATTAATCATGGTCATAATCAGAAGATGTGCATCAGGACTAATCATTATACTCCCACAATATTTAGAAGAGTTATTTCACTTTTGTGTAGCTGGATACAATAATTATGATAGAATCTTCTGAATTCAGCCTCTAGCAGTTATTGATAGATTTTATTGATTCCTTGCACATATTATGATCAATATATGATGATTTGCATACTTAAAAATCAATATATTTTCATAATTGTTTTAAAAGTTGTTGCCTGTTTTAGACTTGCAGCTTGAGGTAACTAGTCTCATATCTATTTGTAGTTCATACGTTAATATAAACTCATTTCCAACATGGTGGTGTGCGGGAGAAGCAGGGATATATTTAAGAGATTAATCTGGTGTTTAGTGTTTGTATGATCTTGATGTACGCATCCATAACTTAGATAACTAAATTACCATATCTAAAGTATATCACAATGAACTAATTTGTACGTCCTAGTAAATTTTAGTTTGTTCAAACTATGTGATCTCGATTTAAAACTATGATTCACCATTGCCCATAAAGTCATAAAACTGTAAATAAGCATTAGTTTTAGGATATGAAATCAACACCTATATTGAGGTATTACGCTTCTTACACAGCCAAATGAGAATCTTATAGTTGTGTATGTAATACACATTTTCGATTTGATAAAGATAATAATTTGATGTGTTGCTTGCCGAGAATAATGACAATATTATACATAGAATGGTTTATTATTACCACCTAATGTGTAATGTTGAGAATAACCTTTTGCACGTAGTTCATTTCTCGGGAACTGTTGTCAGTAAAGAAAACAATTTGGTGCATCTGGAAGTGTCCTGCACCATTGTGTTGAAAGTCTAACACTTGCTTCCATAAGCGCACCTTTTGCATGACTCCGCCATTTTAAATCCTTGTGAGCATACTTTGGTTCCCTATATTTTTTCTGTCGATGAATGAACAGAGCCATAACTTTTATTTATTGTAGAAGAGTTGTGCGGAAATTGTAAAGTGCCTATAGGTTCGCCCCTCAGGCATCCTACCCCTAAGCTATGATGGAAGCGAGTCAAAAAATATATCTCTTGAAAACAACAGTGAAACTAATTGCCTCCAGCTGCAACTCAACAAGGGACATTTAAAGAACTGTGCAAGCACGATGATTGGTCAATATGTTCATCTTTAGATTATAACCGTAACATGTACCATGTATCAAAGAAGTACATCAATAACTGGGAGACAAGGTCCAATTATGAGATTGTGTTATATGTTGCATCCAGCTGTAAATAGAGAAGGGAAATCTTTTACATGTACGAGAATCATGTGAATAATGTGATTGGTCAATATGCGCATCAATAGATGATAACTATAACATTTACCAAACAAGAAAGAACTACATCAACAGTTGCAAGACTTTTTGAGGTCACGATATTGAACAATACATTGCATCCAGCTGAATGTAAAAAGGACAAAACAAACCCAACTAATACAAATAACGGGAACACAGTAATTGGTCAATATTCGCATTAGCAGATGATGTCCGTAATATACACCAAGTTTCACAGAAGTCCATCTCAAACTGACAGACACTTTGCGTTCATAGGATGGGACAGACAGAATGATACTAGGAATTCTATATGGGACTGGCGTATACAATTGTAACCATATTTAATTCAGCATTTGAGGTTTTTAGTAAGATGATAAAGCGTTGTGTAAAACTAATTTTCACTACACGCCATTTTAAAATTTAAAAAAAGTATTTTTTTTTAAACACCAGATGACTATGATACTTGTTGCATTGCAGACCTTGATTTGGAGATTCCGTTACAAGATTATTTTAAGAACTACCCATTAGCTGCAAAGAAATTAATTTCTCATGATAATGATTTATCTCTCTTGCAAAAAGAAGTTGATAAATGATTATAAGGGTACTAAACCAACTGTACCAAAACTGTTATGTACATTGAAAACAACGAGAAATATCTTATTCACAAATATGCTTAAAGCTTTACAAACAATTGGGTGTAAAGCTAAAATCGATACAGATATTTTCTTGAATCAACCCTACATTAAACCTAAAATCCAACATTGACCTTAATACATGTTTCACACTAAAATAACAATGATTTTGGAAATACGTTTTCTAAATAATGAAGAACGTAGTATTTGCTAAAGAGACAGAGATTCTAAGGAATAGAATAACAGTTAAAATATATGCAGAGCAAAAATAATGTTTTTTTAAGTGTTAGAAAGATTTATCATTTGCAAGAAGAACAATTATTAACGATGACTTAGTTTTTAGTCTGAAAAACAAGGAGTTCAAATTAACAAAATCAATTTATGGCGGATTTATAGTGTTATAGGTATGAAATGTGCTTGATATACTAATTATATTACAACAATCTCATAAACAAATAGCCTGACAAACAAATAGCCTGACAAAACGAGACTGTTCATGACATATACTGATTCACTGTGTATCCATGCTGAGATAGAAAACTTTTAGAATGATGCGTTTTATGATACTAGTGACTATCGAAATGATAACATATTTGTATTACGACAAACAATAAAAAAATTTCTGTACTTGTTGGTAGAGTCAAAATGTTATTCTTTCGCAAAGGACAAACTTTGTAAATAGAGAGGAATTGTCTAAGAGTATAAGAGTGTAAGAGAGATATGGTTAATACAATGTAATAGTGTTTGCATTGTTACTGTCCTAGGTTAAGTAAGTTCTCCATTAAACACCGAGGCCTTACTTCCAGCAATAAGGCTGTATTACACTGAAGCTTTGAAAATGTTTTAAATACTCGTGTAGTAGACAATAATGCAACTATATTTTTCATACTCCTGTTTTTAGACAGGAAGTCTTCCATCTGTTCGGCCATTTACTTTTAGTTTGGGGACAATAAGTTAAGTTATAGATCACGCACCTTCAACACCTTTTGTGGATGACTTGCACTTGAGATAAGGAAGAAACAAATACATTTTGGGATCTAAAGTACATGTAAAAGATCACTGTGTCTCGAAGACGAAATTGGTTTCCATTTAATAACCTGATAGTTAGACCATGCACCTTCAGCCAGCTGTGTAGATGGCTTGCACTTGGGGTGAGGGGAAAAAAAAACTAATAAGTTGGCATCAAAAGTTCAAAGGTAAAGATCACAGACTTAAAGACCAAAAATAATATCTTCATAATGATTTTAGTTCTAGACAGCATACATTTAAGAAACTTTCACAAACTTTGTCGATGACTTACATTGTTTGTAAAAAAAAACTTTTTTTTTGGGGGGGGGGGCACAAGGTGAAAGGTTAAGATCACGGTAACTTGACCAAACTTTGAGAATGACTTGCACTTGGGACAGGAAAGAATTCTTTACACCAGTGTCTCAAAATAATTTTTTTTTAAGATTAGTATCACTGTAGAGGTTACTGTAGAATAGCTTTAAATACACACAACATAATGGCGCAAAGCCTTAAGGATGGCATGATGATATGGGAAGAAAATTAGCTACAGATGTTGGACTAGACATGTTTAAGATCAAGATCAAAGATACTCCAAATAAGGATAATTTTTAAATTAACAGAATAAAATGAATGCTAAATTGCACAGTTTATTCCAATTTAATTTATTAGACGTGTTTACCTGTTTATGAATCACTGAAGAACATTTATTATTCCAATAATTCCTTTATAAATAATCTGATTTGTTCACGACTTCTATCTTGTTAAACCAACCTTAACATCTACCTCAGCGCCAGGTATGGAACACATTTTTGAAGCTGTTATTCGTTTTTTTTTTTGCCTGCCCCAAACACTTCTTGAAAGCTAATCTTTTCAGGATGTCCCCTTCAGTGAAATCAATGTTTACTGCACTGCTCAAGATGACGTGAACATTACATCATTAGAGCATTGCTACGATGTCCCTTTGTACCGCTCTGTTAAAAAAGAAAAGGATTAAACAATGATAATTAAAATTCCATGTATTTAGAGGAATATTGGTATTTGCTTATGGTCATAAAAAGAGAACATGATGATCATTATCATGCAATTACGTTCATCACCTTGATCATGTTTAATGTAGTATTACTAGAACCACCCTCATCCTGTATTCTAAATACTTTGATTTTACCTGCTCCCAAACTCTTCTTAAACGTTGGTCTTTTAACGATGCCTGCTTTGGGGAAATTAGAGTCTACTGCGCAGATTGAAATGACGAGATCATGACATTATTATGTCATTTATATGATGTCACTTCTTATCTCAGTGTGTCGAAGTGCTGTGAACTCAGGGAGGTATAGCACGCATTACTTTTGTCTTTTAATGAATAATAAAAATAAAAATAAAAATTATACATCTATATCCAGTTTTTATATTCGCAATAATTTTGCTTTGGAGTCAACAAAAAAGAAATATGACGCCTTGGGAAATCATTAGTGATCTACGACCTTCCGTCAGTTAGCCTCGCTTGCCTTCTGTGCCAGAATTTGAACTGCATACGATTGGCCTTGCACGTCTTCTGTGCCGGAATTCGATGTGAGCTTAATACATTATTCACAGTGAAGATAATTTACTTATAAACATATACTTTTGACGATGTAGCTGATAAGATGAATGTATTATCTTGAACCTGTGCATATGTGATACATTTTAAATACTCAGAAGTTATTATTTTATCCACAGCTGGTGATCGGGCATTGTATTCTATAATTTTCTTTGTAACAACCCTTACATGGGGATACATATTTTGGTGTAGCGCTATAAAAAGTACATTAACGTATCAATGTGTTCGTGATTTTGGATTGTTTGGACCCTAAACCATGATAGACATATAATTACACAATCTGACTCTCTGCTCAACCGAGAGCTTTCACTTACCAATGAACTTATCTTTCGTGTACAAGATCTTTAGAGGACTTCAGAATATGCAGTATTCCCTGCTGCTATTTTAGTTTATCAACTTGTCATTCCATCCTGTATGAGAAAGAATAAAGATTATGAGACCATTGAAATGACTGATTAAATATATTCTTTCTTTTATGAATGTTTTCGGTTCATAAAATGGAAGCTTATCGCGGTCTTAGTTGTATTGGGGGTTGTCTGCATAGCCAACGTTGACTCCCTGTATACAATGGGAGGTAACTTGAAACGTTATTAAGCTAACGGAAACGCCTCAGTGTCCCAGTAAAAGAAATTAAACTTTAATACTGGCGTAAGTTTTTTCTTTTTAAATTATATGAGTAGCGACCTTTACTCCGCTCACGATTATTATTATGATTTTTATTATTATTATTATTATTATTATTATTATTATTATTATTATTATTATCTGTAATTACCTATAAGACATGTGCACAGAACATTGGTCACACAGAATAAACCCAACACAGCAAGAAAGGTGGCAAACGTTTCCATTTTCAGATCCTTGAAAAACAAAATAAATTTTTGCCACACATCATGTAGTATGTGTAATATCTCTACACCTCAGTTGACATAATATATTTAGGATGGTTTCAAATGAATTCTTTCACTGTTCTCAAATTTTTCTAACATTTACAGTAATATTCTTTCTCCATGCATACAACTTCATAAACAAATTCAATTGAAAAAAAATTAAAATTAAAGATTTGGCAAACGCAATGAACATATTTTTTTAAAGCCTTATGTAATATATATATATATATATATATATGTGTGTGTGTGTGTGTGTGTGTGTGTGTGTGTGTGTGTGTGTAAGCAATGGAAACATAATTATCTATCTGAATAGAGCGAAAGACAGAAATGGCAATACTTCTCACAAAGATTTAATAGCATAGTGATTCCTCAATATGCGCATCTTTAGATCATGACCATAACATGTACTACATTTCACGTGCATCTTTAGATCATGACCATAACATGTACTACATTTCACGTGGATCCAGTAAAAACTATGAGACAACTTGCCTTTACACTATCCTGTCATACACTACAAGTCAAAAAGGCGAATAATCCATGTGCAAACTGCTAGAGCACACAAATTTGTCAATACACGCATGTGTACAAACTGCTGGAGCATACAGATTTGTCAATACTCGCATGTGTACAAACTGCTAGAGCATACAAATTTGTCAATACACGCATGTGTACAAACTGCTGGAGCACACAAATTTGTCAATACACGCATGTGTACAAACTGCTAGAGCACACAAATTTGTCAATACACGCATGTGTACAAACTGCTGGAGCATACAGATTTGTCAATACTCGCATGTGTACAAACTGCTAGAGCACACAAATTTGTCAATACACGCATGTGTACAAACTGCTGGAGCATACAGGTTTGTCAATACTCGCATGTGTACAAACTGCTGGAGCACACATATTTGTCAATACATGTATCTTCATATGATAAGCATAATATTTGCCATGTTTCGCCGCATCTATCAAAAACTGCAGGATTATCTGAGTTCAAAGGATTGTGTGACGGACAGACGGGCCGACCGATAGCGATAGAATAAAAAAGGAAAAGTTATCGAGCTTGCAATTAAGATACTGTGACCAATGGTAGAGCGAGCGTTCGAGGCTCTTTAGTTCTTTCTTTAATGGCGCCCTTACCGAGGCACCCGTGGGCAATGTTCTTTAGTGGTGCCCCTACGTTGCCACAGAGAACAGTTTTTATGTAAATTGCCAACCTCCACCCACCCCCCTCCCATCTACGCCACAATTAGAGCTAAAAAAAAAAAGAAGCTCCCGATGGCGCACCCCTTGCCCGCCGCCCTGGGGCAATTGCCCCCCCCCCCCTCCTCCACCTGTAGTGCCGCCACTGACTGTGACCTAAGTAAGATATTTATATACAGGGAATTACAGGAGCGATATTTAAAAAGAGACGTCTCTGGGTTAATGTTGAAACACATTTTCAGAATTCCATAGGCAAAATAAGTTTCTGAATATGAAATTTAAAACTGCAATGACGCAGTGATGACTAATACCGGAATCACCACAGCACCAACAAAAGCACCAAATTCAACGCAACAAGAAAATCTCTAACATTAAATCCCTGCTGAACGAAAAAAGAAATGTACACCTTAGTTTATCCTATTTTTTTCAAATGGATACAACTCTGTCAAAATTATTAATCATTTTTTTTTCTGTAATAAACTTTCCATTATATCCAGATTGTAATATATCCTATGTTAATCAAGGGTATCTTCCTAGACGAACTTACATGACATTTCTTGACGTAGGCTGTTTGGCACTTTTGGAGCGGTTGAACTGTAAATAAAAGAACCGGCAATAGGGTCACAGATTTCAGTTCCGGGGCAGTAGTATTGCCTGGTTACACATAGCGCAAATAATACACACGGAAAAGCACCACCATAATGCTAATAATGTAATGAATAAACATTTTCCTTTTAAACAGTATCAAGAATACCTAAATCTCTGAATAGGTTACCATAAAAATAAAAAAATACTACAATGATAGATAAAGATTATATAAGTTGGTACTGACCGGAAAGTAATAATCTGTATTGTGAGTCCTATTAGACCATGATATTATGGCAAATTTAATCAGTCTATTATATTTGCATGCCACACATATTTGAGCTTTACTCAGCAAATCTGTATAAAATATTTATGATAACCTACGAGTATGATAGCTGTGAAAATTATGCAGATGTTACGGTTGTGAAAACCAGATATAATTCAGAAAGAGGTATTATTTATTTATAATATTCATTGGAAATACTAAAGTGCTAATAGATTTTAGGACTCCTTAGGATTTTTAAGTGAATTCATTCAAAATATTCCGGATTACCTCATTGTGGTACATCTGGACATTCAAGACTTGTGGTACATCAGGACATTCAAGGCTATTGGAATTCATTCAAAACATTCTATATTTTTGGAGTTGTGATTAGGACACTTTATTATTGTTGTTTCCTGTGAATTGGAATACACAGTTAATGAATGACGAATTTTATATAATTCCCGATGACATGAACTTATTTGAACTTAATTAAGTACCTAATGGAATGGAGGGCGGAAAGTTGTATTTCCGACAGGGTTCGCCATCTTCGGGGACGACCACCTTAGTTATAGCAACGAACGACCCAGTTTCTTGGGCTGGAGAAATTAAATGTCGAGTTGTAAGGGATGCCAGAGTGTTACTAAGTTGCCTCTATTGAGTTGACGAACAATTCCTGTTGTAGCTTCTTATTTAACTTTCATTGCGGTGACCGCTCATGTACATTATGTGACGAAGTTCAAATCTTGCATCACTCATTGCTTGAATACTTGTTGCTCTGAGACAGTGTGCTGTATATGGCTTGCTACATTTGAATTGCGACAGATGGCTGACATGAACTGGGTAAACTGATAGTGCTTTACAGATTTTGTAGTGTTCCAATATTGTTCTGTTCCAGGATAAGTCTTTTGAACAGTGATTGAAAAGTGCTTGTGCATTGGGATCAGTTTTTTCAATCAACATTTTGAGTGACCTAACTTGACAGCGCTCGTTATTTGTGGCATACATACATTTCTGTGAAGGTGCATCCTCAGTATCAAGACCCCTGCCTTGTTTCTTCCTTTGTTTCATGCACAAGTGATACATATTCAGTGTTGTTTTCATACTAACAAAACTGGAAGAATCTGATATTCAGTTGTTACTGAAACTCTAAGCCACGACTAATAAAGTGGATTGAGAGGGCGCGCCATGCTCTGAATCTTAGGATTACAAAATTATTTGTAGAATGAAGATAAGTACAAATTTGTACCAAGTCATATGGTTCTATAATTATTTTTATTTTTTTTTTATTATTTTTTTTTTGTGTTTGTGCTTGGTCGGTCTTGATGACCCCCCCCTGTAAATCGTGTTTTAAATAAGATATACAGAAACAATCAAACTCCTAGCGTCTGGCACACTCTATACACAGGGAATATGTAAGACATTATGGCGATGTGTCGCAATGCTAAATACAAGCGATTTTACCCTTTGCAGATTAAACCATTCTACCTTGCGCGGTATATGTCTTGATATTTTTCGATTATTGTCCTTTTAAGTGGGCACATTTGTTATTTCTTCTTCCAAGCCTTGCTAAAAGGTACAGATCGAAATCATTCTAAATAATTGAAGGTCTTCGGCTTTTCTAACTATCATGTCATACGCTAAACAAAACCAATATATTGATATACGCGTTATCATAAGAGCTCGTTTCACGAGCTGCTCTCGTTGTTAGTAAGATGGCGAAGAAAGCAAGTTGCAGGAGCTGTTATGTTTCTTTGGTTTTTTATACAGGATTCGCTTCGCCTACCTAATGCCCTTGTTCTGTTATTTCTGCGTGTCACCATAGATTCTAGCTTTATTGAATGTGGTTTTATTTAAAAAAATCGGTTTACCTTGCAAATACTAGTATTTCTTAAAAGATAAGATTAATTTAGAACAAAAATAATTCTGATAACTTTTAATTAATCTCGAGAACGATAAAATGTCCAAAATATAATCAAATATTTGCTGACCTAGACAATGAGCCCACAGCGGAAAAAGATGTCCTATCTCTACAAAACTTTGCCTTTGAAAGTAATCCGACCTCGACAATAACCCGCCTAATATATTTAATATATATATCTTGTGTGTACGTGAGTTAATATGTCGAGAAAAAGAGAGTTAATCTTATGTCTTCATAGTTGGCACATTAGTATTCTAAATTGTATTCAAAAGTCGAATTGTAAAACATATACAAAAAATAAAATAAAAGTAACATATTATACAACTATATCGAATTAAAAGATGTGAATTTAAAAAATAATAGTTCAAATTCTTATAGTATATGAATATAATTTTAGACACACAGAAACCATTTTCCTATTACCTACCTGTATTATTACTCGAAATTACGCTTCAAGATGAAATGATTAACTGTTACATGCTTTACAAGAGAATGGAATACTAAAAGTTAGCATTAAATCCATGCTTTGCGCAGTTTGATTTACAGGTTTCAAATCATTGCAACGAACTACCCAAAGCAAGCACAAACTGTGATACTCTCATTGTGTTGTGGTTTATAATCCAATGCTAGATCCAATAGATGTAGCTGTGTGTAACTTCTCCGAGGACTACACAAAAGTGAGTAATCATAATCTTCAAGAAGGTAACGTTTTCTCTTTACATCTACGACCAATATAAGGAAGTCATTTTAAATCAGAAAATATTCGAGGTATGGCTAATCAATCTATGGCATATTTTATGATTAAGGGTTACATATCAAACCTTCCGTGCAAACATATAACGGACTTGATACATTACTGTTTACTTCATATTATTGCTCGGATATACGCCCACAGCAAAAATAGGCCGTCCTCCAAAATAAGACAAGATTACATAATTACGTGTCACATGCTTTACAAGAGAATGGAATACAAAAAGTCAGCATTAAATCCTTGTTTTGCTGAATTTGATTCGCAGCTCTCAAATCATTGTATCTAACTACCCAAGGCAAACACAAACTGTTTTACTCTCACTGTGCTGTGGCTTATAATCCAAAGCTACATATAATAGACCTAGCTACATCTAAATGGAAATGTATTATTTTATAACTTCCTCAAGGAATACACAAAATACTATATCGTAACCTTCCGTAATGTTTTCTCTTTACATCTATGAGATAAATAGGGAATAGATTAAAATGCTATCTGGTAACATTCCACAAGGAAAAACTTTATCTCTACAAAACAAGGAAGTCATGTTAAATATGAAAATATTCGAGTGCTTAATCATAATCTGCCACAAGATACTGATTTCTTTTTACATCTATGAGAAAAGTAAGGAAGTCATTTTAAATTATAAAATATTCGAGGTAAGGCTAATCAATCTAGGACATATTTAATTATCAGGATTACCGTCAGACCATCCTTTGCAAATATATATAGGACTTGATACATTACGCATTACTTCATGTAGTGTCCTCGTCCGGCATACATCTGAATGTTTGGCATATCACAGGTAAGTTGCATGTTAATTATTTCTTATTTTTTAAAAATAAAATTCTGTACGACCAGAAGGGAAGCATATGCACACCATTATTAAACAATTTTGTTTAAAAGGGGAAACGTGTAGACTGAAATGATTTTAAACTAGCGTGAATGAATGTTCGCACCCAAAATGTGAATATGATTGTCAGAGGAACATACTAGCTCATGAAGTTTGAAGAAAAAAAAAAGCAAATGAATATATTATACTGCAAATGTATATTTCTAGCTATAAATTATACATCATATTAATGAATGTTGGTTAGTTGTAGTCCTGTAGTAAAGCAAAATTGAGCACAAAAACTACGACAGGGACATAATTACCGAATCTGGATATTGGCTCATTCGAGTGTTTTTACTAACGAATGAACGTACCTCTTATGCACAAAAGGTTTTAGATGGCTTCAGAATATGCATTTCTTTTGGCATCTTGTCACTCTATCCTGTCTGAGATTTTGCCAATCAAACGATGATAAGACCATTTCTGTGATTGACATGCAATATATCATTTTTTTCCATTTTTGTTTTAGGTTCATAAAATGAGCAAACTTACCGCCGTCTTAGCTGTATTGGCGGTCGTCTGCATAGCCAAAGTTTACTCCACGTATACACTCGGAGGTAATTGAAACGTTACTAGCTACCGTATATAATCGCGTATAACTAGGTCCAGATGCAAACAACATAGACACTGATCTGCCGTCGCATAATGCGCCGGCAGATCAGTATCTATGTTGTTTTTGTTGTACTGATCAGTCCTTACAAACTGCATCGACCCAGATCTGCCGGCACATTATGCAACGGCAGATTTGGGTCTATGCAGTTTGCAGTTGGTATCCAATTATACGCGAGTATGTACGGTAACTATTACGCCTCACTGTCCTATTAAAAGAAAATGAAACTTTTATACTGCGTTTTTTTTCCTCGGTAAAGTTAGAAGTGCAGCGAACTGAAATTTTTTGTTCATGTTGTTAACTCTTCTACAATTTTTAATTTTAATTTTTTATCCATCGCTGAAGACAGACAGACAGACAGAGAGTTATGTAGTTAAGTATTGAGTTTACCGCCAGAATAAGCACTCTGAGAGAGAGAGAGAGAGAGAGAGAGAGAGAGAGAGAGAGAGAGAGAGAGAGAGAGAGAGAGAGAGAGAGAGCAAAGAAAGGTAATCTACACACGTGAACATTTCTTCATGTAATAAGGTGCAGTATTAAGGGCTATCCTCTTTTTTCATAGATTTGAAAACCAAGTCTTTTTTATATTTGAAATCAATATTTTCTTTTAACAATTTAGTTGCTTACATACATGCAAAGGGTGCCGCGGTAGCTCAGTTGGAATCGTAATCCAAGGGTCGTGGGTTCGATACCCACCATGGTCTGTTCTGAAAAAGGCACTTAGCTTTCATTTCCTTTGCATGATATAGTCAATAATGTGTTGAAAGTGCCGTTAAAACAATAAATAAAATGAATGCATACAATAGGACTAAAAGGTAAATCCCTGTCGTCCCATTCCATAATATTTTTCTGAGTAAAAAATCAGGATTGTGAAAAGTTAGCACAATATGCGAGTGTTCCACAAACGGGCCATTTGTCCACTAAGGCCAAATAAACCTTTTTTTAAAACATTATTTCCGACATATACATGCTTACCATATATTCATTCATTTTCTCGAAAGAACTCGCATAATCACTAGAGTTTCGGCACACTCAGTTGAAACTGTCTTTCTTGTTTGTTTGTTTGTTTTTGTTTATTTTTTTTTATTTTTTTTTTTATTTTTGGGGGGGGGGGTCTCAGCTATTTTGAGTGATTGATCATATAATATTTTATTTTATATTTAAATAAAGGCAGTGATGCGCATCGTTGAAGTAACATGTATATGGATCTTTATAAGGTACCCTCTTTGACTGCGGGAAAATTAGCATGTGCTCAGTGTAGGAAGAGAAACAAATACATGGCTAAGTACGCAACAAGTATCGTTTTCTATATACATTGTGTTATATCAAAAGTAACGTAACAATTCAGTTAAAACTGAAATCCGCAGCATAATTGTTGTACAAAAGTACGTTGATAAATACAATTAAAGATGGATACAAATAAATGGTGGACAAAGGGCGGTAAACAACACCGATAGGTGCTCACAAAAGCTTTTTGTATCCATACAGGTCCTGGGAATCGTGGATACGGTTCGTCGGGTCTCTCTGGATATGGTTATTCTGGCGTAATCTCTATTGATTACGGAGGCCTCTCTGGTCTCTCCGGTGGCTACGGAGACCAATCTGGTGTCTTTGGTGGCTACGCAGGACTCTCAGGTGATTACGGAGGACTCTCTGGTCTCTCTGGTGGCTACGGATACGGGAGCCTCTCTGGTGGCTACGGAGGACTCCCTGGTGGCTACGGAGGACTCCCACCAGGACTCCCTGGTGGCTATGGAGGACTCCCTGGTGGCTACGGAGGACTCCCACCAGGACTCTCTGGACGCTACGGAGGACTCTCAGGTGATTACGGAGGCCTCTCTGGTCTCTCTGCTGGCTACGGATACGGGGGCCTCTCTGGCGGCTTTGGAGGCCTCTCTGGTATCTACAATGGTTACGGTTATGGTGCAAAGGGAATTCCCATCCTGCCATACAAGGGAATCGGAAATCGAAATGGCGTAGGAAAGGGCTTTGGAAAGGGCATTGGAATCGGCAAGAGAAAATAGGGAATCTTCTAACAATACAAGGCAAGTTATAAATCTTGATCAAATTCTTCAGTCGATCTGTCTTAAAAAAAACCCGTCCTCTTTTTTCATAGACACTCCCTGTTTTTGTCACGCCACTAAGATACATTGAATTGCCTACCTTTCTTACTAATTCGCAAATGCTAGTATTTTATTTTCACCAATAGATGTAAATGACAATAATTATACTTAATATTTTTTTTAAATTTCCGTAAGTCATTTGGCACTGTTGTTGTTGTTGTTGGTAGTGGTGGTGGTGGGGAGGCGGATTAGCTTTATATTTAAATGTGTGCTCAGATACCTAGCTAGATAGACATTTATATACATAGATAAATAGATATGCTAGATATTTATATACATAGATAAATAGATATGCTAGACATTTATATACATAGATAAATAGATATGCTAGACATTTATATGCATAGATAAATAGATATGCTAGACATTTATATACATAGATAAATAGATATGCTAGACATTTATATACATAGATAAATAGATATGCTAGACATTTATATACATAGATAAATAGATATGCTAGACATTTATATACATAGATAAATAGATATGCTAGACATTTATATACATAGATAAATAGATATGCTAGACATTTATATACATAGATAAATAGATATGCTAGGCATTTATATACATAGATAAATAGATATGCTAGACATTTATATACATAGATAAATAGATATGCTAGACATTTATATACATAGATAAATAGATATGCTAGACATTTATATACATAGATAAATAGATATGCTAGACATTTATATACATAGATAAATCGATATGCTAGACATTTATATACATAGATAAATAGATATGCTAGACATTTATATACATAGATAAATAGATATGCTAGACATTTATATACATAGATAAATAGATATGCTAGACATTTATATGCATAGATAAATAGATATGCATCTGCTCTTGGTTACGTTGCTAATATTATGTAGTTTCTCTCACACTGTCATGTGGTTGTATTTTTCTCATTGAAGAAACTCTACCACGAGCGGACGTTTGAGGCGCATGGTGATACAAAAGTGTATGGAATGGAAAGAGACCTTTTCTTAAAGAGTCGATTAAATGTGTCTGTTTGAGTCAGTGTTTGTCATTTTTATAACAACCATTGTGTCGTATTTATGACATTTAAATTTAAACTACATCAATGATCTGTGAAATAAATTTGGCATACTGACCGATGTCAACAGCTAACAAAATATTTGACTTTGTTAAATATTTTCGTCCCAATCAAGACTGATAAACATGCTTATGCAACTACTCTCTCTCTCTCTCTCTCTCTCTCTCTCTCTCTATATATATATATATATATATATATATATATATATATATATATAATATATATATGTGTGTATGTGTGTGTGTGTGTGTGATTTAAATAACATAAATAATAGCACAAATGTATATTCAGACACATTCAACAGTTTGCAGAGTGGTGATAGAATATATCATTAGATTAACATAAAAGCAACAATATCATTATCAAAAGATAACGTGTATTTTTTATTTACAAATTTGATGACAAAGCTAGTTGTGTTTCATAATAACACACACGTGAATAGCAATGTTGATCTGTCCTTTCAAGCATCAAGAAAGGTATCCTGCAATATTTGAGAAAAGATTAATATGTTCACATTTACATTTAATGATCTTGGATCCCGATAAGAAGATTGTAAAACCTGTACTGTATGAACAAGGAATACATTACGTATTTGATTTGGGTAAAAGTAAAAAAATTGTAATCCACTAAATTTACCGTACAATCCCAAGAGCTAGTACATTTTACAAGGGCAACGATTAGACAAAAACATTGAATTTATGGAAAACAAGGTTCGATATCAATCAGTATATGATAACTCAGCAGATGAAGTAGATGTCTTGAAACAGTCATAGGAATGGCACGATGTCACATAAATCTGAAATAATTCATACTTTTAAAAGGATCGAAGATATGTTGCAAATTGCTGCAATTAAAAGCTCCCGTTGTATATGAGTGTCCTTTTCGCTTGTTGATAACGCATACAGACTATTTGTCCAGCGATTAGTATTATATGGATGTTTCTACACCGTTCTAAGCGGAAGATAAAGAACACTGTTTTAGGCGTCTTTACTACGATCCAAAAAGTACAGTTGCTTACATAAATATCAATGAATTGTGGAAGGAATTTAAACGGGAAAAAAGGAAACGAAAATACGCTGAATTGAAAGAATGTTTAAATGCAGAGTAGTCCTGCACATTACATAAACAAGCTAAAAAGATTCCCTACAGAAGGGACTATGTTAGTCACGTAGATGACCATTGTCTGTCAGACGTTGTTGATATGCAAGCATATGAAAAATACATTGATGAATACAAATACATTTTGACAGTGATACATGTTTACTCTAATTAGGCCAGAGCAGGCACAGTAAAAACGAAAACTCGAGATGACATACACTATGATTTCAGAAAATATGCCAGAGAGAGAAAGCCTGAAAAAATACAGTTTGATAAGTGAAAAGAATTTTACATTTTAACAATATGTTGCAAAATGAAAACATTGCGTTCGTTTGAACTTACTCTGAAATGCATATGTAGTGGAAAGATTTAATATATCTCTAAAGACTGGAATGTGGACTTATTTAACTAAAAATGAATCCCCCAAAACAGATGTTTTATTAAAGCTAATTTATGGATACAACAACACTCATCACACACCAGTATACATGACTCCTGTTGAAGTGAGCAGTAGAGAAGATATATCAAAAGTATTGGTAGATCTACTTGGTTATTTTGTAAACTGATATATTTGGAACTCCAAACTCAAAATTTGTGGCACAGTCAGAATTTCAAAACCTAAAACTTTACACAGGAAATATTCATGGGTTATCCAAGTAATATTAGGTGATCGTGTTGATTACACTTTCAGGGAGAACATATACAGGACATGATTTACGAAAAACTTTTACTTCTATATGATGACATTTACCAAGTTGAACAGATTTTAGGAAGATCACAATAATGAAAGATAAAACGAATGTACTTGTAACCGTTTCACAAGTGGGAACCAGCATAAAACATCATTACTTTACAATATACGAATGAAGTACATAGCAGTATTGAGATTTATGAGAACTTTCATTTTCTGAAAGATAGCGATTTTTTAAAAAATGTGATAGATGATGAAAAAGGTGTGTTAAAACATGAAGGAACATGAATCTCCGCGTCTAGCGAATTTCTTTTGACCACAATACCAGATGGTGCACGGAAAGTACACCCAAAACCATGATAATTCAAGAACAAAATGGTGCATATGACAAGACTATTGTACAATAGGCAATATCATGGCTTTGATATAAATGATATAACTGAAGAAATTAAAAGAGATAACATTCAATATATGAATCTAATACAAACTACATTTAAAAAATAGTTGAGAAACAAATGCAACATTAAAGACTAAAAGCTGGTCTAAGAGGTTGGATCAACATAAATGGTAACGAAAATCACATAGATGTTGAAGCAATCATATATATATAGCGATCCCAAAAATACTCCATCAAATATTCATTTTTCCTTGTCAAATTTTAACTCTTTTAACTCATACATAAAACCTTTAATCACAAAGAATTGCTAAACAATTACCAACACTTGGTGGATATTTTGAACACTATCTCGATAAAATAAAAAACACTACACTCTTCGCAGTGTGTTTTATGCAGATTTCGAATATTCATCTTTCGCATAACCTTCATTTAATAGTAATTGAAATAAAACTTTTGAAATAAATTGTACAATACTCAGCGGAGATGTGCTGCAAGCGAACAACAGTGGTTGTTAAAATAGAAAAAATGGAAAAATGAAATAAAAAATACCAGAGATGCAAAGAATATGATTTAAAAACAAAAACAATCGCAGGTACAGCACCTTTTCTTTGTCATGCAATTGAGTTTAAAGTTACAGTTTACCCTCATATTGGGAACATAGTTAACGACATAAAATGTTACCATACGGAAACTTCAATTTGTCATACAAACCAATAAATTTTTTGGTAACTACACTTTAACATTTATCAGTGATGTCTCTTTAAAAAGATACTTATAGCAGTGGGACATGACACTGTGGTGCGATCAGCTAAACTGGGCATGTGAATGTTGTTATGTATATTGAATTTATAATAGGTGTCCATGAGGTAAGTTGTACTTTAGTCATTTTGTAAACAACATATTTACTGCATTTGAGTTCAAGGACAGTCTGTCTTGTTTACACAGCATTTAACAATTAGATTGGAATTTTCCATATCTTGATGCGAGAAAAGACAGGTACACACAGGAAATTGCCATTAGAGTTACTCATATTCTAGACTATTCTACCAGGTGACTTATCTTTATATTTATACAGGTTTGGTAAACAAGATTTCATTCCTATACTAAACTTTATATTATTAAGATCAGTCTATTAAGGAATTTATTTTAGTAATCAGATGTTACAGTTGTCAAAATCAGAGCAAATTTAGAGAGAGGAATTATTTATTTCAAATATTCATTGGAATTACTAAAAGTGCTCATTCTCATATTGGATTAATACATGATTTTGGGATTATGTAAATTTATTCAAAGCTATTGTAGATTACATCATTCAGGCATATCAGAATTTTCAAGACTATTGACACATCAGGACATTTAAGGCTACTGGAATTCATTCGGAACATTCTATATTTAGGACTTGTGATTAGGACACTTAGGATTACTGGATTATTTGGATTTTAATTCACGTTACTGTAAGTGTCTTTTTAAGTTTCACTTTAATTGCCTAGAATAAACTGCTTGTTGACTTTACTTACATCGTTGGTTTCACTTTCTTTCTGTTACATTTTTTAAATGCAAGATGAATCTAAGAATACCGAAGAACCAGAGAAAGTAACTTTGTAAAAGCAGAAGGATCCACGCAAAGTTGAACGTGGAAGACAACATCAAAAATATTCACAGGAATTTCAAAATACAAAACAGAAACGTTTAAATAAAAACAAGAAGAATCTGAAATGGCAAAATCTGTGTAAAGTATGCCTTTGGTATACGGAGACGGAGATAATTTGTAAAATGTCCTTACAACATGCCGAAATTGTTACATATGTCATCATTAAACAGTACTGATGAGATGATAAGTAAAGTTATTAGTAAAAATAAAATTAACCATAAAGAGTTTATTTTAAGTACCACAGATATGAGCTCATTTTAATCACCACTAAGTACCACAGATACGAAAAAAATATTTAAAAAAATAAAATAAAATACCCCCTCCCAAAAAAAAAAAAAAAAAAAAAAAAAAAAAAACGGAATCAGGAAAAAAAATGAATACAGACAAAGACCACTAAATATCTGAGAAACTTACACCAAATCTATTTTTTTAAAAATGTAACGGCTGTAGCATGTTCCGATCATTGTCACAAACTCAAAAAGAATATAATTTACAACAGCAAGGATAGCATTGAAACAAGGACAGCTTTAATTCCCAATGGTTATTACAATTTTGTAATATAAATAAAAAAGTAAAAGAGGCATTAATTATAAAATGGTGATAAGGAATAAATTATTCATGCCTAATGTTCGATATACATCTCAAAAGTTCAAAGACCTCTGTGTAACATATGCATAGTGTACGTTGTACAACTTCAATACAAAATTGCTGGGATTTAATTATCAGAAAACTATACATGTATCTACTGAATTAGATACACACTGCTGATTGTTGGTACCAAGCAATTTATAATATATTCCTAAACGAAGCCAATAACACCAAGCATTGATCTAATGGTTATCATTATTCTATACTAGAGTCTTTGCTAGTTAAAAATTATTATTCCCGATGAGAATTAGTTTCATGCAATGGTAACAAGCAATTACGGGGGGGGGGGGCGGGGGGGGGGGGATTAGCAGATTGGATATCAGCATCAGAGATGAAGTTGGAAATGTAATTGATTTTCACGGTATGTCTGGTAATGAATAATTGAATGCAAAGTAAACAGTGCAGATCATATAAAGAATGATTGGTGAAAAATCTCTCAGAGGTCATAGTTTTTCTAGTTTGAAGATCCTGCACAACTTAGGATGTATTGTTAACCCTGCGAGAAATACATTTAAAGCAAATGCTGCGCTAGAAAACAATTAACAGTGGCTTAAACCTCAACAAAAAGCTTTACAGCTTCAGTACAAAACTTTGACGCACTTAATATAAATTTCCTACAGAAACAAGTTGATACAGAAATAAGTAAGACTCTGGAGGATTACAATTTGAAAGATATCACGATCTGGAAGGAACATGAAAGAACGAAGAAAATGTAAGAACTGCAACAAGAGATTGATGATAACATAAACAAGATTTTAGATGCACAGGAATTGTTCAGACAGAGATTCAATACTTTATCCACTGCTATACAAGTCTTGCAAACAGTAAGAGAAAGACCAGATGAGTTACCTAACGTTAGACAATATATACAACCTACCGTGCAGGGGAAAAACACGGAGATATATACTTCTGAGTGACGTAGAGAAAATTAAAATATCTCACAAAGACTATAACACTTTGCAATCTCAAGCAGAACAGTTACATACCTATTTGAATAATACTATTGAACAGAACTATCAAGAGATTGAAAGTATAATAAATGCCTTTAACACACAAATTTACACAATTAGAACAGTGAAGAGGAAATAGATAAATACATGAAGGAGTTTCAGGAGAATACTGAAGGAGTCTCACAATGTATCTTACTTTGTAATTTTTGTGTTATTTTGAATCAATTCACCATCAAAAGATAAAATTATAATCATTACACGATATGGTGAATTTAATAAGTATAAGGGTGTGTTGAATATTTTTAAAGCTGAAGCCTTAAGCCGGCATGACCCAGGTGCAGAGCGGTTGGAACAAAACGTTGTTAGGACAGACGAAGCACCACGGTGTCCAAAGAAATGTGGATAATTGTCTTGTCGTTTGTTGTATACCTTCAGACATATTTTTTGTGGCAAAGACATGTACGTTTGACTGAAACTAGGGAAAACAGAACTGTGTGGAAAATACTGTGTGGATGTGTACTGCGGCTTTCATGCGGCGCAGAGAAGGCGAGGATGTAAAATTTTACCTTGCTGGAAATGAGATGTTGGTGTTATGGCCGACCATTGAACCTGCCTGCGTTGTGTTTGTAATCATATGGCAAGAAACCTAAAACGTCTAGAAAAAAAAGGACAAAAACCAGCTTAATGAGGCTATTTGTCGGGCAAAAGATAGCTGCCGCTCTACTGGCCGAGAAAGGAGCTCTGCGAGGACGGCATATACCAACCCTTTGTCTTCTCCCGCTCTTGAATAGCCAAGACTTTCGACCCAAACGTTGTCTGCGCACGCATGTTTCGTCATGTACATGGCAGCTCATCAGAAGTGCCGTATAACGGCCAAACAAGACTTACCTTACGAGGGGCTGTGGAAGCTTGCCCTTTTCGGTCAATCGCCCTGTTAACGATAACAAACCCTGAGAGATGTCCTGGGCTGACGTCGAGATTTGGCTGTTCAAGCGGCGCCTTCCTGGTATTGCTATCAACATTCACAGCAACATGGTCTGGCGGTTTGAGCCAGAACGGCGCAACACAGGAACGCTGAAGAGATGCTTATTTCGGTGGACTCTGCCAACAACATCGTGAAGGCCCTACGCCACGAAGAAGACGGCACAAGAGTGATTTGCATTACCGACGAGGAGTCCGAGGATAGAGCCCGGTATGCCGTCTCCTGGCCTTGTGCGGTCCCTTAGCAAGTAAATGTTTTTAACATTGAACCATGTTTTTTCCTCGCGTTCTGCAGGTTAGTCGTTCCGACCCCCCTCCCCCCCCCGTCAGCCGGCTCACCACCACCCCACCCTCGGCTATGTACACCCGGGTCTATCTGAAATATGTGTGCCGTTGGCTTGCTAAGCCCATGCGTCCCCATCCCGCCACCCAACAGGCTGACTCACCCCGATAAGAAAACTGGATCTGAGCTCAAGGGACGACTCTTTAATTTTGAGCGTACTACTGAAGCAACACACCTAAAACATCCCGTACTACTGAAGCAAACCACCTGAAAGATCTCACATTTTACATATGTCATTAAACATTAACAAATTGTATGATTTAAACATTAACAAATTGTATGATCTGACATTTTTAGAAATGACAAAATTGAATTTTAAACATTGTAGCTAAAAATTCAAATGTTTAAATTTTTAAAAATGTACAGATTTACATCATTTAAGTATGAATGACATTTTGTATTTCCACTCACTTTTCACAGCCTTAGTTTCAATGTTTCCTCATTTAAAAGTCAGGATTGGGCCTTTATTAAAAACATATGAAGACAGTATTATTGTTGATTTTGTGCCTGGAATCGTTGACATTGCTTATTATGGGCCCAATGAGCTTCTTTATGTGCTCATGATGATGTAATATATTAGTAAAACTATATATAATATAGCTTCCAACAATTGTTCATAAATATAGTAACAACGTACTTACTGAAAGTATGGGGATGAAGAATATATAATACATCCCGTTCAGTCTGTCTACTAAGCCATTTTAAACTGTTCAACAATGAGATGCTGCGTATGTTACAAGAAATTTCTTTAAAAGGTATAAACTACATGTTTCCCCATGCCTAATGAATTTAGAGAAAGAAAAACAGAAAAATGAAATATAATATATAATATATTCCTTTTTATTGTTCATTTTGTTGGTGACCTTGATTGCTATAGTGTGGCATTGTAGCCGAAGCTGATATCACAATATCATGAGCCATTTTATTTAATAATTGTTAAATGACACTGTTATGCACATGAAATGTTCAAAAAGCTCATTGCAATTTCATTCGTAAAATTTATCTTAATATGTACATAGTTACACGTCCCACATGGATAAATAGCCATCCTTAGTTAGACTGTGTGGGATGATTATTGTATCAATTTTCACATTTAGCGGAGGATATAGGATCTAATGGTAATTGTGTCTGATAAGTGAGGCACTGAATAGACCGTATGCCTTATACATATCCAGAAATGTTATTCCAAAATGAATTAGCTTCCGTAAGGTAATATCTTTTAATTTAGTGTGTTGACATTCAACTTCCCTGTATACTGTTACATATTCGATTCATTTACCTGATTATGAGAGTAAAGAAATTTACGTTATCTCTTTTCAGGTCTGGAATGGTATTGGAAACAAGAAGTGTTGGATTACCTTCGATGCTCCCCAGGAGCAAGATGATGATATCAGTCACATCAGTGTATGTCCAATTTGCCCGACAAATGCTATAAAGACTAATTCATTGTACGACACTGGGATACATTACATCAAAGTCATTATTAGAGAGATCAACACCGCTGTACAAAAATGTAGAGCCTTTATAGAACTGTATTTTCTTATAACAGGGCGTGCGTTCATGGTTATTGACGTTGAAATGCTTTGCCTTTATGCTATAAAAAATTATAGTGGTCCTATTACTATGGGTAATTAGAGTCTGCTAATATCCTTTCTAACAAGCGGACGAGTACATGACACATCCAGGCACTTGTCAGTCCTTTAGTGTGTAGGTCTATATAAATTTTGGCTGGAATATCGAAATACTATAAGTTGCACAGACCCAAATACCACTTGTCTTAAATATCTTTCATTTTTATGGTGATCCTAGGCATAAATTTAGGTATCTCTGATATTGATTTAAAGGAAATAGTTTATTCTTTAGATTGTTCCTTAGATTTTGAGCATAACGGTGTGATCCTCTGTGTGTATTTTGCACAATGAGTAATCATGCATTGATATTGCCCCTGAAATGAAATCTGAGACTAACAGTGATAAAAAGTCTTGCGATCTAAAACATTTATCACCTTGTATCAACTTTATAAAATCCATCAAAACAGGTACTTAATGAACAAAATACACTCTTTTACAAGTTCTAAGGAATGGAGCAATAAATGAAATAAAACGAAAGCTTGTAATACAAGGGCCATTTGAGAGGGACGTAAAGATGATTAACATTTTTAAATTTATACATGGTTTGAATTTACTTGGCTTAGGAGGACGTTGTCTTGGAATTATAAATGGTGTTACAACTTTCATTACCACATATTGACCATTTCTTACTTTTTGCAACAGATTTCGTTCAGCCTATCAGAAATGATCTTAATCTATTTTGGATAGATGTTTTTGGCGGTTTTTAAAAATGATATAAATCAATAAAAGTTAATTCACCTAAAAATTTTTCACAAACATTTGTAGGATAGCAATAGAAGATAAGAGTGTTTTTAACAAAATATGTTTTCAGACAGATATCATCTATGCTAATGATTTCAATAATGAAGATGGTTCATGAATATGTTTTGACAACTTCAAAAATAGATTCTCCATTAGAACTAACTGCTTAGATTTCCAAAGCATACTGACGACTATAAAATCATATAAAACTAAATTAAATTTCAAATTGGATTGTAATTTACAGCAACATTCTATAAATATTTTGCACACATTATTGTCAAAAATGGAAAAAGGATGTGAAGGGTTTTAGATAAAATTAATTGCAAATGACGGAGAAAATTTGTGTATAAGGCAATGTAATGCTGAGTTTAGTAAAGTTGAAGAAGATTGGCATAACTCTTTTATGCTTTGATACAAAACCACAAAGTTTCCAAATCTTAAATGGAGAAGATTTTGCAATAAACCTTGGGTACAAATACTTTGCATAAAACAATAAATATTGTCATAAATGATCTTTGTTCTCTGTGTATGTTACATGCCGAAACAATATCTGATCTCTGCTAGGATTGTCACATCTCACATGCATCTTTAAAGTACATGTTAGAATGGATAAAGAGTAAATGCAGTCGCATGAAAAATTTAGTTTTCTCAAAGAAAATTAATATTCTGAATGAAGAGAGAACTGATGCTGATGATGTCATACATTCATATTCAAAATGTAAGAGAGAACTGATGCTGATGATGTCATACATTCATATTCAAAATGTAAGAGAGAACTGATGCTGATGATGTCATACATTTACTTATACTCTTTGCAAAACAATGTTACTTATAAATGTAGATGTTATAAAACAAATATCTAATTTGCCATATTTTAAAAGATACTAATATTTGATTTCAATGTCGAAAAATAAAACGCATAAAACAATTTTTAATGGGAAAACTTTGATAGCAAGTGGTATTTATACAAAACAATTGATTAAACAATCTTATGTTTATAAGTGTGATGGTGTTTGAAGAAAAACATGCATAGTTTTATTTGACATATATATTTATTTGTTTTCTTTGTCTTTATATGACACATCATACGTTCCACGTAATTGTGAGTTACTGTTATCATGATCAGGTTCAAACAAACTTGAACCATATTGAAATTTGCATGAATAGGAGGTACGTGTGCTCTTTTTAACTCATACATGCAGATATATGTTTCTTCTTTCTATTTCTATGTCAGTTCTTATTTCTTTTTTTCTGCTTTGCTAGTGTTAATTTGAGCACAGAGAATTTATAAAGAGTTTCATTAAGTCATTTGTATTCACAACAAAAAAATATAAACTTATAAAGATAAGCATGATTATTTAATAGAAACTGTACGATTTTGCAAACTGTTACAGCCCAACAAGTAGTCAACACTGCACTCTTTAAAAGGTTTTATATCTACTAGACCATTAAAACACAACAAATATTGTAACTTTTAAACTGTATATTGATCATTCACTTTCTATAGGTATATTTGTGTACGAAAATCCCGAAGCCCTCTCCTCTCCCCCTCCCCAACCTTAGCACTGCTATTATTTTCGGGTCAATCAAAATAAATAAAAAAATTTAATTTAACATTAGAGGTTTTGAGTAGGATTATACAGCGTTAAGTAACCCTAACTTGGCTGAAAGTTGCCGTAATTTCCTTAAAATTACTTTTCCAGAAACTACCCTATAGTCATAGCTGTTTCCACACGACTGTTCTTATTTAGGATTCTAAGCCGATGTTGTACTTTGTCGATACATCTCGCAAAATATAAAAACTAGTCGTTTCCGCAAATTTCTGTTGAAAAGATAACTTTCAGAAAAGCATATTATTTCCTATAAATTAAATTTCTGAAACTTAAAATCATTTTTGTTTCTTTTTTTATAGTGTGGTTCTGAGTAAATGAGATAATAAGAATATATTGAACGTTATATTTCGGAAAGGGAAACTTCATTAGCTTTTTTAGCTATCATCCAATGAAACACATAAACATGACCTTTGAGTGACTGCTCTCTCCCTTTAAAATCAGGATAGCTCTGCGACCATACAGAGGAAAATTTCAAAGAATTTTAAGCTTCTTGCGGAATCTATTTGTTGGATCATTAATAAGGTATTTTTGTATACTTGTATTGAAACCCTTTTTAATACATCAAATAGATATCTATTGTGTCTGATATAAAATTATGTTTTATTCCTTTTTTATAAATATTTTTTACATCAAGCTGTGCAAAATATGTTGGTTGACTTTACAAAGAAGGCAATTTCAAGAGGAAAAAAATTACAGGTGTTTTTAATACAGTTTTTATTTAGGAAACATTGCTCTGATTCCAAATTATAAATTATATTAAGCAATATAAATCTAATATTTCTTGAACTGTTTGGAAACAGCGAAAGAATTCAGTTGAAAATATTTGAGGTAAAGAACATTAAACAAATTAAATATGCATGACAAGAAAACGATTATCTTTTTTTCAGGATCTAAAGCTGGAAAAGTTTGTCACCTTTCTTGTTGTGTTGCACTTACTATGTGCTACCAACGTTCTGTGCACATACCCTATAGGTAATTACATTTAATAATAATAATAATAATAATAATAATAATAATAATAATAATACTTTCACATTTTTACTTTTGATAACTAGCGCATGTGTAAAACCTATTTACGAACTGTCCGCAAAGATTCAAATACTGTATTCTACAACAAAATATCAATTATTATTAGACATAATTGCTATATTCAATGTATTTTTCTATATAATAGCATCTGATACCTCTGAATGACACATTTGACTCTTTATATTCAGTTTCATTTGACAAAAATCATCACTAAACTTTTATAATTGTATTAATTATCTGCATAATACTGACAATAATATAAATACAAAAGTATTATGCAACATAAAAATGTGCATTACTTTCTATAGTTATTTTTTTGTTATTTATTTTTCATGATATCATTAAACATTATTGGCAATATAGCTAAACAAATTTCCTCCGCTGAAGAAATTGTATCCGGTCATGATCTCGCTCACATACACGATTGGAAAATATACCGTACTGGAAATAAGATTTTTATTTTTTAAAAAGTATTTATTCCTAATGCAATAAAATAAACATACCATATAATAAACCTCATGATTATCAGCCCGTTACTCCCGAATAATTAAGTCTTTTTTCTTCTCCGTAATATAGAAGTGGAAATGATTGCAATGAATCGCAATAGTTTTTCTTACACCGAATAAACACGAGTTTTACAACCAATAAAATAGAAGTCTAACTTATTGCGATTAATAAAAAAGGTGTGCTTATACCGAAAAAAAAACTTATTTTTATAAGCACATTCTTGTATAATCATGAAATTTCTTTCTAGCGTAAAAGATCAGTGGAAATTATTGCGATTAATCAAAATAGTTCTTCTTGTACGGAATAAAGCTCATTATTATATGCAAATTCCTGGATAATTAATGAGCTTTATTTCGTCCAAGATGGAATTTCCATATTATACATGTTGTTTTAATAAACCCCCAGTGCTTTGATTTATCTATAGTTCTTTTTTTACGGAATAAATTACATGATTACTAATGCCATAGAGGTCCAAAAATACATGCGGTTCTATTTCATAAAAACACTGAAATATGAAGTAAATAAGACTTATAAATTTATATTTATTTTAAAAAAAATTTATTACTACTTGTTCACATATTTGCTTTGACATTAAAGTAGATACATACTGAGCATCTGTAGTGTGAAGTGAATAAAACACCCTTCATTTTTCGTAGTTACAAACGGATTATGCGAAAATATAAGATTTCCCATCATGCCATGCGACACTTGAGCGTGTGGGCCCACAGAAGTTATAACTGCAGCAAAGAAAATGAGCACTTTGTGAGCTAGAACAAATAAATAAAAACTGCACTATATTTCAGACATGGAAATTAATTTTTGCTGAAGAAATTTGACTCGACGCCGTCTGCGTCTCTATGAAGTTTTTTCCCCTTACTTTCTTGACAACAATGATAAACCCGCTGTGATGCATTACTGAATCGGACTTGCTTTGTGGTTCGATATGATCAAGTAGTTTACAAAATATCACTAATGTAATTTGCTGCGACAGATTAGGTCATCCTAATCCAACCGCTCTCTTAAGTTACTGATATTTATATGATGAGCCTATGAAAATGAGGTGAATTTACAAAAAGGGGGGTGGGGTGTTGTGCTGAAGAGTGAGTTTAATCTTCTAAGCTTCGATTCTGGAGCAAGTTTGGTTTATAATAAAAAGAAAATTTTCTTTTCCTACGTTAATACGGGATATATTTCATCCTGTGGTACCAAAAACGATACATTTTAACTCGTGGCTTCGCCACTCGTTAAAATATCACGTTTTTGTTTTGTACCACACGATGAAATGTATCCGGTATTAACGTAGGAAAAGAAAATATCATATATATATATATATATATATATATATATATATATATATATATATATATATATATGTATAGAGAGAGAGAGAGAGAGAGAGAGAGAGAGCACGAAAAATGTATGCTATATAGTGTTATGAAAAGTAATTGATTACTTCGTGCAAAGCCTAATGCATGTTCTTGCACTAATTTCTCACTTAGTAAAAACGTGATAATACAGTTTATATGCATGTGTAAATTAGGTAATGGCTGCAAGAAATAGGGAAATATATATTTTATCGACTGATATTCAAGACGTTATTGGGAGGGCTTCGTTGTAGCCAGTTAATATAAGACGAAAAAAATTTCCCCAGCGTAGAACCTTCTCCCAAAACTACCAAGTCTCATTTATTTTATGGAATGTCCCCAAAAGAAACCCTTTTCCAGGGGAAAACTTCCCTCTTAGTTTACAATCAACTTCGTGCGTGGAGACAGAATATACTATGACGGTAATCGCTTAATTAGAGAATTTTGAGGAAAGTGAAATAGGCGGGGTCAACTTGGCGACTATATAGGTAATCGCTAAATATCCCCCAGGGGAAATTTAGCGATTACCTATACAGAACATTTTTTCTTTGCGGGCAGTCCATATAAAAAAAATGGGGCTTGGTATTTTGGGGGTGAAGGGTCTACAAATAGAGTTTTCAAGAAAGTAATAGCTATATTTAAAGAGGCGATGTAAATTTTGCGACCATATAGGAAGTCGCTAAATATCTACCGGGGTGAAATTTACCGATTACCTAAATATAACTTATTTTTTTTTTAGCGTTAAGGAGTTTTATGTTGTCCAAAATTGGAAGTTTTATCGCGAAAAGGGTTTGGTTCGTATAAATGGAGATTTGAGATCTGTATTTTTTCGCCTTGTCGGTTGTCAACACTTGGAATTATTAATACACGAATGATAAGTAAAGGTAACGAGGTAACATACAGTCCTAAATGAAACATGCATATGCACGTGCACAAACTGGCGGACGTGTTCCATGCATGCGCATACTTGCAATGACAATTCCTAAAGTGAGCGACAAAAAAGAAAGACGTACTAGAGAGGGGGGAGGGGGGGGGCTTTGAAGCATGGATTAAGGAAGATTTGTGGAGCAGTATACTTGGGGATTTTTAAAATCCTTGGAATCTTTACAAACTCATTTTACAGAAAGATGAAGTCATCGTAGAATGGTTGGGCGACAATGGGCTATTGGCCATGTCTTTCAGTAGCCCAAAAAAAGATGGTGTTCGTGTACCGAAGGTTCAGGCAAGTTGTAAGGGGGGGGGGGGGGGCAATGCGTTGCAATGTAATCATGATTATTCTATTATTAAGCACTCATTTTGTGACAAGGTGCATTTTCCTTCGTCGGACATAAGCGCGATGTCAGCGGTTTACCGTTTATGTTCTGCTCTTTTGTATATATTTGTAGGTATGTGGCAGAAAAACAATATCACCACAGTGGCGATACCACTTTTAAAGTCATAGTGGCGATATCACTTTTGGAACTACTTTTTCCGATTTAGGAAATATATCTACCCTTATGCATGTTATTCAAACCTGTATTTCCGTATTTAGGCCTATTCCATTTTGCTTCTTCTATCAGATACAACCGCTCTGTGATGTTAGTACATTACCAACCCCAACACTATCGATCCGCGCATGAAATGTGTTAACAAAAAGAAAAATCTCCTCATTTTCGTTTGAATAGAGTCATTATTTTTTTTAATACAAAATACACAATTTGAAGTATGATATATCCAAGCTACATTTGTAAAACGTCGCTGTCCCAAAATTATTGTAAAATTTAGGATCTTCTTTTTTAATCGATATAGTAATGCAGCTGTTAATCTCATTGGCACAGAATGCAAAAACTCCATGCAAATGGACGCCTTTTGCTTTTAAAAATTTATAAGAAAAAGAAAATCTACGTTTTTTTAGTAGAGATACGGAAATATTTTACGAGTGAAGCCGAAGCATTGTATTGTCTTGAGTGGCATGAAATTGATCAATAAGTTCATAATATTTCGTATTTTCTTATTTCCATAGCGCATTATATATAATAAGATATGCCTAGCCTGTTTCACAAGAACTGAACTTGTATATTTCAATTAATTATCTGCATAATACTGACAATAATAGAAATACAAAAGTATTATTTAACTTTTAAATATGTATTACATTCTATAGTTATTTTTTGTTTTTTATTTATTTTTTTATCATATTATTAGATATTATTTTATGCTAGGCAGTGAAATACTGGATTTTCCGAGAGATATAATTGTGATATTTCACTGCAGTAAAAAAATATAATGATATTTTTTCACTGGTAGTCAATAGCTCGCGTGGTGTAATGGTAAAGATGGCCACTTCGCATCCCGGCTAATCGGGTTCAAATCCAGCAACAAACATAAAAAAATTTGTTTCATTTTCTTTTTATCTGATATTTTACCTTGAATTGGGAAGAAGCATTATGTAACTACTGATATTTTATGTGCAAATATACACAAAACAGAGCAAATCATAAACGGCAAACCGCTGACATTATCGCGCGGGATGTAGTAAGAAATCAGCTGCTTCAGTGTGTTATACAAATTGCTAGACAATACGCTTGAGCATAAAATAAAAAGAATATTTGCTTTCTACGAGTGAATAACGGATATATTTCATCTCGTGGGTGAAAAACTTAAGTATTTTAACTCGTGGCTTCGCCACTCGTGAAAATACTCAGTTTTTCACCCACGAGATGAAATATATCCGTTATTCACTCGTAGAAAGCAAATATCCTCTCTTTATTTCATTACTATTAATTTTTTATTATTATTTTTAATTATATTAAACTTAATTTTATAAATTATAATAATTACGAAAACTTTGTACATGAACACTTGGATACTAGCAGACATATCCAAAAAATTCTTAGTCTAAGATTATTTATGATCTTCATTAATTTATAAACTCATAATATTTAATAAATAATACATTATACATATTTAAAGGAAAATAACACCGTTTATCTCTATTTCTTCATATATGTTCTACTGTTATAGTTTTTAATAGAGATATATGTATCTTAATGATCCAGTTTTATGTATCTTTTAATTGTCTTTTAATATTTCATTTATCCATGCTATTTATGCTTTTAAGACTTTAGCTACAACGTCTCAGAACGATTTTAGCTATGACGTCAACTTGTTTATTTCATTTTGTTTATAACGTTAATATCTTAGCAACCAAATGCATTTTATGACGTAAACTTTAATTTCAAATTTTGCAAAGTTGAAAAATAACAGATTGGTCGAAGTAAGAACGAGAGACGACCTTTCAAAATTAAGAGAGCGTTTGTAATCCGACAAAGCACAAGTGTAGTTTAATCTAGTTTGATTTGTTTCATAATCTATTGTTGTTTTGTTCTTTGATTATTGAACGATCTTTTGAAACTATATAAAGTCACTTGATTTAAAGACACTGAACTACATTTCATTTCACTCCTACATTCTCTTCCCTCTCTGTTAGGTTCGAGGATTTTCTAAAAAATATATTTGTTTTAATTTTTTATAAGGGAGGTAACTCTTTGACTACCTGTTATTTCGAAATGATCTGCCACTAACACCTTCGGTGATAAGCTTTAACTATAAAGACAAGGCGGGGAACCAAACTATATTTTCCTCGATTTATCCTAGGCACGTAAATGGCTGATTACTATAGGTGGCTCTCTACAGTTTCGTATTCTGCCAGTGATCTGTAAAGCGCCTTAGACCACTCGGCCACCCGGGCTCCCCAATTTCCACAAGTACAATATGTAAAAGAAATATCAATAGAGAGCCTCCATAATTCGGAGAAAGCATGAGCATCATCAAAATCATGACTACGTATAAATTTAAAACGAATAGTTGAAACTTCCTGCAAATATGTCCCCCCCCCCCCCCAATCTTCGCGGTCAGTTTTGAAGCCCTCCAAAATACGCTTAATGCTGGACAGTGGAATAGGAAGAAGTATATCAACTGGGGTAATATAATAGGAATAAGTATATCAACTGGGGTAATATAATACAAAAAAAGATCCATAGAGTAAAGTGGTTTGAATGATTGTATTACTTATTTTCGAGTGAACTATTGCATATACCGTGTTTACGTTTTCGCACAACGGGCAATGGATGCTCTATGTTGACTGTGAGCTTTGTTTCCACACATTATTATTGTTTTCAAAAAACATTATGACCTTGGACAATATTTTTTCTGTACTATTGTTTTGTTACCTTTCATTTCATTCTTGCCTGTTATCTTTCCTTATTCTTCTTTTAGCTTTGTTGTTTTCACCACTTTTTTCTCCACTAAACTTTTGTGTTCTTCTGTCTATCCTCCTTTCTTTTGCCATCTCATTGTAAAAAATTGTTTTATTTTTCTTGATATTTTACCATATTCCCTCCAATTTTCAGCTACCTCTTAACCATAAGTTTGTACTGTTAAATTACCATGGAGTGTTGTATGTATGTATGTATGTGTATATATTGTATATATATATATATATATATATATATATATATATATATATATATATATATATATATATACATATGCACAATACGTAACTTACATGCACAAAACTCAGTAAACCAACTTAACGTCTGTCATCGGGGTTTCCTCTGCAATTTGTTGGTCTTCTCCTTTAGTTTACACATCAAAACTTGTCTCTGTTGTTACATGGATGACAAATTAAAGATTGTATCCATGAATTGTCAGGGATTATGGGATCCAGTTAAGACAAGGGGTGTTCTGAACTATCTAAAACAAAAGAATACTCAATTTATCTTTTTCAAGATACCCACTTTATTCAGAAATGATAGCATTACACACGATCAACTTGGGGGTATTAATGTGTTTTCAATTACTTTTCATCAAACTCGAGAGGGGTGGCTATGCTACTAAATAATAATTTTTAATTCACCATACATAGAAGAAAGAAAGACAATACTGCTAATAAAATAATTCTAGATATATCAACACAAAATTATAGATTTACTCTGATTAATATATACGGTCCTAACCGCGATAATCCAAATTTCTACTTAGAAATCAAGAACAATATCACAGCCTTCAGCAGTGATTATGTGATTATTGGAGGTGATTTTAACTTAGTCATGGATCTAGAATTTGATACCTATAATTATAATATTCTGAATAATCTCAGGGCAAGAGAGGTGGTTCTTGGTCATGTGCAGAACATAATTTGGTGGACATTTGGCGAGGGAGAAATATTGAGATACACCTGCAGGTAAAGCAACCCAATTAAGCAAGCCAGGCTAGACTTTTTTCTTATTTCAGAAAATCTTTTTACAATGGTGGAAGAAACTGTCATAGAACCCGGCTACAGAACTGACCATTCCCTTGTAAAAGTAACTTTGGTTTTTAGAACAACTGATAAACACAAAACTTTTGGAAATTCAATAACTCATTATTAAAAGATTCAAATTACATTTCTCTTGTTAAAGATACAATTCATCATTGTAAAAGTCAATATATTTGCTCTAATCAAACATTTAATTTTGAGCAAATTCCAGCTTCTGAGTTTTAACTATAAATGATCAAAATTTTTAAAAAATGATACTGTTGGAAATTAGGGGGAAAACCATCTCTTACTCATCCTTTAAAAAATACAACAAGATCAACTGGAGAACAGCTTATTAGCGAAATTAATTGTTTGGAACAAACTAATGAAACTAATAAATTAAAAAATTTTAGAGATCAAAACGAATCAGTTGGTGGAAATTCGTAGGAAAAAAATGGAGGTGTAAGAATAAGATCGAGAGCAAAGTGGATTGAAGAAGAAGAACAGGTATCAAAATAATTCTGTACTTTGGAAAATAGAATCTACATAAGTAAAATAATGCCTAATCTATTAAAATCTGATGGAACATATACTGGTAATCAGTCAGAAATGTTAAAAGAATCAAAATTGTATTATCAGAAGCTATATTCTTATCATCAGGTGGATCCAGTTAATCTTGAGTATCTCCTTAACTATAGGGATGTTCCTAAAAACAGACAGTGCACAGAAAGAATCTTTGAATACCGTATAACTTTAACTGAAGCAACTGCAAGCGTAAAATACATGCCAAATAATAAAAGTTCAAGATCAGATGGGTTTTCAGTTGAGTTTTTTTTAAAGTTCTTTTGGATAGACATTTGTCCATATTATTTAAGGGCAATTAATATTTTATATAATTATGGGGAGCTATCATCATCTCAAAAGGAATGTGTAATAACTTGAAAAGGGGAGAAACCAAAACAGTATTTGAAGAATTGGAGATCCATCTCTTTATTGCATCAACATGTATTGCAAATAGACTGAAGCAGGTTCTACAAGCAATTATTAATAATGATCAGACTGGTTTCATCAAGGGAAGATATATAGGCAAAACTATTCGTACCCTATATGATCTCATCCTTTCTACAAAAAATGTTACATACCTGGACGTCTTCTCTTAATTGACTTTGAAAACGCTTTTGATTCTGTTGCATGGTCTTTCATTAGTAAAGTATTAGACTTTTAAATCTTGGAGGAGACTTAAAAAAATTGGATAAAGCTGTTTTACAAAAGTATTACATCATGCATTATTGTAAATGGACAATGTTCATCGTGGTTTGACATCAGGAGGGGTTGCAGACACGGTGATTCCCTCTTCCCATATATTTTCCTTCTGTGCGCAGAGATATTAGCCCACATGATCAGGAAAACCCCAAATAATTAAAGGAATACAAATAAATCATATAGAATATCTTATTTCACAATATTCAGATGACACTGCACTCACTCTTGATGGCTCTGAAAAGTCCCTGAAATCAGGACTGGATCTAATTTATCAATACTCATAATTTTCAGACCTTATTATAAATATTGAAAAAAACAAAAGCAGTCTGGATTGGAAGTAGAACAGGTAGTAATATTAAATATTGCTCAGAATACCATTTAGATTGGGATTCATCTAAAATTTAATTACCTTGGCATAAGACTTTACACAGAGCTAAACAATGTGGTTAAATTAAACTATGATAACAAAATCAGGAAAATTAAAAATGTACTTCTGCAGTGGTGAAAAAGATCACTAACAAAGTTTGGTAAAATTACAGTTATTGAAAGTTTAGCGTTATCAAAACTTACATATCTACTAATGAGTTTACCAAATCGCCCTCATAATGTACTCCATAAACTAGATCATTTTTTTATAAGTTTGTTTGGAGTGGGGCAAGAGACAAACTTAAAAGAAAAGTAATTATTAAAGACTATCATGAGGGTGGCCTTAAAATGGTTGATATCAATATGTTTGTGGATTCTATTAAGATGCCTGGATCAGAAGAATGGTTACTCTTGAGCCCAAATGGAAAAAAAAAATTACTTTCCCTTTACCCAAACATAGAAACTAATTTCCTTTTTAGAATAGATTTTCTTTAAAGATTGAATACATGTCTGAATGAGTTTTGGATAGTTATATTTTCAGCTTACATAAAATTGTATAATAAGATTACTGTTGAAAACGATGAATAACTTTAAACACAAATATGGATGAAATCCTGATATCATTTTTGGAAATTCTACTTTTATGTACAAACACTAGCTTGATAAAGGAATCCTCTATAAAAATAACTTGGTAAATGAAGATTGTTCGTAGATCAATCTGGACAAGTTTTGAAATAAATTTGGACTCCATGAAGTTTAGATGAGTTTTCGGTGTCATAAAAATCTACAAAAGTACATTTTATATAAGTATCAATTCAAATATACAATACCCATGTATATACCCATCTATTTTACATATTACAAAGGGTAAAAGAATTTACAAAACACTCATTTGCAATAATTAGGAGCCAGCATCAATTGCAAAATGGAATACAGAATTCGACAATTTAAATGAGAATGAATGGAATAAGCGTGTTTCCTTGCCTCACAAGGTAACCAGAGGTCCTGGGCTTAAATGGTTTCGAACTAAGATTTTACACAAAATCTTGATAATAAATAATTTTCTAAAAACTGGAAAAATGTCAAGTAATTTGTGCTCTCTCTCTCTCTCTCTCTCTCTCTCTCTCTCTCTCTCTCTCTCTCTCTGCGAAAACCTATGTAGAAGTCTGATCACATCTTCTATGTTAGTGTCCAAAAACAGAATCAATCTTGACTATGTTCATAGGGTGGATAAAGATAAAGAGTGAGTTAAATCATCGGTATAACTTGTATGCATTAAAGAGACAATTTCTACTTCGCATTTTAGATGAAAAAAGATCTGATGATGTGATTAACTTCTTTAGATTACAGTTGAAATTATATATTTATAACTGTTGATTTAATAATAATAAATTACTAAATATGTCACATTTTAAGAAAGAACTGAAAATACACCTTCTGTCAGAAAAATATTCTGCATACACAGACTGCACATGGGGACATTTTGATACAAATGGCAACTTTACAAATACTTGTTTTTAAACTGAATATTCATTTATCGCTATTTACCAATCTATCCATCGTAAAGTATATGTTGATACCGTGTGGCTACAGTAATAGGTTTAGTATACGTGTCTATATAAATTTAAGCATGCCTGAGTCAGCCCACCTTTTAGACAGTTTCCTAGCTACCCAGATTGTCCCAGCAATGCCAGGTGCGATGAGGTTACACCGTATTAATGAATATGTTTATATCTCAATAAATACCTCTATGCATAGGTACATGCATCTTTGTATTTATGCATACGCTTGTATGTATGTACGTTTGTTGGTGTGTTGGTATGGGTATTTGTATGTAAGTACATATTTGTATATAGATATATGTATGTATGTGTGTATGTCTGTGTGCATGTGTATATATGTATATGCATGTGTATGTATATGTGTGCAAGTATATTTGTATATATGCGTGAATGTACTTGTATATGTGTGTATATGTTTGTATATGTGCATATATATATATATATATATATATATATATATATATATATATATATGTGTGTGTGTGTGTGTGTGTGTGTATCTGCGTATATAAGTGTATATGTCTCCAATTTGTATAATGTGCTACTGACGAGTTTGACAGTTACACCGAATATAAAGTAAATATTAAAAAATAAGCAATACCAACACGTAAATTATATGACCTGTTTCGCTTTATTGCTTCATCAGACTGAATTCAAATTATTGTTTTAATTCTTTTTATTCCCCCGGACACATCACGATGCCGAGGTTTGGGTAGTTTTGACTTACCGTTAATATGAGGTAATATAAATATGAGATATTTATAATGGTGGATCCAAAGTACCAGATTAAACTATAGCTAGTATAAGTGTGTCAGAGGCTTATGGGAGAGAGAGAGAGAGAGAGAGAGAGAGAGAGAGAGAGAGAGAGAGAGAGAGAGAGAGAGAGAGAGAGAGAGAATAGAGAAGGGGTAGATGAAGAGAGAGAAACAACAATGAGAAATCTTATGTCCGCATATATTACATGTAGTATTTTCATATTCTTACATTTCTACTTTACTTAATGGTTTTTGTCATCCATCGTCCCATCCGTGTGTGCAAACGCACCTTTATGCATAAATCTAAACCAAAATACGGTACATGTATATATGTGAATATATATATATATATATATATATATATATATATATATATATATATATATATATATATATATATATATGCACGCACACATATATATATTTATATATATATATATATATATATATATATATATATATATATATACATATACACATAAACACATATAAACAGATACATATATATAAAAATTTACACACAAACATACACACCTATATCTATATTTATTAGAAATTATGTCAGGCGTAAACATGCTTTAATGGTTCCGAAATTTAAAAGCCACGCGTAAATACTATATATACAACAGAAAATCAGGCGGAAAACCTATCTGAAGAAAAGAAACATATTTATCAGGTCGAAAATATACATGATAAAATAAAACATACTGAAATATGTAATAAAAAAAAACCATATAATTCTAGAACTAATACAAAGACATGGATATTCTAGTTATTGACCCGATTTCAGAGTATTCCATGTACCTACAGTATTGAATGTTCCGCATCCTTGAATTTGGTACCTTGCACATTTGACAACAAGTAATCTTTGTCACATTTCACAAAAATAGAGACCCAAGCAGATACAAAATTCAAACACCTTTCTTGTACACCTCAACATTTTACAAAAGTTATTCTTGAACGGTCGATGTCCGAGTTGGGTGTCGCGTTTTCAGTGTTTTCAGTCCAAATACTGACGGACGAAAATAAATAGAAATTTCAGTTTTTTCTTCCAAATATACTCGACTTTTGATCCTAGTAGCTGAAAAGTTATTAATGTCTCACAATTGGAATATGGGCACAATTATCAGCAAACAAGTTAAATGTATCGTGCAAGCTTTCCAGAACGTTATATGTTGTTGATACACGTGATTTTCTGCGATCTTCATCTGCATAGCAAAAATGAAAGTTTCCGTAAGATAAATATTATTCGAGGATGTAATTTAATGAAGGTCAAGACTAAACTTGAAAGCGTACGTCCGACAAAGCTTTTCGGTGGCGGATACACCAATTCCTGGATTCTTTAACTTCTATTTGGTGATGAATTTATCCTTATCTTTGAATCAGACATATTTCTACACAAATATAATCAGCTCCGTCGGCATATGACGTGTTAAGGGACAGTCTTTTCGAAGAAAACAGTCAGAGTTGACGGCCTTTTCCGTTTCCTCAATTTACAAATGCTTTGGTGTACGTTTTGACTTCATTTGCTGACGTCAGATTACGTTATCATAATTATGTACGTGTCCCTTGGCGCTACTGCAAAGGGTAGGTATGACCAAACAGTTTTTTGGCCATGCATAAATAGGGACCACAAGTTGCACGTGGACAGGCAGACAGAGCCTTGATTAACAACAATAGGGCTTATCCATCACTACGTCTTTCAATCACCTAAGTAGTTATTCAGACGTGGAATTGGTGGACAGAATATAAAAATCAAAGCAGATTTATAACTCTGTTATACTGAAGTAGGTCGACTGCTATAGTGGCATAAGGAATGCAACGATTGTGAACTGCTCTCGCTTCCAAATTCCGTTCCGTTAATCAGAACGTGTCGTCAAATGTGAAATTATTCAAGATTATTTATCACCGTTAATTTCGTCTCATTATGCATTGCTAAACAGTGTGTCTGCGTTGTAACGTTAATTGTCATCACTACGACTGGCCGTATACCGAGATATTGAAACATTGGAGGTAAACTTTTCATGTCATGGTGCACATAAATAGGAGAAACAAATATATGAAACCTTTCAGGGCGTAAATGAATGCATCCATGGCAGAAAAAGTTGTGAAGATAACAGTTAAAATGAGAACGCAAATTTCAAGGCCATTTTCCTTACCGCATTTGGAATACTCATAAACGCCATCCTCCTCCTACTCATTCTTTTCCGTCATCTCCTACTTCTCCTCCTCGTCCTTCTCCTCCTCCTCCTCCTCCTCCTCATCATCATCATCAAAGATAGAGAAGAATGACAACTTCCACTTTCCTCGCATTGTTTTCTTTATATAAGTGTATTACATGTACGCACAGTATAAAACAAAGCATTTGATAAATCAGTGCATTTAGCGTACCCAGGTAAACGTATAATTTCTGCATGTAACTCATATACCGATAATATATCTAAATATATTGATCACATTTTACAACCTTTAATGAAATCTCTTCATTTATATGTCAAAGACACTTCAGAATTTATTAGCAAATTTAAATCTCTTCCGAAATAATCGAACAAATCTTTCCTAGTTACACTTGATGTTACCTCTCTCTGCACAAATATACCACCCAATGATGGTATTGAGGCTTGTAAATACTATCTTAATAAAGATGAAAATACACGTAGACTATCCAGAGAAACGTTTGTGACTGAATACAACTTGTGCTCGAAAATAACATTTTCAATTTGGTGATACAAACTATATTCGAAATGAAGGTACAGCAATGGGTATTCATATGGCTCTTTTTTATGCATCGCTATTCATGGGAAAATTAGAAAATGACTTTTTGAATAAATGTCTTTTGAAACCAGATGTGTGGCTAAAATATCTAGATGACATTTGTATGATCTGGAGTCACTCATTAGAAGACCTCTACTATTTCATAGACTGTTTAAATATATTTCACCCAACAATTCAATTTACTTCAACGTGTCTGACAATAAAGTACCATTTTTGGACGTAGATGTGGCAAACACGGAAAGTAATGATAGAACTATTGCTATATATGTTATAAATACCAATGTTTATCAATATGTTGAATATTCTTCGTGTTATCCAAATCATGCAAAAACGGAATACCTTACAGTCACGCGAAAATATATAGAAGAATTATTTCTGATGATAACGTGTTTAAAAAATCTTTGACAGAATTACGTCAATATATTTTAAACAGGAATTATGCAACTGACATTATTGATGCTGCTTTCGAAAAGGTATATTTCCTTACACAGCTTGATTCGCTCAAATGTAAAATCAGGGTTACTGTTTCTCTGTTGTTGTTAGTCAAATAAAAGTAGCCAAACTTTAACCTCGCGGGAATTAGGAAATAAAACCTTATCTTGCCACCGAGAGCTAACCTGGCGAAATGAAAGCTAGCGGAATTTTCCAATCGTAAAGGTTCCAAAATCTATCAAGAGATTGGTTGGTTGGTTGGTTTATCATCGGCATTTTCAACACATTATTGGCTATAACATGCCGTGGAATTGGGAGCTAAGTATTTTTCTCAAGGACACATCCAAACTGGTCTAGATGTTATTGACCTCGCGACCCTTGAAGTACGAGTCCATCGTTCTTCAAACCGAGTTACCTTCGTTGTCTCAGTAATGAGAAAGTGACGTTATTCAAACTGCTCTTTTACGCAGACGTGGTATTGGTAGTTAAAAGCACAGTAGAACACAAAATGTTCAATTAATATATATTCATTTTTTTCATTTCTCCCGTGACCTTGCTGTTGGTTTGGGCGCCACTGATGACTTTGCGACAATCTCTATCCATTTCGCCCTGTTCTCCACTGCTCTTTGGGACTTTGCAAAGTCCATGCCTGTCCACTCTTTCATGTTGTCTTCCCATCTCTTCTTCTGTCTGCCTCGTTTTCTCTTTCCTCTCACTGTCCCCTGTAGGATTGTCTTTGACAGGCCAGTTGAGCGTGAGACGTGACCATACCATCTTAGTTTGCGTTTCTTTACAGTGGTGAGCAGATCTTCATAAGGTCCAGTTGCACCTTGGATTTTAGTGCGCACCGCTGCATTAGAGACGTGGTCTAAGTATGGGATTTTCAGGATCCTTCGATAACATCTCATCTCTAAGGCATGGATTCTTCTCTCTAATTCTGCGGTTAGGGTCCATGTCTCACATGCATATAAAAATATGGACATGACGAGGGAGCACATAAGCTTGATCTTGGACCCGAGCGTGATGTTGCTGTCTTTCCAAATATGCTTCAGCCTAGCCAGAGCAGCTGTTGTCTGCGCAATCCTGGAAAGAAAATCAGGTTTTGAACCTTCATCAGAGGCGATAGCACCTTGGTACTTGAAGCTTGTTCCTGTTCCCAGCTTCTGTCCATTCACTCTTATTTCCTTTTGGATGCCACTCGGGTTGTTTGTCATTAGGTTTGTCTTTTCAGCGTCGATCTCCATCCCATATATTAGTGATGCTTGATTGAGACGGTTCACTAAGGTTTCCATTTCTTCTTCATCTCCTGCTAAGCCATCGATATCATCAGCGAAGCGCAGGTTGGTGATTGTTTTAACTCTAAAACTGACACTGCCCTCATGGTCTTCCAAGGCGTCGGACATGATCCTTTCCAGGTAGATGTTGAAGAGAGTGGGTGAACGAAGGCACCCTTGTCTGACTCGACTGTGGTTCTGAACCAGTCTCCTATGTTGCCATTGACGAGAACTGTACTAGTCGCTTTGTCATACACGGTTTCTATAGTGTGGATTAGTTTTGCGTTTATGTTGTATATCCGCATGGTAGCCCACAAGGCTGTATGCCATACCGTGTCGAAAGCCTTCTTGAAGTCAGTGAAGACATGATAGAGGTTCTGTTGATGCTGGAGATATTTTTCACAGAGGATTCTAAGACTGAAGATCTGTTCTGTAGTGCTACGTCCTGCTCTGAAACCTGCCTGTTCTTCTGCAATGATGTGCTCTGCTTCGGGTTTCAGTCTATTGAGTATGATCTTAAGCATAACCTTGCTTGGGTGACTGATGAGACTGATTGTTCGGTAGTTCTGACACAGTTGTAGATTCCCTTTTTTTGGAAGAGTCACAATCAGAGACTGGGTCCATGGGGTGGGCCATTCTCCTGTTTGCCAGATTTGGTTGCAGATTGTTGTGAGGACATCTATCATGGAAGTTCCTCCTGCTTTAACAAGTTCTGCTGGTATATTGTCTACCCCAACTGACTTCCCCTTCTTTAGCGCCTTTACTGCAGCCTCTACTTCGTCCCTGAGGATCGGGTGGTCAACCTCTGTTGTGGTCAGTGGTACATTTAGTACAGCTTGGTCTCCAGAAGTCTCCTGGTTGTAAAGCTCAGAACAGTATTCCGTCCATCTGTTAAGAATGTCTTGGTTTTCTGCCAGACTCTTACCAGCCTTGTCTTGAATCGTATTAGATCTCCCCTTTTTCTCTGTTGTCAGGTCTTTCACCAACTGGGTATGCCCTTTTACTGTCATTCTGGTCCAGGCTTTTCTCGACTTCCTTGCATTGGTCCTCTAACCAGCTTTATTTTGCTTTCTTTATGCTCTTCTTAATTCTGTTGTTAATCTCCCTGTATTTTTTTGCTCCTTGAGCATATATATATATATATATATACATATAAGAATTTTCTTGATTGTACGAAGGAGACATGTAGATCTACTCCGCCTCCCAAACAAAAAGGATACACGTTAATTATTATGTAGCAGGAGAAAAGGCACCTGGTACTATAAACATTTTGTCCTCGTAATCCGCGTAATAAGTCAATCAGACATCCATTGTATTTTATCTACAGCGATAATTCATTCGCTGTTTATCCCTATATATGCCTCATCTCGTTTCAGAGACCGACATAATTCCAAAGGCAATGCTGAATTTAAGTTGGAAGAAATTTATGTCCAAAATATTTATTCTCCCGATTTAACGAACTTTACCTGAGATACGTCAAATATCAATACATGTAGAATATTAGTACAGGCCTAGGGATACGGTCTGAGTAAATCAAATTTTTTTGCCTACCGGACTGTTGAAATTGCCGAACTGTTAAAATTAAGTATTACAGAACTGGACATTAATCTACTTTTGTATAGCGCAGTCCCGTTTTCCTATAAAACGTATGATAAATTAAAGAAAATAATTATAAAATGACAAGTCTGATATTTCTAGAACCGTTTGAGTGCAGTGAAAGAATTCAGTTGACACTAACATAAATATATTATATCAGCTGAGGTACAGAGACATTACGCACACCACGTGATGTGTGACCTAAAAATGCTATGTTTCTCAAGAATCTAAATAGGGAAAAGTTTGTCACCTTTCTTGCTGTGTTGGGTTTAATCTCTCTGACCAACGTTATGTGCACATACCTTATGAGTAATAATAATAATTATTATAATAAAGTGTATTCAGAAATTGCTTCGTGTCAGCAGATATTGTACTCATCGAAAAAATGTGAAGTACTAAAAAATAATTTCTAAACTGCATGAATTTTTATGTTAGCAACATTGTATGCCCTTGAATTTCACGCTGGATACCTTTTTGTTTTTTATTTTAGAATGTTTCTGTAGATTTGTTGAGAGTTGGAGTAATGAGGGTATTGCCAGCATGCAAATTGTACAAATTATTGCTGCATATTTATCGAAAACTAAAAGCGCACGTGGTATTATGCTATCGAGAACAAAAAACAAAAGCCAAGGTGAAACATTCCTATCAAAGGTAAGTTGAAATACAACGTAGTTTCATGTTTGATATTGTCTAAAGTTTGTACAAAGGGACGATTTTAAGCACCGAAATGATTATTATGAAATTTCGTACAATGTATCAGGCGTAACTAGCGAAAGAAAATTCAGGTATTCTTGTCTTCTGTTTTCCATAATGGACCCTTTCTAGTTGGAATTTTAGCCTTTCAATCTAAGTATAATTTGTAATATCAATGAGGGTGTCTCCCCTAGAAGCTCTTATACCTATATGAAACAAAAGGCAATATGCATACATTACTAAAAATATCAATGAATGCATACAATTCAGTGCAGAAACAAATGCTAATTAAAAGACGCAAGGATAAATATTAGAGAGAGGTATTTTTTTATTCTAAAGATATTATTTCAAACTATTACGAAGCAAATCTACCGATTCCTTTATCAACCTTATGTGTCTAAGTCAAAATATACTTGTTGTCGTTTGGACCCTAATAGTATCGTTTATCAAAAGTATCAGCTGATATTGAAAGGAACAGAACGATCGGAAAAGTCTTGTAAACTCCATTACAAGAATCGATTGCATTTTCGAAACCTTTTCTCAGAAAGACAATTTTGGATTACTTGAGAGATTAACTCGACAGAGATGGTATTGTAAAGAACTACATTCATACCTTATTTGTGTTGAGAGAATATTGGCTTTCCTATCACCTGCAGCATAAGGTATTGGTGTACAATTAACGTTACGTCTTATTCAATATTTTAGAGAACCTAATGCATCCCATTACATTTCTTGTATGTATAAATGATATAGCAGAGGATCTCACATAAATTGGTCAACAACTAGTTTATTGACCGATGGCTCGTCTTTTAAATATAATTATTTTGATACGTAATTTAAACAGAATACACTCAATGACGATTTACTTACAATACGTCAATGCGCTTGTAGTTGCTCTATTAATTATAATTCTTCCAAAACAGAATGTGTTTTATTTACAAACAATCATAAGCTCTTTGGTTACTATCTGGATTTGTAACCTGGCGTCGATCGCTAGTAGCTAATAGTTGTAAAGTCTCATAAGCACCTTGACACACACACACACACACACACACACACACACACACACACACACAACAAGCCACACTGATACCGTAATATTTATTGCATATTAACACGAATTCTAAGGAAACCGAGATACCTTTTATTTATAACTATCCTTAATAATATTTACCTCATATGCATACATATTATTATAAAATACGCATCTAAGGTTTTGACTTCATGTTTTGCACTCTCCAACAGAAGATTTGAAATATTTATGAACATTTTACAAAATCAAATCCCAAAAAAGCTGCTGATTATTTGTTACACCTAAACTTCAAAACACCTACGTGCATTCTACACTTAAATGCTAGAACAGCCTTACACCGGTATTTAGAAATAATTGAACTTTAGAATTCTTCAATAAAGATAGATCTGTTCCTTCTAATTCAGTTTGCTGTTTACTTGTCTTATGAGGATAGGAAATATTGAAGTCCACTTACACGTCTTAGTCATAAATATAGTACTTTTAAATTATCATTTATTTTCTGCAAACGTATGTAAAGATTCCTCTTTCTTTTACAAATCCCCCATTGGAAATTATTTCTATTTCCTCTTTGAATTATGCGATAACAGTACAGATTGTGCTCTGCGGATGAAAAACACAAACAACTGAGCAGATGAAATCTAGTCTATTCGAAACATAACGATACAAATTATAAGATACTTGACATCCTGATCTTAAACTTACATAGAGCTCCCTCACCCCTCAATTCTCTGTGTGTGTTCATGTTTCTTATCATTTAATTATGGACTTTTGATTTTTGGGTAATGCATTCCCACACTGTTCTTATCTAGATTACCATTATAATGGAGAGAAACTTGTACGTTTTCAAAACTTGTTTCCAATCCAATTGCGACAAATGTGACTAATTATTGATGCAAATGATCGAGGTACCAAACAATTTAAACATTTTGACCTCCTACAGTAGTCGAGACCGGAGTACTTTCAAAGGCAGTTCTTAGTAGAGATGGAGGACTTTTTTCGCTGTGGGCTTATTTTCGAGGACGGCTTAATTGATTATGTCTTGGGCATTTGTATCGTTCTTGAGATAAATCAAAACTGATTAGAATTATTTGTGCTCAAAATTAATCTTGTATCTTTTATTTTACGAAATACTAATATTTTCAAGGTAAATTGGTTATGTTAATAATACACCTTTCAATCAAACGGTAAAGCTAGATCCGATGGTGACACGCAGGGAAACAGAACCAGGGCATTAGGTGTGTGAAGCGAATACGGTATCCATCCATTGTCGAATAACTGAAAATATCACTGAAAGATATATAACAACTGCAATTTCCATTCTTCGCCATCTTACTTATACCGAGTGCAGGTCGTGAAGCGAGATCTTATGATAACGCGCGTATCATTGTATTTATTTTGTTTAGTGTATGATTTGAAAAGGTTTCCCCAACTGGAAATTCGAGGTCAAATTGCAACAGAGTTGAGAGGTGGAAAAACCCGCAATTAGTTGCAAACCAGTCAATTATCTTGAAATAAGAAAAAGAGAAATTACCACTAAAAAGGAGAATAATAGGAGACCAAATACACACACACACACACACACGTATATATGTATCTATCTATCTATCTATCTGTCTATCTATCTATGTATATATATATATATATATATATATATATATATATATATATATATATATATATATATATATCGTGGAATGCAGAATTGTTTCCTTTCCTAACGTTAAAAACGCTCACGTTTTTCATTGAAATACATCACGATAATATCTCGCTCATTTCCAAGGTACAAGGTGTGCCAGGTGTACCAGCCGCTAGGCGTTTAATTGTTTCAGTAGACCTTATTCAATGATTGATGCGCGTATGGTCCACATGGTGAAGTTACCTCTGCCTAGAAAAATTTATTATGAATATACTCAATTTCATATAATTTATTGTCTCCAAATAAATGGTCAGTTACTTTGGGGATCACATTAAGGATGCCAACATTCATTTCGCTGTTAAAATATTATAAAAATGGTACATATTTTCAGTACCGTCCTTTTACAAGGAACTTGAATGTATGACAACGGCATCTCTCCACTGTGTAGAGACAGCATTGCTAATTTTCTTTGAAAAGACCAATACCCTACTCTTTCCCTCTTCTAGAAGATGGAATACATGTGTACATACTACATAATTTTAGGATCATATGCCACAAATATTTTGTGCCTGTGAAATGCGCTGCAACATGTATATTATGGTCATTCTTGATAGATGACATACGAAATCAGTAGTTGTTGGGAATGGATATAGTTTCTTTGATAGATAGATACATATATAGATTGATAGAACGACAGAGAGACAGACAAATAGAGGAACGACATATTATGTGCTGAAATTTTGGGAAAAAGCGATAATAAAATTGGATCGACATATATTTAGAGAAAACGAGCAAATGGCCGATAAGGAGAGGCCAGAGAGATATAAACATAGACGAGTAAACAAAAACTATGCCATGTGGCAATTTAAGGATATCGCGAATATAATAGGTATGATATATACGTTATTTGGATAGAACAATTCAAACTATTCCATAGGAATTCTCAGGTGTGAGGTCAGCCGTGTCTATGAAAACGATGAATCATATACCGTATATACTCGCGTATAAATCCATACCAACTGCCAACTGCATAGACCCAGATCTAATCGGATGTCTACTGAGAAGTCCTTCCATTGTCAATTTCTATCTATATGTATGGATACAACAGTTGTCCGAGGTTATAATAAATGCTTCCGGTCTAGAAATATTTGTTCGAATTACGAAGATGTTTGTTATAAAGAATTCTTTTTCATTCATGCTTCTTGAGTAATGCATCGGAAGCAGTCTCCTTATGAAGAACTGATTGAATAGCAACGCTCTTACAACAAAACAACGACCGTATTTCTGTAATTTCAATGTTGTGAAATAAATACATACATGTTGAATGTCAAAGTGAGACGATTAAGAGAGATTCTAGAGCAGCTTTCTGTCAAGGTCGTGTGTGTGAACATATGTGCTACATTATATATAACATAATTACAATTGAGATGAAATAATGAAATAGTCAAGGTCCTAAATTATGCTGTATCCTACAAGGAACAATCATATGTCGAGAAATTGAAACAAACCCCTCTCCTCTTCCCCCGAAAAAAAAAACAAAAACAACGAGCACTTGGAAGATTCTAAGAAATCGAATAGTTGTACTTTTTGGATTCTATAAAATGTAATGTCTGTTCCATCAAATTCGCAGAGAGATATAATATATTTTATGGTCTCATATTCACTATATAAAGTTCGAGGATCGTCAACCTACTTCGTTCCACTCAAGGAACAAACTGTAATAACGATCCAAACCTAGTGAAGATGTCCTCAGTGTGTAAGGATTCAGAAATTCTCTGCAAAAGAAAAACATACATTTCACATCTGGTGCATGGAATTTTTCGAAGTCACAAACATTTTCTATAACGAATTGTCGGATTAGAAAAATCTTTAGTTACAATAATTAGAAATGCATGAAGTGACTTTAGGTGAGAGTACAAAATCTATTTCATTTATAAAAAAATACAAAAGATCCTAAAACAGCGTGTAGTTTCTTGAAAACCTCTGATACTTTGTGGAGAGACATTAGGCCTGGTGATGTGAGAAATTGTCAAATGCAATTTGACGATGAACATTATACGTACATTAAAAATAGCATGCCTTTAAAGTGTTGGTATAAAGCAATTTTATATACCAATAATATTTGTATATCAAATTGTGATCCACCCATGGCGTATGAATACGCATATAAATATGGTTTCAGCTCTAGGCTATTGCTTTTATACTCTCTAGATCAGAGATGAATTCCCACTTATTAATCATTATTGACCTAAGAAAATAACAAGAAAAATATTAATAATCCCTGTTTTCTAAATGTACTAAACATAGTACATAATTTCACTGAAATTCCCTGTGTTTTCACTTTTATATATTTCTCTTTCACATGCATAAGCAACACGAATATGCGGAAATATGTGGAGTGAGAGAGAAAAAGAATTTGAACCGGATGAAAACCTTGAAGTTGAACTTACACCTACATGAACCTATACGCTGTACCTTTGATACTCGTCGTAATGGTATGTTTACACCTTCCATGGGATTTATCTACAGTGTTCACAATACCAATGATAGAAAGTTGCATAAGCCTGTCGAGACCGTACGGTAAATTTCTTGGCTACATGGCAAACATATACTGTAATCTATTTAATGCTTTGTTTTGTTTTATTTAAGTTTAAAAAAAAATCTAAAATAAAGTTTAAAAAACAGATCATTTTTTAAATATTAAAATATCCGATGGCCGCTCTTCGTCTCTCTCTCTCTCTCTCTCTCTCTCTCTCTCTCTCTCTCTCTCTCTCTCTCTCTCTCTCTCTCTCTGTGTTGGTAGGTCAGTCAGCAGACTCATCGACCAACAGAGAAACATAGGGATGGATAATTTTTAAAAAATCGTATGGTAAGTCTCCCCAAACCACCAGTCCACTTCTCTATCTCTATCTCTGTCTCTCTATGATGGTTGGTCTGTCATTATATCAGTTTTACCTCAGTCTCTCTCTCTCTCTCTCTCTCTCTCTCTCTCTCTCTCTCTCTCTCTCTCTCTCTCTCTCTCTCTCTGTGGACCATTGTTGCAAGCTACGGGCGAAAATCCGTGAAAAAATTAGCGTAGCTGATTTTCGCATGTGTCAGGTGACGTTGTATCTGGACCTGTGAATGATCGTAACATTTACAGACAAACAGACCAACGAAAAGGAGAAAAAGGGAGATGGAGGATAAAAACAGTATATGGTCGGTTCGAATTTCCTCTTGTTGGTTAGTCATTTCGCTTAGTCTATAATCTCCCACAAGTTTGAAAACACTCGCCGGTGACTGAAGGTTCAAGAAGTTAAGCATGCATTTCTTGTAGTTTAAATCACAAGTGTTTCTTTTATTTATTTAATCAATATCAATGAAACCAGAAGCTAAAAAGCTACAAAAAAAGAAAAAAAAGGAAAGCAAAAATGAAAAAGAGGAGATGCGAATTATCAATTTCCAAAGAGGATTGTGAAAAACTGCAATAGGCACATAACTAAATTTTGTAGCGAACACACCGGGCAGGGATGTGAAGAGTTCACTCCCTGAATCAATACACATCTTCTTGTAGTCAATCTTAACTCCGTTGGAAATGCAAGTATGTGTATTTGTATGTCATATAAATAAAATATATGTATAGTATGTACGCTATACCTTTGATACTCGTTGTATAAATTTTTCATTAAAAGGAAACTCGGCAAGTCTCTTTTCCTTTTAATGACAAATTTATACATCTCGTGGTATATCAATGATGCTGCGTACATACTATACATATATTCTCTCTCCCTCTCTCTCTCTCTCTATATATATATATATATACATATATATATATATACATATATATATATATATATATATATATATATATATATATATATATATATATATATGAGTGCGTTGGTTATGTGTTTGGATAGATAATGGACCAGATTCGGTCGGAGATAAATCTCTTTACCTGTCAATGAAACAAATTGTACAATCTATCCGCATGTTTCGAAGATCGAACAAACTATTTATATTTCGAATCAATCTGCCCCATACTATTTTGAAGCTGTTTGCCTACTTTTGAATAGATACGACGTAAATGTGGATAACTTGAAGGATAACCGTGAAAGGATATATTTAAGTACTATATATCTTGTACAAGTATGGTTATCTCAACAACTAATCACCAATAAATTATAGTTAGCGGTTAAAACATTCGCTCTACTTGGATCGTATCCCTAGGCCTGTTTTAACATTATAAATGTATTGATTTTAGATGTATCTGAAATAAACCAGGAGAATACATATTTTTATGTTCTGGATATAGATATCTTCAAAAATTAAATCCAGTATTTTCTTTGGAATTATATTGGTCTTTTAAACGAGATGAGACATACATAGGGATAAACGACGAATGAACTTCTACTGCAGATGAATTGCAATCGATGTCTTGGCTTATTACACGGATTACATCAATGATAAAATTGTGGATAGTAACAGGTGCTTTTTCTCCTTGCCATATAATAATTAATGTGTATCCATTTTGTTTAGATAGATCAAGAGAATCATAATATTCATTTCTGTATGCGTAAAGACGTGTTATTTTATTGTGCCTTTCTTAAGTTTTACTTCCACACAAGACGGTTTTCAAAAGTTATAATTAATTATATGTTGAGTGTTCTACTTCGCTTTTAATTATCAATATCTCATCTACGTACCCCCCAGTCTAAATACTATTGTTTTTAAAAAGAAAACAATAACAGAAAACAGTAAGAATAGCAAAAATAGAACAACGTCGAAATTTCCGAGTATACGGTACATGCGGATTGAAACTTGAAAACTTTAAAATGATCCTTCATAGGATATTTAACATATTTTGCAAACAATGCACGTTAAGGGAAAAATATAACACCATGGAGAAAAAAAGAGAGAAAGAGAAAATAAAAAATAAAAATGAATTTTCCTATTGTAAGTTACGCCAGGTGCATTGTGCCAAAAATAAATGACAACCATTTCGGTGATTAAAATCGTCTTTTTCTACAAACTTCAGACAATACTAAGCCTGAAACTTACAATAGATATGAATGTTTCACCTTGGCTTTTGTTTTCGCTTTTGTTTTGTTTCTCATTATTACCACGTGCGCTTTTACTTTTCGACAAATATGCAGTAATCATTTTTAACAATTGGATGCTGACACTACCTTTATTTCCACAACTCTCAACGAATCTACAGAAACATTCTTTAAATGAAAAATAAGCCAGTGTCTGATGTGAAATTCAAAGGTTTTAAATTCTATTAAATATAAAAAAAATCTATGCAGTTTAGCAATTATGTTTGATACTTCACTTTTGTAGAAGAAGTCAGTATCTGCTGACTCTCAGCAGTTTTTGAATAGACTTTAGACATACACAACTAATCAAATAGCTATTAAAACACGCTGTATTATTATTATTATTATTATTATTATTATTACCTATAGGGCATGTGCACATAACGTAGCTCACACATATTAAATCAAACACAGCAAGATAAGATGAAAAATGTTTTCATCTTCAGATTCTTGAAAATCAGAACATTTGTTTGTCACACATGATATGGTGTGCGTAATGTCTCTGTACCTCAGCTGATATCATATATTTATGATAGTATCAATTGAATTCTTGAACTGCACTCAAACGATTCAACAAACATCATTATTCGCATTGCATAATTGAGTTTGTAATTTGGAAATATAGCAATATTTAATATATATATATATATATATATATATATATATATATATCTGTGTGTGTGTATATATACAAAGTTACAGACAAAGCGGAAAGTGCTATCAATGGATGCTTATGGAGAAAGAATATTAGCATACATGTTAGAGAATGTTTAACCCATCGCCTTGGCTGCACGTACAAATCTGCACAACCTCTCGACTAAGCGCACACCCCCAAAATGGATGGAGCCTAGTTGTTGGTAGAAGTACGTATCAGATATGCTCGCATGGCGACCCCAATAAGTAATTCTCTTCTCAACGAACATAGTTTCCAAACCTTTAATGTGATGAAAAATATATCAATAGACTGGAAAGATAATTATCAGTCAGAATAGATGGGAACTGTGACACTTGATGCAATTGCCAGAGTCTGTCATAAGTTACATTCAGTTCCAAGTCATCTTTTTAAAACAAATCAAGTGTTCGGATGATGACCATAAAATGTGTAAGGTTACATAGAAATCCACCAAAATCTGAGACTAGTTGTGTTCACAATATTCTGTTATTTAGCTGTAATACATAAAAGGCAAAAGCTCCAACAGAGAGATTAATATAAGTATTTTCACAAAAATCAGAACATGTACCACGTGTTCTGGCGTTCCACTGAAAACGGTGAGACTAGTTAAGTTCGGAAAGTTTTAGGTTACACTGAATCCAGATCCAAGTAACAAAAGGACGACTCTTATAAAAATGTAGTAACACGGTGATTTATGGATATGCGCATCTTCAGTTGATGACCATACTATATATCAATTTTCGTATTGACTATCAATAATTTCGACACTGGTTTCGTTCACAACATCACATTCAGCTGCAAGACAGAAAGGGGAATAACTCTATGAAGAAAAAAAACCCCACTGAGAATCATAGTGATTATTCAACATGTGCATCTTTGTATGATTACCATAACAGGAAACACATTTCAAGGTTAGCCAATAAAAACTGTGAGACAAGTTGCGTTGACACTATTCTGTCATTCAGTTTCACGTGACAAACGACAAAATTTCTTATATCAATTGCTGGAGCACAAAGATTTGTCAATATATGCATCTTCATATGATGAGCATAATATTAGCGAAGTTTCGCTGCATCCATCATAAACTGTAGGATTAGCCGAGTTCAAAGGATTGTATTACGGACTGACGGGCCGACGGTTAGCGGTGGGATACAAAGAAGCGAAAAATCAAGCCTACAGTTAAATTATTGTGACTTAACTGAGATATTCATATACAGTGAATTGCATAAGTCATATTTCTATAAGGACATCTATGGATCTATGTACTAACACATTTTCTGAATTCCATAGGTAACATTTGTTTCAAATACAAAATTTAAAACTGCCATGACGCAGTGATGACAAGCACCGGGATTACCATAGCATCAACAAAAACATCAAATTCATCGGAACAACAAAGCCTCTAACAAAATTCAAATATAGAATAAATCGCTGTTGGATAAACGCCGTTTATCCTACATGTGCTCTTCAACAATACTCAACAACTCAATATTAAGTAAGGTGATTGAATTCCCGCTTAAGAGTATTCATTCTCATTTAAAATTCTTCAGTTATCGAATGACACCGTTACAGTCTAACCTAGGTTAATTTTAAAAATTTGATTAGACATAGCACTTCCTCAGACAAAATAGCTATTGACTCAGTACGCAATTATTTTCTCTACATACTCCAGGTTTGAATAAATCATAATATGTTAATCAAAGATATCTTTATAGATGAACTAACATAAAATTCTTGACTTAGGTCATCTGTCATTTTTGAAGAAGAGGTTGAATTCTAAACAAAACAATCTGCCATTGGTCACAGATTTCACTTTCATGGCAGTAGCAGTGGGTGATTGCACGTAGTTCATCGTAGGCAAAATAATACGCATGGAAAAGAACACCATAATACTACTGAGCTAATGAATACACAATTTGCTTTAAATCGGTATTCAGAATGCTTAAATCAATGCACAGGGTACCATCAAAAGAATAAGAGAGAAAAAAATATATATAAAGTTAGATTAAGACTATATATGTGGGTAGCAAATTTGAACAATGGATAACACTTAAGACATCTGGTAGATTGTGCCTGTATAACTTATAGCAGTTAGTACAAGGGCAGAAAAGCATAATAGCTGACGTCGACTGTCGATGCTAAATTTGTATAGCTATATTCCATGTGGTGTCATGTACTAATCCAGTTGCTAGAAAACATACTAGCCGACTCAAATTAGCTACAGCGATGAAACAACCTTAATTCTTTCAGCAAACAGGCTATAATCATACAAGGAGGCCTTGTGATAGGAAAATACAGTTCCAATGAGGCTGTACATTTTTGTACAGTTGTGTCGATCTGTCTAATAAAGATCTAATCGATGACTTTAATGTAATATATGCCAGTGTGATCGTATGATTTAGTCTTGATGACTTTCGATGAGCATATTGGACATGTCCTGATATAGCCTTGATATCATCATTTTCCTGCTGGGGAGCATCCAATCTAATCCAAAATGAAATTAAGTGTGTAAGCACAGGGAAACATTACATTGTACAAAGTGACATGGATAAATGTGATGCACTGAACATTATTCATTTAAAACTATGTATGGTTTCCAGCAGTATGTTTGTCAACTTATATGCAATTATTTTTCGGTTTAGTATCTAACGAGGTGCATCAGATGTGATATAGTTGAAGTGATTGGGGATGGGGAATTTTGATCTTTTACAAAAATATTAACAAATGCACGTTGATGCATACAAATAATCACTTAAGGAAGCTAATTCAATATGGAAATGATATATTTGTATATTTAAAGTGCATACGGCCTGTTCAATGCCTCACATATCAGACATAAGTACAATTCGATCCCATATCTTCAACCATATGTGAAGATAGATGCAATTCTGATCGCATACATTCTAAATAAGGATAGACGTTTCTCCATGTGAGGTATGTAGCTATGTACGTATTAAGACGAATGGTAGAAAGTTAAGTCAAATGATTCTTCTGAACATATGTGATGCATATTTAAGAGAGTCAATCAAGAATTATTAAGTTGACTGGTTCATGATAATGTGATATCAACTTCGACGACAATGCTTCTCTATGAAAATTAATGTCACAACACAAATTAACAAAAAAAATACATTTCGTATTAGACTTACTTCATTTTCCTTTTTTCCTACCTCTAAAGTTCACGAGGCACATGGATAAATATACTGTATACCTTTCATGAGATTTCTTTTCACATACTTAGCTTTTCTCCAACAGTTTGAAATGACTTAGAAGTCAGCCTGAGTCGTCTGTACTAGAGATTCTCCATCTCCATATTCTCATTAAATACCTTGTTACTATATTCATTAACGATTATTGCAAGCTATAAAAGTATATAGTTTTTACTAATATATCACATCATCATGAACACATACATTAGTTCATTGAAGCCATAATAAACAATGCAAATGATCCCAGTCACAAAATCAACTATATAATGCTGGTTTCGTGTATTTTGAATATAGGGCCAATTATGACTTTTAAGTTTTGAAAATTTGAAAATGAGGCTGTGAAGGGTAAGTAGAAATATAAAATGTCACTCATACCGATGCAATTGAATAATACAAAGCTGTACATTTTAAAAAGTTTAGAAGATTGGAATTTTCAATTACGATGTGTCGAATTCATTTTTGTATTTCTACAAATATAAGATTAAACAATTTGTAAATGTTTAATGACATATGAAACAAGTGTGGGAAGATGCAGTTGTGTGTCTTCAATAGTATGCATAAAATGTATGATTTAAGGACCACGTATCACTTCTTGTACGACCACTGAACTGATTCAGTATTCAAGCAGTTTCCCTATATAATCATTTCTTTATCAGTACTGGACGTTTGAGTATGTCTAAGTGCAAAATAAATAATATGTTAATCATAGGTATCTCCACAGACCAACTTACAGTAAAATTCCTGACATAGGTTAGCTAAATTGTAATTAAAACGTGCCATGGGTGAGTTTTAATTTCAGGGAGAGCATGAATACATGTTTATGCTATATGCATTGTACATATTTATGACACATGCATTGTGCCAAAACAATCCTCATAATCTGAAGAAGAACAAAATAAAAACGCTCCAAACAACGCAGAGAGAGAAAGAGAGAGAGAATAATTGAAACACCCTCCAATCAACAGAGAGAGAGAGAGAGAGAGAAAGAGAGAGGTTATGGGTAAGAAAGAGAGAGAGTAGTTTCATATAGATGTTTATTAGGACCTAATGAGACGAAAATATAATGACAGAGTCAAATATATGATTGAAAATTAACATCGGTCAGAAAGGAAAATTTATTTCACAAATCACTGACGTGTTTTATTTTGAAAGTCTAATTATACGACACAACTTGTGTAATACAAATGACAAAGAATTACTCAAACAGACTCGTATCATCGACTCTATAAGAACATGTATCTTACTATTTCATAGACTTATGCATCACCACGGACCTCAGATTTTCTCTTCTGACAGTTTCTTCAATTAGATAAATATAGCAACATACCAACGTGAGTGAAACTACAGAAAACTCGAAATGAAACAGGGAGTGCATGCATATAAATTTATCTATCTGTATAACTAACTAGGTATATGTAAAAGTAACTAGATATCTGTCCCGATTTTTAAATATACAGCTAATCCATCTCCCCACCAACAACAGTGACAAACAGTGTACAGTTTTCTGAAATTGAAAAAGAAAAAACAAACATTTAGTATAATTCCTTTCATTTCCATTTACTGGTGAAAAGAAAATACCAGCACTGTGAATGATTAAGAAAGGTAGGCAATTCAACATATCTTAGTGGCATATCAAGAATAGAGACAGGGCTTAGAATCAAAGATTTAAAAATTAAGCTTCAGGTATTAGATAGCGAATGAGTGTAGGGTAAACTATGCTGAGTTTCATTACAGAATATTCGACTGAAAAAATAGATCAAGAATTCTACTTTACCTTGTATTATTAGAAAATTCCCTTTATTCATTTGCCGATTCCAACGCGATTTCCTAATCCCTTTTCAACGCCCTTTCCTGCTCCCTTTCCAATTCCGATTCCCTTGTATGGCAGGATGGGAATTTGCACGATGGGAATTCCCTGTGCACCATAACCGTAGCCACCATAACCATCGTAGCCACCAGAGAGACCAGGGAGGCCTCCGTAGCCACCAGAGAGTCCATTGTTTGAACCAGAGAGACCCGGCAGGCCCCCGTTTCCACCAAAGCGACCACCAGAATAACCGTATCCAGACAGTCCTGAGGAACCGTACCCACTATATCGATGACCTGAAAGGATTCAAACAAGTTTCGTGAGTACCTGTGAGTGAGGCTTACCTCCCTTTATTCGAAATTTATTTGTACGTTGTGAGTACTTAGCCACGTATATGTTTCTCTTCCTACACTTAGCACATGTGAATATTCCCGTACTAAGAGAGGGTACGTTATAAAGATCCATACATATGTTACTTCAACGAAGCGCATCACTAACATGATTCAGAATATAAAATAAATTATAATGTAATCAATCCATAAAATAGATGACAACAACATCACACAACCACCCCCCAAAAAAAGTAAAACACAAAAAAACCCCACAAAAGAAACAAAGAAATAAGAAAGACAATTTTCAACTGACTGTGCCGAATTGAGTCTGAGAGTTCTTCTGAGAAAATTTATGCATGTACGGGAAGCCTGTCTATGAAGAAAATAACAAACAGGTTATATTTGACATTTGTAGACAAATTACCTGCATGTCTGCGACTCGTATATTGTGTTGATTGATCACAATCTTGACCTCTTTGCACATGAAAGTTATTTGGAGTTGGACGACAGGAATTTAATATTTTGTCCTGTTGCATGTATATATTTTAATTGATGATTTAACGGCACTATTCACGCATTATTGGCTATATGATTCTGAGGAAATTGGAGCTAAATGCCCTTCTACGGGACAAACTGAAGCAGTCGATCTGGGCTGGCCTGGGGAAGTATCGAACCCGTGAGCCTCAGACTACGATTCCAATGCTTTTCCATCTGAGCTACCGCGGCTCCCTTTGCGTGTATGTAATCAAGTAAATAGTTTAAAACAAAACCTTGATTTCAGATAAGAAGCTTCTGTAGTAGGCGTTCCATAGTATGGGTCATAAATACCACTAGCATCTTCAGCAATAATATGCTTTTAGTAAGAAACACATTAGCTACTTTTATTTTCCTCTTGGAGTCAGTCAAGAAGATACTGCCATTTTGTTTCTTTACATTCTTCGGCGCGGGATAAAAAATAAATCAATTAAAAAAATTGCACGAGATGAGTTAGTAACATGAACAAAATGTCTTGTGAGGCGTAAAGCTGGCTACTAACACTTGAGTGAAAAAGCGCAGTATAAAACTTTCATTTTCTTTTAATAGGTGAGTATGGCGTGTTAGTTAGATTAGTAACGTTTCAATTACCTCTGAGTGTATACGTGGAGTAAACACTGGCGATGCAGACGACCGCCAATACAGTTAAGACGGCGATAAGCTTGCTCATTTTATGAACCTATAAAAAGAAAATGGAAAGAAAGGATATAATGCATGTCAGTCATTTAAAATGTCTTATCATCTTACTTTCCGCACAAGTAGCTGTAAAATGAAATCTTTCACAATATGGAATGACAAGATGCCAAAAGAAATGCCATCAGAGAATACTGCATATTCTGAAGCATTCTAAAACATTTGTGCATGAGAGATAAGTTCATTCGTTAGTAAAAACCCACGAATGAGCCGAGAGCCAGATTCTGTAATTATGTCCCTGTCGTAGTTTTTGTGACCAATTTGCCTTTCCTACTGGAATACAATTAAACGAGATTCTTTTTTTAATATCAAGTACAATTTATTGCTTGTAATATACAATCAGGATAATATATTTATTGCTTGCAACAATAAATTTGGAGTATAATATATTCATTGTTAATTTGTTTTCTTTCAAATTCATGAACTAAACGTTTTGTCTGAGAATCATGTGCACATTTATATGCGGATATTCATGCATGCTACTTCAAAATCGTTTGAGTCTACAAGTTTCCCATTTTAAACAAAATTGTATAATAGTGGTGTTCGTGTGCTTTACTTCTGGTCTGATAGAACTTTATCAGAAATAAATTAGAAATAATAAAACATCCAACTTACCTATGATGTGGCGAACACTCAGATATAGGCAGGACGAGGATAGTACCTGAAGTAAACCCTAATGTTTCAAGACCTTTAAATACCTGCGTGGAAGGTTTGACTCGTAACCCTGATCATAAAATATGCCATAGATTGATTAGCCATACCGAGAATATTTTCTCATTTAAAATGACTTCCTTATTTTGCTCATAGATGTAAAGAGAAAACATTACCTTCTGGAAGGTTCCGATATAGTGTTTTTGTGTATTCCTTGAGGAAGTTATAAAATAATACATATCTATTTAGATGTAGTTAGGTATATTCTTTGTAGTTTTGGAATATAATCCTCAACATAGTGAGAGTAAAACAGTTTGTGTTTGGATTGGGTAGTTCGATACAATTGTTTGAGGGCTGCGAATCAAATTCAGCAACGCAGGAATTTAATGCTGACACGTAATCATCTCATCTTGACTTATTTTTGAAGACGGCCTACTATTTCTGTAGGCGTATTTCCGACAAATAATATCGGCAGGACATAGGAAAATGATTTCTCTGTGTTACAAAATAGGTTTATATGTTACAAGAATTTGAATTATTATTTCTTTTTTTAATCCGCAGCTTTTAAGGTGAAATAATGAAATAGTCAAGGTCCTAAATTATGCTGTATTCTACAAGGAACAATCATATGTCGAGAAATTGAAACGATACGGTCCAAGTAAAGCGAATGTTTTAACCGCTAACTATAATTTATTGATGATTAGTTGTTGAGATAACCATACTTGTACCAGATATATAATACTTAAATATATCCTTTCTCTGTTATCCTGCTAGTTATCCACATTTACATCGTATCTATTGAAAAGTAGACAAACGGTTTCAAAATAGAATGGGGCAGATTGACTCAAAATATAAATAGTTTGTTCGAGTTTCGAAACATGCGGATAGATTGTACAATTTGTTTCATTGACAGGTAAAAAGATTTATCTCCGACCGAATCTGCTCCATTATCTATCCAAACACATAACCAGCGCACTCATATATATATATATATATATATATATATATATATATATATATATATATATATATATATATATATATAGAGAGAGAGAGAGAGAGAGAGAGAGAGAGAGAGAATATATGTATAGTATGTACGCAGCATCATTGATATACCACGAGATGTATAAATTTGTCATTAAAAGGAAAAGAGACTTGCCGAGTTTCCTTTTAATGAAAAATTTATACAACGAGTATCAAAGGTATAGCGTACATACTATACATATATTTTATTTATATGACATACAAATACACATACTTGCATTTCCAACGGGGTTAAGTTTGACAACAAGAAAATGTGTATTGGCGCAGGGAGTTAACTCTTCACATCCCTGCCCGGTGTGTTCGCTACAAAATTTGTTCTGTGCCTATTGCAGTTTTTCACAATCCTCTTTGGAAATTGATAATTCGCATCTTTTCTTTTTCATTTTTGCTTTCTTCTATTTTTTTTTAGCTTCTGGTTTCATTCATATTGATTAAATAAAAAAAAGAAACACTTGTGATTTAAACTACAACCACTGCATGCTTAACTTCTTGAACCTTCAGTCACCGGCGAGTGTTTTCAAACTACTGGGGGATTATAGACTAAGCGAAATGACTAACCAACAAGAGGTAATTCAAACCGACCATTTTTATCCTCCATCTCCCTCTTTCTCCTTTTCGTTGGTCTGTTTGTCTGTAAATGTTACGATCATTCACAGGTCCAGATACAATGTCTCCTGACACATGCGAAAATCAGCTACGCTAATTTTTTTCACTTATTTTCGTCCGTAGCTTGCAACATGGTCCACATAGAGAGAGAGACACTGAGGTAAAACTGATATAATGACAGACCAACCAACATAGAGAGGCAGATAGAGAGAGAATTAAGTGGGCTGGTGGTTTGGGGAGACTTACCATAAGATTTTTTTTAAACTATCCATCCCTATGTTTCTCTGTTGGTCGATGAGTCTGCTGCCTGACTTACCAACACACAGAGAGAGAGAGAGAGAGAGAGAGAGAGAGAGAGAGAGAGAGAGAGGAAGAGCGGCCATCGGATATTTTAATATTTAAAAAATGATCTGTTTTTAAAACTTTATTTTAGAGATTTTTTTAAAAACTGAAAGAAAACAAAAGAAAGCATTAAATAGATTACAGTATGTGCGTGCCATGAAGCCAAGAAATGTACCGTACGGTCTCGACAGGCTAATGCAACTTTCTATCATTGGTATTGTGAACACTGTAGATAAATCCCATGGAAGGTGTAAACATACCATTACGACGAGTATCAAAGGTACAGCGTATAGGTTCATGTAGGTGTAAGTTCAACTTCAAGGTTTTCATCCGGTTCAAATTCTTTTTCTCTCTCACTCCACATATTTCCGCATATTCGTGTTGCTTATGCATGTGAAAGAGAAATATATAGAAGTGAAAACACAGGGAATTTCAATGAAATTATGTACAATGTTTAGTACATTTAGAAAACAGGGATTATTAATATTTTTTCTCGTTATTTTCTTAGGTCAATAATGATTAATAAGTGGAAATTCATCTCTGATCTAGAGAGTATAAAAGCAATAGCCTAGAGCTGAAACCATATTTATATGCGTATTCATACGCCATGGGCGGATCACAATTTGATATACCAATAGTATTGGTATATCAAATTGCTTTATACCAACACTTTAAAGGCATGCTATTTTTAATGTACGTATAATGTTCATCGTCAAATTGCATTTGACAATTTCTCACATCACCAGGCCTAATGTCTCTCCACAAAGTATCAGAGGTTTTCAAGAAACAACACGCTGTTTTAGGATCTTTTGTATTTTTTATAAATGAAATAGATTTTGTACTCTCACCTAAAGTCACTTCAGGCAATTCTAATTATTGTAACTAATGATTTTTCTAATCTGACAATTCGTTATAGAAAAAGTTTGTGACTTCGAAAAATTCCATGCACCAGATGTGAAATGTATGTTTTTCCTTTGCAGAGAAAGTCTAAACGACGTACACACTGACGACATCTTCACTAGTTTTGGATCGTTATTACAGTTTGTTCCTTGTGTGGAACGAAGTAGGTTAACGATCCTCGAACCTTATATAGTGAATATGAGACCATAAAATATATTATATCTCTCTGCGAATTTGATGGAACAGACATTACATTTTATAGAATCCAAAAAGTACAACTATTCGATTTCTTACAATCTTCCAACTGCTCGTTGTTTTGCTTTTTTAGTTTTTGTTTTTGTTTTAAGGGGAAGAGGAGAGGGGTTCGTTTCAATTTCTCGACATATGATTGTTCCTTGTAGGATACAGCATAATTTAGGACCTTGACTATTTCATTATTTCACCTTTATTGTAATTATGTTATATATAATGTAACACATATGTTCACACACACGAACTTGACAGAAAGCTGCTCTAGAATCTCTCTTAATCGTCTCACTTTGACATTCAACATGTATGTATTTATTTCACAACATTGAAATTACAGAAATACGGTCGTTGTTTTGTTGTAAGAGCGTTGCTATTCAATCAGTTCTTCATAAGGAGACTGCTTCCGATGCATTACTCAAGAAGCATGAATGAAAAAGAATTCTTTATAACAAACATCTTCGTAATTCGAACAAATATTTCTAGACCGGAAGCATTAATTATAACATTGGACAACTGTTGTATCCATGCATATAGATAAAAATTGACAATGGAAGGACTTCTCAGTGGACATGCGATTAGATCTGGGTCTATGCAGTTGGCAGTTGGTATGGATTTATACCCGAGTATATACGGTATATGATTCGTCGTTTTCATAGTCACGGCTGACCTCACACCTGAGAATTCCTATGGAATAGTTTGAATTGTTCTATCTAAATAACGTATATATCATACCTATTATATTCGCGATATCCTTAAATTGCCACATGGCATAGTTTTTGTTTACTCGTCTATGTTTATATCTCTCTGGCCTCTCCTTATCGGCCATTTGCTCGTTTTCTCTAAATATATGTCGATCCAATTTTATTATCGCTTTTTCCCAAAATTTCAGCACATAATATGTCGTTCCTCTATTTGTCTGTTTCTCTGTCGTTCTAGCGCATTTCACAGGCACAAAATATATGTGGCATATGATCCTAAAATTATGTATTATGTACACATGTATTCCATCTTCTAGAAGAGGGGAAAAGTAGGGTGTGGGTCTTTTCAAAGAAAATTAGCAATGCTGTCTCTACACAGTGGAGAGATGCCGTTGTCATACATTCAAGTTCCTTGTAAAAGGACGGTACTGAAAATATGTACCATTTTTATAATATTTTATAAGAGAAATGAATGTTGGCATCCTTAATGTGATCCCCAAAGTAACTGACCATTTATTTGGAGACAATAAATTATATAAAATTGAGTATATTCATAATAAATTTTTCTAGGCAGAGGTAACTTCACCATGTGGACCATACGCGCATCAATCATTGAATAAGGTCTACTGAAACAATTAAACGCCTAGCGGCTGGTACACCTGGCACACCCTGTACCTTGGAAATGCGCGAGAGATTATCGTGATGTATTTCAATGGAAAACGTGAGCGTTTTTAACCTTAGCAAAGAAAACAATTCTGCATTCCACGCTATACATATATACATACATATATACGTGTGTGTATGTGTATTTGGTCTCCTATTATTCTCCTTTTTAGTGGTAATTTCTCTTTTTCTTATTTCAAGATAATTGACTGGTTGCAACTAATTGCGGGTTTTTCCACCTCTCAACTCTGTTGCAATTTGACTTCGAATTTCCAGTTGGGGAAACTTTTTCAAATCATACACTAAACAAAATAAATATAATGATATACGCGTTATCATAAGATCTCGCTTCACGAGCTGCACTCGCTATAAGTACGATGGCGAAGAATGGAAATTGCAGTTGTTATGTATCTTTCACTGCCATTTCCAATTATTCGATAATAGATGGATACCGTATTCGCTTCACACACCGAATGCCCTGGTTCTGTTTTCCTTCGTGTCACCATCGGTTCTAGCGTTACCATTTGATTGAAAGGTGTATTATTAACATAACCGGTTTACCTTGAAAATATTAGCATTTCGTAAAATAAAAGATACAAGATTACTTTTGAGCACAAATAATTCTAATCACTTTTGATTTATCTCAAGAACGATATAAATGCCCAAGACATAATCAATTCAGCCGTCCTCGAAAATAAGCCCACAGCGAAAAAAGTCGTCCATCTCTACTAAGAACAGCCTTTGAAAGTACTCCGGTCTCGACTATCTCGCCATTAAACCGCCTAATATATTTAATACATATTGTGTGTGCATATACGTCAATATGTCGAGAGCAAGAAAGAAAATTGTATATCCTCATAGATAGAACATTTATATTCTAAACTGTATTTAAAAGTCGAATTGTAAAACATATATCAAAGAAGATAGAAATAACATATTATACAACTATATCGAATTAAAAGCTGCGGATTAAAAAAAGAAATAATAATTCAAATTCTTGTAACATATAAACCTATTTTTTAACACAGAGAAATCATTTTCCTATGGTCTGCCGATATTATTTGTCGGAAATACGCCTACAGAAATAGTAGGCCGTCTTCAGAAATAAGTCAAGATGAGATGATTACGTGTCAGCATTAAATTCCTGCGTTGCTGAATTTGATTCGCATCCCTCAAACAATTGTATCGAACTACCCAATCCAAACACAAACTGTTTTACTCTCACTGTTTTGAGGCTTATATTCCCAAACTACAAAGAATATACCTAACTACATCTAAATAGATATGTATTATTTTATAACTTCCTCAAGGAATACACAAAAATACTATATCGTAACCTTCCAGAAGGTAATGTTTTCTCTTTACATCTATGAGCAAAATAAGGAAGTCATTTTAAATGAGAAAATATTCTTGGTATGGCTAATCAATCTATGGCATATTTTATGATCAGGGTTACGAGTCAAACCTTCCACGCAGATATTTAAAGCTCTTGAAACATTAGGGTTTACTTCAGGTACTATCCTCGTCCTGCCTATATCTGAGTGTTCGCCACATCATAGGTAAGTTGGATGTTTTATTATTTCTAATTTATTTCCGATAAAGTTCTATCAGACCAGAAGTAAAGCACACGAACACCACTATTAGACAATTTTGTTTAAAATGGGAAACTTGTAGACTCAAACGATTTTGAAGTAGCATGCATGAATATCCGCACATAAATGTGCACATGATTCTCAGACGAAACGTTTAGTTCATGAATTTGAAAGAAAACAAATTAACAATGAATATATTATACTCCAAATTTATTGTTGCAAGCAATAAATATATTATCCTGATTGTATATTACAAGCAATAAATTGTACTTGATATTAAAAAAAGAATCTCGTTTAATTGTATTCCAGTAGGAAAGGCAAATTGGTCACAAAAACTACGACAGGGACATAATTACAGAATCTGGCTCTCGGCTCATTCGTGGGTTTTTACTAACGAATGAACTTATCTCTCATGCACAAATGTTTTAGAATGCTTCAGAATATGCAGTATTCTCTGATGGCATTTCTTTTGGCATCTTGTCACCCCATATTGTGAAAGATTTCATTTTACAGCTACTTGTGCGGAAAGTAAGATGATAAGAGATTTTAAATGACTGACATGCATTATATCCTTTCTTTCCATTTTCTTTTTATAGGTTCATAAAATGAGCAAGCTTATCGCCGTCTTAACTGTATTGGCGGTCGTCTGCATCGCCAGTGTTTACTCCACGTATACACTCAGAGGTAATTGAAACGTTACTAATCTAACTAACACGCCATACTCACCTATTAAAAGAAAATGAAAGTTTTATACTGCGCTTATTCACTCAAGTGTTAGTAGCAAGCTTTACGCCTCACAAGACATTTTGTTCATGTTACTAACTCATCTCGTGCAATTTTTTTAATTGATTTATTTTTTATCCCGCGCCGAAGAATGTAAAGCAACAAAATGGCAGTATCTTCTTGACTGACTCCAAGAGGAAAATAAAAGTAGCTAATGTGTTTCTTACTAATAGCATATTATTGCTGAAGATGCTAGTGGTATTTATGACCCATACTATGGAACGCCTACTACAGAAGCTTCTTATCTGAAATCAAGGTTTTGTTTTAAACTATTTACTTGATTACATACATGCAAAGGGAGCCGCGGTAGCTCAGATGGAAAAGCATTGGAATCGTAGTCCGAGGCTCACGGGTTCGATACTTACCCAGGCCAGCCCAGATCGACTGCTTCAGTTTGTCCCGTAGAAGGGCACTTAGCTCCAATTTCCTCAGAATCATATAGCCAATAATGCGTAAATAGTGCCATTAAACCATCAATTCAAATATATACATGCAACAGGACAAAATATTAAATTCCTGTCGTCCAACTCCAAATAACTTTCATGTGCAAAGAAGTCAAGATTGTGATCAATCAACACAATATACGAGTCTTAGACATGTAGGTAATTTGCCTACAAATGTCAAATATAACCTGTTTGTTATTTTCTTCATAGACAGTCTTCCCGTATATGCATAAATTTTCTCAGAAGAACTCGCAGACTCAATTCGGCACAGTCAGTTGAAAATTGTCTTTCTTATTTCTTTGTTTTTTTTCTTGGTGGGGGGGGTGTGTTTTTCCTTTATTTGAGGGGGTGTGTTGTTGTCATATATTTTATTGATTGATTACATTATAATTTATTTTATATTCTGAATAATGTTAGTGATCCACTTCGTTGAAGTAACATATGTATGGATCCTTATAACGTACCCTCTCTGAGTACGGGAATATTCACATGTGCTAAGTGTAGGAAGAGAAACAAATACGTGACTAAGTACTCATCAGGTATCGTTTTCTATCTACAGTGTGATATCTTAACAGCAACGTAACAATTCATTGAAAACTGGCAGCTGCATTACACTTTCAGTACAAAAGTACGTAGACAAATACGATTAAAAGGTGGATACAAATAAATTCCGAATAAAGGGAGGTAAGCCTCACTCACAGGTACTCACGAAACTTGTTGGAATCCTTTCAGGTCATGGATATAGTGGGTACGGTTCCTCAGGACTCTCTGGATACGGTTATTCTGGTGGTCTCTTTGGTGGAAACGGGGGCCTGCCGGTTCTCTCTGGCGGATACATTGGTCTATCTGGTGGCTACGGAGGCCTCCCTGGTCTCTCTGGTGGCTACGATGGTTATGGTGGCTACGGTTATGGTGCACAGGGAATTCCCATCGTGCAAATCCCCATCCTGCCATACAAAGGAATCGGAATTGGAAAGGGAGCAGGAAAGGGCGTTGAAAAGGGATTAGGAAATCGCGTTGGAATCGGCAAATGAATAAAGGGAATTTTCTAATAATACAAGGTAAAGTAGAATTCTTGATCTATTTTTTCAGTCGAATATTCTGTAATGAAACTCAGCATAGTTTACCCTACACTCATTCGCTATCTAATACTTGAAGCTTAATTTTTAAATCTTTGATTCTAAGCCCTGTCTCTATTCTTGATATGCCACTAAGATATGTTGAATTGCCTACCTTTCTTAATCATTCACAAATGCTGGTATTTTCTTTTCACCAGTAAATGGAAATGAAAGGAATTATACTAAATGTTTGTTTTTTCTTTTTCAATTTCAGAAAACTGTACACTGTTTGTCACTGTTGTTGGTGGGGAGATGGATTAGCTGTATATTTAAAAATCGGGACGGATATCTAGTTACTTTTACATATACCTAGTTAGTTATACAGATAGATAAATTTATATGCATGTACTCCCTGTTACATTTCGAGTTTTCTGTAGTTTCACTCACGTTGGTATGTTGCTTTATTTTTCTAATTGAAGAAACTCTGTCAGGAGAGAAAATCTGAGGTCCGTGGTGATACATAAGTCTATGGAATAGAAAGATACATTTTCTTATAGAGTCGATGACACGAGTCTGTTTGAGTAATTCTTTGTCATTTGTATAACACACATTGTGTCGTATAATTAGACTTTCAAAAATAATTTTCCTTTCTGACCGATGTTAATTTTCAATCATATATTTGACTCTGTCATTATATTTTCGTCTCATTAGGTCCTAATAAACATCTATATGAAACTACTCTCTCTCTTTCTTACCCATAACCTCTCTCTTTCTCTCTCTCTCTCTCTCTCTCTCTCTCTCTCTCTCTCTCTCTCTCTCTCTCTCTGTTGATTGGAGGGTGTTTCAATTATTCTCTCTCTCTCTCTCTCTCTCTGTGTGTGTGTGTGTTGTTTGGAGCGTTATTATTGTTTTCTTCTTCAGATTATGAGGATTGTTTTGGCTACAATGCATGTATTATAAATATGTACAATGCATATAGCATAAACATGTATTCATGCTCTCCCTGAAATTAAAACTCACCCATGGCACGTTTTAATTACAATTTAGCTAACCTATGTCAGGAATTTTACTGTAAGTTGGTCTGTGGAGATACCTATGATTAACATATTATTTATTTTGCACTTAGACATACTCAAACGTCCAGTACTGATAAAGAAATGATTATATAGGGAAACTGCTTGAATACTGAATCAGTTCAGTGGTCGTACAAGAAGTGATACGTGGTCCTTAAATCATACATTTTATGCATACTATTGAAGACACACAACTGCATCTTCCCACACTTGTTTCATATGTCATTAAACATTTACAAATTGTTTAATCTTATATTTGTAGAAATACAAAAATGAATTCGACACATCGTAATTGAAAATTCCAATCTTCTAAACTTTTTAAAATGTACAGCTTTGTATTATTCAATTGCATCGGTATGAGTGACATTTTATATTTCTACTTACCCTTCACAGCCTCATTTTCAAATTTTCAAAACTTAAAAGTCATAATTGGCCCTATATTCAAAATACACGAAACCAGCATTATATAGTTGATTTTGTGACTGGGATCATTTGCATTGTTTATTATGGCTTCAATGAACTAATGTATGTGTTCATGATGATGTGATTTATTAGTAAAAACTAAGTACTTTTATAGCTTGCAATAATCGTTAATGAATATAATAACAAGGTATTTAATGAGAATATGGAGATGGAGAATCTCTAGTACAGACGACTCAGGCTGACTTCTAAGTCATTTCAAACTGTTGGAGAAAAGCTAAGTATGTGAAAAGAAATCTTATGAAAGGTATACAATATACTTATCCATGTGCCTCGTGAACTTAGAGGTAGGAAAGAAGGAAAATGAAGTAAGTCTAATACGAAATGTATTCTTTTTTTGTTAATTTGTGTTGTGACATTAATTTTCATAGAGAAGCATTGTCGTCGAAGTTGATATCACATTATCATGAACCAGTCAACTTAATAATCCTTGATTGACTCTCTTAAATATGCATCACATATGTTCAGAAGAATCATTTGACTTAACTTTCTACCATTCGTCTTAATACGTACATAGCTACATACCTCACATGGAGAAACGTCTATCCTTATTTAGAATGTATGCGATCAGAATTGTATCTATCTTCACATATGGTTGAGAATATGGGATCGAATGGTACTTATGTCTGATATGTGAGGCATTGAACAGGCCGTATGCACTTTAAATATACAAATATATCATTTCCATATTGAATTAGCTTCCTTAAGTGATTATTTGTATGCATCAACATGCATTTGTTAATATTTGTGTAAAAGATCAAAATTCCCCATCCCCAATCACTTTAACTATATCACATCTGATGCACCTCGTTAGATACTAAACCGAAAAATAATTGCATATAAGTTGACAAACATACTGCTGGAAACCATACATAGTTTTAAATGAATAATGTTCAGTGCATCACATTTATCCATGTCAATTTGTACAATGTAATGTTTCCCTGTGCTTACACACTTAATTTCATTTTGGATTAGATTGGATGCTCCCCAGCAGGAAAATGATGATATCAAGGCTATATCAGGACATGTCCAATATGCTCATCGAAAGTCATCAAGACTAAATCATACGATCACACTGGCATATATTACATTAAAGTCATCGCTTGGATCTTTATTAGACAGATCGACACAACTGTACAAAAATGTACAGCCTCATTGGAACTGTATTTTCCTATCACAAGGCCTCCTTGTATGATTATAGCCTGTTTGCTGAAAGAATTAAGGTTGTTTCATCGCTGTAGCTAATTTGAGTCGGCTAGTATGTTTTCTAGCAACTGGATTAGTACATGACACCACATGGAATATAGCTATACAAATTTAGCATCGACAGTCGGCGTCAGCTATTATGCTTTTCTGCCCTTGTACTAACTGCTATAAGTTATACAGGCACAATCTACCAGATGTCTTAAGTGTTATCCATTGTTCAAATTTGCTACCCACATATATAGTCTTAATCTAACTTTATATATATTTTTTTCTCTTTTATTCTTTTGATGGTATCCTGTGCATTGATTTAAGCATTCTGAATACCGATTTAAAGCAAATTGTGTATTCATTAGCTCAGTAGTATTATGGTGTTCTTTTCCATGCGTATTATTTTGCCTACGGTGCACTATGTGCAATCACCCACTGCTACTGCCATGAAAGTGAAATCTGTGACCCATGGCAGATTGTTTTGTTTAGAATTCAACCTCTTCTTCAAAAATGACAGATGACCTAAGTCAAGAATTTTATGTTAGTTCATCTATAAAGATATCTTTGATTAACATATTATGATTTATTCAAACCTGGAGTATGTAGAGAAAATAATTGCGTACTGAGTCAATAGCTATTTTGTCTGAGGAAGTGCTATGTCTAATCAAATTTTTAAAATTAACCTAGGTTAGACTGTAACGGTGTCAATCGATAACTGAAGAATTTTAAATGAGAATGAATACTCTTGAGCGGGAATTCAATCACCTTACTTAATATTGAGTTGTTGAGTATTGTTGAAGAGCACATGTAGGATAAACGGCGTTTATCCAACAGCGATTTATTCTATATTTGAATTTTGTTAGAGGCTTTGTTGTTCCGATGAATTTGATGTTTTTGTTGATGCTATGGTAATCCCGGTGCTGGTCATCACTGCGTCATGGCAGTTTTAAATTTTGTATTCTGAAACAAATGTTACCTATGGAATTCAGAAAATGTGTTAGTACATAGATCCATAGATGTCCTTATAGAAATACGACTCATGCAATTCACTGTATATGAATATCTCAGTTAAGTCACAATAATTTTACTGTAGGCTTGATTTTTCGCTTCTTTGTATCCCACCGCTAACCGTCGGCCCGTCAGTCCGTAATACAATCCTTTGAACTCGGCTAATCCTACAGTTTATGATGGATGCAGCGAAACTTCGCTAATATTATGCTCATCATATGAAGATGCATATATTGACAAATCTTTGTGCTCCAGCAATTGATATAAGAAATTTTGTCGTTTGTCACGTGAAACTGAATGACAGAATAGTGTCAACGCAACTTGTCTCACAGTTTTTATTGGCTATCCTTGAAATGTGTTTCCTGTTATGGTAATCATACAAAGATGCACATGTTGAATAATCACTATGATTCTCAGTGGGGTTTTTTTTCTTCATCGAGTTATTCCCCTTTCTGTCTTGCAGCTGAGTGTGATGTTGTGAACGAAACCAGTCTCGAAATTATTGATAGTCAATACGAAAATTGATATATACTATGGTCAACAACTGAAGACGCGCATATCCATAAATCACCGTGTTACGGCATTTTTAAAAGAGTCGTCCTTTTGTTACTCGGATCTGGATTCAGTGTAACCTAAAACTTTCCGAACTTAACTAGTCTCACGGTTTTCAGTGGAACGCCAGAACACGTGGTACATGTTCGGATTTTTGTGAAAATACTTATATTAATCTCTCTGTTCGAGCTTTTGCCCTTTGTGTATTACAGCTAAATAACAGAAAATTGTGAACTCAACTAGTCTCATAGATTTTGGTGGATTGCTATGTAACCTTACACATTTTATGGTCCTCATCCGAACACTTGATTTGTGTTAAAAAGATGTCTTGGAACTGGATGTAACGTATGACAGACTCTGGCAATTGCATCAAGTGTCACAGTTCCCATCTATTCTGATTGATAATTATCTTTCCAGTCTATTGATATATTTTTCATCACATTAAAGGTTTGGAAACTATGTTCGTTGAGAAGAGAATTACTTATTGGGGTCGCCATGCGAGCATATCTGATAAGCACTAACGCTTCTACCAACAACTAAGCTCCATCCATTTTGGGAGTGTGCGCTTAGTCGAGAGGTTGTGCAGATTTGTACGTGCAGCCAAGGCGATGGGTTAAACATTCTCTAACATGTATGCTAATATTCTTTCTCCATAAGCATCCATTGATAGCACTTTCCGCATTGTCTTTAACTTTGTATATATACACACACACAGATATATATATATATATATATATATATATATATATATATATATATATATATATATATATATATGAAATATTGCTATATTTCCAAATTACAAACTCAATTATGCAATGCGAATAATGATATTTGTTGAACCGTCTGAGTGCAGTTCAAGAATTCAATTGATACTATCATAAATATATGATATCAGCTGAGGTACAGAGACATATCATGTGTGACAAACAAATGTTCTGATTTTCAAGAATCTGAAGATGAAAACAATTTATATCTTATCTTGCTGTGTTTGGTTTAATCTGTATGAGCAACGTTATGTACACATGCCCTATAGGTAATAATAATAATAATAACAATAATAATAATAATAATACAGCGTGTTTTAATAGCTATTTGATTAGTTGCGTATGTCTAAAGTCTATTCCAAAACTGCTAAGAGTCAGCAGATACTGACTTCTTCTACAAATGTGAAGCATCAAACATAATTGCTAAACTGCATAGATTTTTTATATTTAATATAATCTCAAACCTTTGAATTTCACATCAGACACTAACTTATTTTTCATTTTAAGAATGTTTCTGTAGATTCGTTGAGAGTTGAGCATCCAAATGTTAAAAATGATTACTGCATATTTGTCGAAAAGTAAAAGCGCACGTGGTAATAATGAGAAACAAAACAAAAGCGAAAACAAAAGCCAAGGTGAAACATTCATATCTATTGTAAGTTTCAGGCTTAGTATTGTCTGAAGTTTGTAGAAAAAGACGATTTTAATCACCGAAATGGTTGTCATTTATTTTTGGCACAATGCACCTGGCGTAACTTACGAAAGAAAATTCATTTTTATTTTTTATTTTTTTATTTCTCTCTTTTTTTCTCCATGGTGTTATATTTTCCCCTTAACGTGCATTGTTTGCAAAATATGTTAAATATCCTATGAAGGATCATTTTAAAGTTTTCAAGTTTCAATCCGCATGTACCGTATACTCGGAAATTTCGACGTTGTTCTATTTATGCTATTCTCACTGTTTTTCTGTTATTGTTTTCTTTTTAAAAACAATAGTATTTAGACTGGGGGGTACGTAGATGAGATATTGATAATTAAAAGCGAAGTAGAACACTCAACATATAATTAATTATAACGTTTGAAAACCGTCTTGTGTGGAAGTAAAACTTAAGAAAGGCACAATAAAATAACACGTCTTTACGCATACAGAAATGTATATTATGATTTTCTTGATCTATCTAAACAAAATGGATACACATTAATTATTATACGGCAAGGAGAAAAGGCGCCTGTTACTATCCACACTTTTATCATTGATGTAATCCGTGTAATAAGCCAATGAGACATCGATTGCAATTCATCTGTAGTAGTAGTTCATTCGGTGTTTATCCCTATGTATGTCTCATCTCGTTTAAAAGACCAATATAATTCCAAAGAAAATACTGGATTTAATTTTTGAAGATATCTATATCCAGAACATAAAAATAGGTATTCTCCTGGTTTATTTCAAATACATCTAAAATCAATACATTTATAATATTAATACAGGCCTAGGGATACGGTCCAAGTAAAGCGAATGTTTTAACCGCTAACTATAATTTATTGATGATTAGTTGTTGAGATAACCATACTTGTACCAGATATATAATACTTAAATATATCCTTTCTCTGTTATCCTGCTAGTTATCCACATTTACATCGTATCTATTGAAAAGTAGGCAAACAGTTTCAAAATAGAATGGGGCAGATTGACTCAAAATGTAAATAGTTTGTTCGAGTTTCGAAACATGCGGATAGATTGTACAATTTGTTTCATTGACAGGTAAAAAGATTTATCTCCGACCGTATCTGCTCCATTATCTATCCAAACACATAACCAGCGCACTCATATATATATATATATATATATATATATATATATATATATATATATATATATATATATATAGAGAGAGAGAGAGAGAGAGAGAGAGAGAGAGAGAGAGAGAGAGAGAATATATGTATAGTATGTACGCAGCATCATTGATATACCACGAGATGTATAAACTTGTCATTAAAAGGAAAAGAGACTTTCCGAGTTTCCTTTTAATGAAAAATTTATACAACGAGTATCAAAGGTATAGCGTACATACTATACATATATTTTATTTATATGACATACAAATACACATTCTTGCATTTCCAACGGAGTTAAGTTTGACAACAAGAAAATGTTTATTGACGCAGGGAGTTAACTCTTCACATCCCTGCCCGGTGTGTTCGCTACAAAATTTGTTCTGTGCCTATTGCAGTTTTTCACAATCCTCTTTGGAAATTGATAATTCGCATCTTTTCTTTTTCATTTTTGCTTTCTTCTATTTTTTTTAGCTTCTGGCTTCATTCTTATTGATTAAATAAATAAAAGAAACACTTGTGATTTAAACTACAACCACTGCATGCTTAACTTCTTGAACCTTCAGTCACCGGCGAGTGTTTTCAAACTACTGGGAGATTATAGACTAAGCGAAATGACTAACCAACAAGAGGTAATTCAAACCTACCATAGACTGTTTTTATCCTCCATCTCCCTCTTTCTCCTTTTCGTTGGTCTGTTTGTCTGTAAATGTTACGATCATTCACAGGTCCAGATACAATGTCTCCTGACACATGCGAAAATCAGCTACGCTAATTTTTTTCACTTATTTTCGCCCGTAGCTTGCAACATGGTCCACATAGAGAGGGAGAGACACTGAGGTAAAACTGATATAATGACAGACCAACCAACATAGAGAGGCAGATAGAGAGAGAAAGAAGTGGGCTGGTGGTTTGGGGAGACTTACCATAAGATTTTTTTTAAACTATCCATCCCTATGTTTCTCTGTTGGTCGATGAGTCTGCTGCCTGACCTACCAACACAGAGAGAGAGAGAGAGAGAGAGAGAGAGAGAGAGAGAGAGAGAGAGAGAGAGAGAGAGAGAGAGAGAGAGAGAGACGAAGAGCGGCCATCGGATATTTTAATATTTAAAAAATGATCTGTTTTTAAAACTTTATTTTAGATTTTTTTTAAAAACTAAAAGAAAACAAAAGAAAGCATTAAATAGATTACAGTATGTGTGTGCCATGAAGCCAAGAAATGTACCGTACGGTCTCGACAGGCTAATGCAACTTTCTATCATTGGTATTGTGAACACTGTAGATAAATCCCATGGAAGGTGTAAACATACCATTACGACGAGTATCAAAAGTACAGCGTATAGGTTCATGTAGGTGTAAGTTCAACTTCAAGGTTTTCATCCGGTTCAAATTCTTTTTCTCTCTCACTCCACATATTTCCGCATATTCGTGTTGCTTATGCATGTGAAAGAGAAATATATAGAAGTGAAAACACAGGGAATTTCAATGAAATTATGTACTATGTTTAGTACATTTAGAAAACAGGGATTATTAATATTTTTTCTCGTTATTTTCTTAGGTCAATAATGATTAATAAGTGGAAATTCATCTCTGATCTAGAGAGTATAAAAGCAATAGCCTAGAGCTGAAACCATATTTATATGCGTATTCATACGCCATGGGCGGATCACAATTTGATATACCAATAGTATTGGTATATCAAATTGCTTTATACCAACACTTTAAAGGCATGCTATTTTTAATGTACGTATAATGTTCATCGTCAAATTGCATTTGACAATTTCTCACATCATCAGGCATGATGTCTCTCCACAAAGTATCAGAGGTTTTCAAGAAACTACACGCTGTTTTAGGATCTTTTGTATTTTTTATAAATGAAATAGATTTTCTACTCTCACCTAAAGTCACTTCAGGCAATTTTAATTATTGTAACTAATGATTTTTCTAATCCGACAATTCGTTATAGAAAATGTTTGTGACTTCGAAAAATTCCATGCACCAGATGTGAAATGTATGTTTTTCCTTTGCAGAGAAATTCTGAACGCCTTACACACTGAACTGACGACATCTTCACTAGTTTTGGATCGTTATTACAGTTTGTTCCTTGTGTGGAACGAAGTAGGTTAACGATCCTCGAACCTTATATAGTGAATATGAGACCATAAAATATATTATATCTCTCTGCGAATTTGATGGAACAGACATTACATTTTATAGAATCCAAAAAGGACAACTATTCGATTTCTTACAATCTTCCAAGTGCTCGTTGTTTTGCTTTTTTTGTTTTTGTTTTTGTTTTAAAGGGAAGAGGAGAGGGGTTCGTTTCAATTTCTCGACATATGATTGTTCCTTGTAGGATACAGCATAATTTAGGACCTTGACTATTTCATTATTTCACCTTTATTGTAATTATGTTATATATAATGTAGCACATATGTTCACACACACGAACTTGACAGAAAGCTGCTATAGAATCTCTCTTAATCGTCTCACTTTGACATTCAACATGTATGTATTTATTTCACAACATTGAAATTACAAAAATACGGTCGTTGTTTGTTGTAAGAGCGTTGCTATTCAATCAGTTCTTCATAAGGAGACTGCTTCCGATGCATTACTCAAGAAGCATGAATGAAAAAGAATTCTTTATAACAAACATCTTCGTAATTCGAACAAATATTTCTAGACCGGAAGCATTTATTATAACATCGGACAACTGTTGTATCCATGCATATAGATAAAAATTGACAATGGAGGGACTTCTCAGTAGGCATCCGATTAGATCTGGGTCTATGCAGTTGGCAGTTGGTATGGATTTATACGCGAGTATATACGGTATATGATTCATCGTTTTCATAGACACGGCTGACCTCACACCTGAGAATTCCTATGGAATAGTTTGAATTGTTCTATCCAAATAACGTATATATCATACCTATTATATTCGCGATATCCTTAAATTGCCACATGGCATAGTTTTTGTTTACTCGTCTATGTTTATATCTCTCTGGCCTCTCCTTATCGGCCATTTGCTCGTTTTCTCTAAATATATGTCGATCCAATTTTATTATCGCTTTTTCCCAAAATTTCAGCACATAATATGTCGTTCCTCTATTTGTCTGTCTCTCTGTCGTTCTATCAATCTATATATGTATCTATCTATCAAAGAAACTATATCCATTCCCAACAACTACTGATTTCGTATGTCATCTATCAAGAATGACCATAATATACATGTTGCAGCGCATTTCACAGGCACAAAATATTTGTGGCATATGATCCTAAAATTATGTAGTATGTACACATGTATTCCATCTTCTAGAAGAGGGGAAAAGTAGGGTGTGGGTCTTTTCAAAGAAAATTAGCAATGCTGTCTCTACACAGTGGAGAGATGCCGTTGTCATACATTCAAGTTCCTTGTAAAAGGACGGTACTGAAAATATGTACCATTTTTATAATATTTTATAAGAGAAATGAATGTTGGCATCCTTAATGTGATCCCCAAAGTAACTGACCATTTATTTGGAGACAATAAATTATATGAAATTGAGTATATTCATAATATATTTTTCTAGGCAGAGGTAACTTCACCATGTGGACCATACGCGCATCAATCATTGAATAAGGTCTAATGAAACAATTAAACGTGTAGCGGCTGCTACACCTGGCACACCCTGTACCTTGGAAATGCGCGAGATATTATCGTGATGTATTTCAATGAAAAACGTGAGCGTTTTTAACCTTAGCAAAGAAAACAATTCTGCATTCCACGCTATACATATATACATACATATATACGTGTGTGTATGTGTATTTGGTCTCCTATTATTCTCCTTTTTAGTGGTAATTTCTCTTTTTCTTATTTCAAGATAATTGACTGGTTTGCAACTAATTGCGGGGTTTTCCACCTCTCAACTCTGTTGCAATTTGACTTCGAATTTCCAGTTGGGGAAACTTTTTCAAATCATACACTAAACAAAATAAATATAATGATATACGCGTTATCATAAGATCTCGCTTCACGAGCTGCACTCGCTATAAGTACGATGGCGAAGAATGGAAATTGCAGTTGTTATGTATCTTTCACTGACATTTCCAATTATTCGATAATGGATGGATACCGTATTCGCTTCACACACCGAATGCCCTGGTTCTGTTTCCCTTCGTGTCACCATCGGTTCTAGCGTTACCATTTGATTGAAAGGTGTATTATTAACATAACCGGTTTACTTTGAAAATATTAGCATTTCGTAAAATAAAAGATACAAGATTAATTTTGAGCACAAATAATTCTAATCACTTTTGATTTATCTCAAGAACGATATAAATGCCCAAGACATAATCAATTAAGCCGTTCTCGAAAATAAGCCCACAGCGAAAAAAGTCGTCCATCTCTACTAAGAACAGCCTTTGAAAGTACTCCGGTCTCGACTATCTCGCCATTAAGCCGCCTAATATATTTAATACATATTGTGTGTGCATATACGTTAATATGTCGGGAGCAAGAAAGAAAATTGTATATCCTCATAGATAGAACATTTATATTCTAAATTGTATTTAAAAGTCGAATTGTAAAACATATATCGAAGAAGATAGAAATAACATATTATACAACTATATCGAATTAAAAGCTGCGGATTAAAAAAAGAAATAATAATTCAAATTCTGGTAACATATAAACCTATTTTTTAACACAGAGAAATCATTTTCCTATGGTCTGCCGATATTATTTGTCGGAAATACGCCTACAGAAATAGTAGGCCGTCTTCAAAAATAAGTCAAGATGAGATGATTACGTGTCAGCATTAAATTCCTGCGTTGCTGAATTTGATTCGCAGCCCTCAAACAATTGTATCGAACTACCCAATCCAAACACAAACTGTTTTACTCTCACTGTTTTGAGGCTTATATTCCCAAACTACAAAGAATATACCTAACTACATCTAAATAGATATGTATTATTTTATAACTTCCTCAAGGAATACACAAAAATACTATATCGTAACCTTCCAGAAGGTAATGTTTTCTCTTTACATCTATGAGCAAAATAAGGAAGTCATTTTAAATGAGAAAATATTCTTGGTATGGCTAATCAATCTATGGCATATTTTATGATCAGGGTTACGAGTCAAACCTTCCACGCAGATATTTAAAGGTCTTGAAACATTAGAGTTTACTTCAGGTACTATCCTCGTCCTGCCTATATCTGAGTGTTCGCCACATCATAGGTAAGTTGGATGTTTTATTATTTCTAATTTATTTCTGATAAAGGTCTATCAGACCAGAAGTAAAGGACACGAACACCACTATTAGACAATTTTGTTTAAAATGGGAAACTTGTAGACTCAAACGATTTTGAAGTAGCATGCATGAATATCCGCACATAAATGTGCACATGATTCTCAGACGAAACGTTTAGTTCATGAATTTGAAAGAAAACAAATTAACAATGAATATACTATACTCCAAATTTATTGTTGCAAGCATTAAATATATTATCCTGATTGTATATTACAAGCAATAAATTGTACTTGATATTAAAAAAGAATCTCGTTTAATTGTATTCCAGTAGGAAAGGCAAATTGGTCACAAAAACTACGACAGGGACATAATTACAGAATCTGGCTCTCGGCTCATTCGTGGGTTTTTACTAACGAATGAACTTATCTCTCATGCACAAATGTTTTAGAATGCTTCAGAATATGCAGTATTCTCTGATGGCATTTCTTTTGGCATCTTGTCACTCCATATTGTGAAAGATTTCATTTTACAGCTACTTGTGCGTAAAGTAAGATGATAAGACATTTTAAATGACTGACATGCATTATATCCTTTCTTTCCATTTTCTTTTTATAGGTTCATAAAATGAGCAAGCTTATCGCCGTCTTAACTGTATTGGCGGTCGTCTGCATCGCCAGTTTATACTCCACGTATGCACTCAGAGGTAATTGAAACGTTACTAATCTAACTAACACGCCATACTCACCTATTAAAAGAAAATGAAAGTTTTATACTGCGCTTTTTCACTCAAGTGTTAGTAGCAAGCTTTACGCCTCACAAGACATTTTGTTCATGTTACTAACTCATCTCGTGCAATTTTTTAAATTTATTTATTTTTTATCCCGCGCCGAAGAATGTAAAGCAACAAAATGGCAGTATCTTCTTGACTGACTCCAAGAGGAAAATAAAAGTAGCTAATGTGTTTCTTACTAATAGCATATTATTGCTGAAGATGCTAGTGGTATTTATGACCCATACTATGGAACGCCTACTACAGAAGCTTCTTATCTGAAATCAAGGTTTTGTTTTAAACTATTTACTTGATTACATACATGCAAAGGGAGCCGCGGTAGCTCAGATGGAAAAGCATTGGAATCGTAGTCCCAGGCTCACGGGTTCGATACTTACCCAGGCCAGCCCAGATCGACTGCTTCAGTTTGTCCCGTAGAAGGGCACTTAGCTCCAATTTCCTCAGAATCATATAGCCAATAATGCGTAAATAGTGCCATTAAACCATCAATTCAAATATATACATGCAACAGGACAAAATATTAAATTCCTGTCGTCCAACTCCAAATAACTTTCATGTGCAAAGAGGTCAAGATTGTGATCAATCAACACAATATACGAGTCCTAGACATGTAGGTAATTTGCCTACAAATGTCAAATATAACCTGTTTGTTATTTTCTTCATAGACAGTCTTCCCGTATATGCATACATTTTCTCAGAAGAACTCGCAGACTCAATTCGGCACAGTCAGTTGAAAATTGTCTTTCTTATTTCTTTGTTTTATTTCTGGGTTTTTTTTTCTTTTTTTTTTCTTGTGTTTTTCCTTTTTTCGGGGGGTGGGTGGGTGTTGTTGTCATCTATTTTATTGATTGATTACATTATAATTTATTTTATATTCTGAATAATGTTAGTGATGCACTTCGTTGAAGTAACATATGTATGGATCTTAACAACGTACCCTCTCTGAGTACGGGAATATTCACATGTGCTAAGTGTAGGAAGAGAAACAAATACGTGACTAAGTACTCATCAGGTATCGTTTTCTATCTACAGTGTGATATCTTAACAGCAACGTAACAATTCATTGAAAACTGGCATCTGCATTACACTTGCAGTACAAAAGTACGTAGACAAATACGATTAAAAGGTGGATACAAATAAATTTCGAATAAAGGGAGGTAAGCCTCACTCACAGGTACTCACGAAACTTGCTGGAATCCTTTCAGGTCATGGATATAGTGGGTACGGTTCCTCAGGACTCTCTGGATACGGTTATTCTGGTGGTCTCTTTGGTGGAAACGGGGGCCTGTCTGGTCTCTCTGGCGGATACAATGGTCTATCGGGTGGCTACGGAGGCCTCCCTGTTCTCTCTGGTGGCTACGATGGTTATGGTGGCTACGGTTATGGTGCACAGGGAATTCCCATCGTGCAAATCCCCATCCTGCCATACAAGGGAATCGGAATTGGAAAGGGAGCAATAAAGGGCGTTGGAAAGGGATTAGGAAATCGCGTTGGAATTGGCAAATGAATAAAGGAAATTTTCTAATAATACAAGGTAAAGTAGAATTCTTGATCTATTTTTTCAGTCGAATATTCTGTAATGAAACTCAGCATAGTTTACCCTACACTCATTCGCTATCTAATACCTGAAGCTTAATTTTTAAATCTTTGATTCTAAGCCCTGTCTCTATTCTTGATATGCCACTAAGATATGTTGAATTGCCTACCTTTCTTAATCATTCACAAATGCTGGTATTTTCTTTTCACCAGTAAATGGAAATGAAAGGAATTATACTAAATGTTTGTTTTTTCTTTTTCAATTTCAGAAAACTGTACACTGTTTGTTACTGTTGTTGGTGGGGAGATGGATTAGCTGTATATTTAAGAATCGGGACAGATACCTAGTTACTTTTACATATACCTAGTTAGCTATACAGATAGATAAATTTATATGCATGTACTCCCTGTTACATTTCGAGTTTTCTGTAGTTTCACTCACGTTGGTATGTTGCTATATTTATCTAATTGAAGAAACTCTGTCAGGAGAGAAAATCTGAGGTCCGTGGTGATGCATAAGTCTATGGAATAGAAAGATACATTTTCTTATAGAGTCGATGACACGAGTCTGTTTGAGTAATTCTTTGTCATTTGTATAACACACATTGTATCGTATAATTAGACTTTCAAAAATAATTTTCCTTTCTCACCGATGTTAATTTTCAATCATATGTTTGACTCTGTCATTATATTTTCGTCTCATTAGGTCCTAATAAACATCTAAATGAAACTACTCTCTCTTTCTTACCCATGACCTCTCTCTTTCTCTCTCTTTCTCTCTCTCCGCTGATTGGAGGGTGTTCCAATTATTCTCTCTCTCTCTCTCGCTCTCTCTCTCTCTCTCTCTCTCTCTCTCTCTCTCTCTGTGTGTGTGTGTTTTGAAGCGTTATTAATGTTTTCTTCTGCAGATTATGAGGATTGTTTTGGCTACAATGCATGTATCATAAATATGTACAATGCATATAGCATAAACATGTATTCATGCTCTCCCTGAAATTAAAACTCACCCATGGCACGTTTTAATTACAATTTAGCTAACCTATGTCAGGAATTTTACTGTAAGTTGGTCTGTGGAGATACCTATGATTAACATATTATTTATTTTGCACTTAGACATACTCAAACGTCCAGTACTGATAAAGAAATGATTATATAGGGAAACTGCTTGAATACTGAATCAGTTCAGTGGTCGTACAAGAAGTGATACGTGGTCCTTAAATCATACATTTTATGCATACTATTGAAGACACACAACTGCATCTTCCCACACTTGTTTCATATGTCATTAAACATTTACAAATTGTTTAATCTTATATTTGTAGAAATACAAAAATGAATTCGACACATCGTAATTGAAAATTCCAATCTTCTAAACTTTTTAAAATGTACAGCTTTGTATTATTCAATTGCATCGGTATGAGTGACATTTTATATTTCTACTTACCCTTCACAGCCTCATTTTCAAATTTTCAAAACTTAAAAGTCATAATTGGCCCTATATTCAAAATACATGAAAACAGCATTATATAGTTGATTTTGTGACTGGGATCATTTGCATTGTTTATTATGGCTTCAATGAACTAATGTATGTGTTCATGATGATGTGATATATTAGTAAAAACTAAGTACTTTTATAGCTTGCAATAATCGTTAATGAATATAGTAACAAGGTATTTAATGAGAATATGGAGATGGAGAATCTCTATTACAGACGACTCAGGCTGACTTCTAAGTCATTTCAAACTGTTGGAGAAAAGCTAAGTATGTGAAAAGAAATCTTATGAAAGGTATACAATATACTTATCCATGTGCCTCGTGAACTTAGAGGTAGGAAAGAAGGAAAATGAAGTAAGTCTAATACGAAATGTATTCTTTTTTGTTAATTTGTGTTGTGACATTGATTTTCATAGAGAAGCATTGTCGTCGAAGTTGATATCACATTATCATGAACCAGTCAACTTAATAATTCTTGATTGACTCTCTTAAATATGCATCACATATGTTCAGAAGAATCATTTGACTTAACTTTCTACCATTCGTCTTAATACGTACATAGCTACATACCTCACATGGAGAAACGTCTATCCTTATTTAGAATGTATGCGATCAGAATTGTATCTATCTTCACATATGGTTGAGGATATGGGATCGAATTGTACTTATGTCTGATATGTGAGGCATTGAACAGGCCGTATGCACTTTAAATATACAAATATATCATTTCCATATTGAATTAGCTTCCTTACGTGATTATTTGTATGCATCAACATGCATTTGTTAATATTTGTGTAAAAGATCAAAATTCCCCATCCCCAATCACTTTAACTATATCACATCTGATGCACCTCGTTAGATACTAAACCGAAAAATAATTGCATATAAGTTGACAAACATACTGCTGGAAACCATACAAAGTTTTAAATGAATAATGTTCAGTGCATCACATTTATCCATGTCACTTTGTACAATGTAATGTTTCCCTGTGCGTACACACTTAATTTCATTTTGGATTAGATTGGATGCTCCCCAGCAGGAAAATGATGATATCAAGGCTATATCAGGACATGTCCAATATGCTCATCGAAAGTCATCAAGACTAAATCATACGATCACACTGGCATATATTACATTAAAGTCATCGCTTAGATCTTTATTAGACAGATCGACACAACTGTACAAAAATGTACAGCCTCATTGGAACTGTATTTTCCTATCACAAGGCCTCCTTGTATGATTATAGCCTGTTTGCTGAAAGAATTAAGGTTGTTTCATCGCTGTAGCTAATTTGAGTCGGCTAGTATGTTTTCTAGCAACTGGATTAGTACATGACACCACATGGAATATAGCTATACAAATTTAGCATCGACAGTCGGCGTCAGCTATTATGCTTTTCTGCCCTTGTACTAACTGCTATAAGTTATACAGGCACAATCTACCAGATGTCTTAAGTGTTATCCATTGTTCAAATTTGCTACCCACATATATAGTCTTAATCTAACTTTATATATATTTTTTTCTCTTTTATTCTTTTGATGGTATCCTGTGCATTGATTTAAGCATTCTGAATACCGATTTAAAGCAAATTGTGTATTCATTAGCTCAGTAGTATTATGGTGTTCTTTTCCATGCGTATTATTTTGCCTACGGTGCACTATGTGCAATCACCCACTGCTACTGCCATGAAAGTGAAATCTGTGACCCATGGCAGATTGTTTTGTTTAGAATTCAACCTCTTCTTCAAAAATGACAGATGACCTAAGTCAAGAATTTTATGTTAGTTCATCTATAAAGATATCTTTGATTAACATATTATGATTTATTCAAACCTGGAGTATGTAGAGAAAATAATTGCGTACTGAGTCAATAGCTATTTTGTCTGAGGAAGTGCTATGTCTAATCAAATTTTTAAAATTAACCTAGGTTAGACTGTAACGGTGTCAATCGATAACTGAAGAATTTTAAATGAGAATGAATACTCTTAAGCGGGAATTCAATCACCTTACTTAATATTGAGTTGTTGAGTATTGTTGAAGAGCACATGTAGGATAAACGGCGTTTATCCAACAGCGATTTATTCTATATTTGAATTTTGTTAGAGGCTTTGTTGTTCCGATGAATTTGATGTTTTTGTTGATGCTATGGTAATCCCGGTGCTGGTCATCACTGCGTCATGGCAGTTTTAAATTTTGTATTCTGAAACAAATGTTACCTATGGAATTCAGAAAATGTGTTAGTACATAGATCCATAGATGTCCTTATAGAAATACGACTCATGCAATTCACTGTATATAAATATCTCAGTTAAGTCACAATAATTTTACTGTAGGCTTGATTTTTCGCTTCTTTGTATCCCACCGCTAACCGTCGGCCCGTCAGTCCGTAATACAATCCTTTGAACTCGGCTAATCCTACAGTTTATGATGGATGCAGCGAAACTTCGCTAATATTATGCTCATCATATGAAGATGCATATATTGACAAATCTTTGTGCTCCAGCAATTGATATAAGAAATTTTGTCGTTTGTCACGTGAAACTGAATGACAGAATAGTGTCAACGCAACTTGTCTCACAGTTTTTATTGGCTATCCTTGAAATGTGTTTCCTGTTATGGTAATCATACAAAGATGCACATGTTGAATAATCACTATGATTCTCAGTGGGGTTTTTTTTCTTCATCGAGTTATTCCCCTTTCTGTCTTGCAGCTGAGTGTGATGTTGTGAACGAAACCAGTCTCGAAATTATTGATAGTCAATACGAAAATTGATATATACTATGGTCAACAACTGAAGACGCGCATATCCATAAATCACCGTGTTACGGCATTTTTAAAAGAGTCGTCCTTTTGTTACTCGGATCTGGATTCAGTGTAACCTAAAACTTTCCGAACTTAACTAGTCTCACGGTTTTCAGTGGAACGCCAGAACACGTGGTACATGTTCGGATTTTTGTGAAAATACTTATATTAATCTCTCTGTTCGAGCTTTTGCCCTTTGTGTATTACAGCTAAATAACAGAAAATTGTGAACTCAACTAGTCTCATAGATTTTGGTGGATTGCTATGTAACCTTACACATTTTATGGTCCTCATCCGAACACATGATTTGTGTTAAAAAGATGTCTTGGAACTGGATGTAACTTATGACAGACTCTGGCAATTGCATCAAGTGTCACAGTTCCCATCTATTCTGATTGATAATTATCTTTCCAGTCTATTGATATATTTTTCATCACATTAAAGGTTTGGAAACTATGTTCGTTGAGAAGAGAATTACTTATTGGGGTCGCCATGCGAGCATATCTGATAAGCACTAACGCTTCTACCAACAACTAAGCTCCATCCATTTTGGGAGTGTGCGCTTAGTCGAGAGGTTGTGCAGATTTGTACGTGCAGCCAAGGCGATGGGTTAAACATTCTCTAACATGTATGCTAATATTCTTTCTCCATAAGCATCCATTGATAGCACTTTCCGCATTGTCTTTAACTTTGTATATATACACACACACAGATATATATATATATATATATATATATATATATATATATATATGAAATATTGCTATATTTCCAAATTACGAACTCAATTATGCAATGCGAATAATGATATTTGTTGAACCGTCTGAGTGCAGTTCAAGAATTCAATTGATACTATCATAAATATATGATATCAGCTGAGGTACAGAGACATATCATGTGTGACAAACAAATGTTCTGATTTTCAAGAATCTGAAGATGAAAACAATTTATATCTTATCTTGCTGTGTTTGGTTTAATCTGTATGAGCAACGTTATGTACACATGCCCTATAGGTAATAATAATAATAATAACAATAATAATAATAATACAGCGTGTTTTAATAGCTATTTGATTAGTTGCGTATGTCTAAAGTCTATTCCAAAACTGCTAAGAGTCAGCAGATACTGACTTCTTCTACAAATGTGAAGCATCAAACATAATTGCTAAACTGCATAGATTTTTTATATTTAATAGAATTTCAAACCTTTGAATTTCACATCAGACACTAACTTATTTTTCATTTTAAGAATGTTTCTGTAGATTCGTTGAGAGTTGGGAAAATGATTACTGCATATTTGTCGAAAAGTAAAAGCGCACGTGGTAATAATGAGAAACAAAACAAAAGCGAAAACAAAAGCCAAGGTGAAACATTCATATCTATTGTAAGTTTCAGGCTTAGTATTGTCTGAAGTTTGTAGAAAAAGACGATTTTAATCACCGAAATGGTTGTCATTTATTTTTGGCACAATGCACCTGGCGTAACTTACGAAAGAAAATTCATTTTTATTTTTTATTTTTTATTTCTCTCTTTTTTTCTCCATGGTGTTATATTTTCCCCTTAACGTGCATTGTTTGCAAAATATGTTAAATATCCTATGAAGGATCATTTTAAAGTTTTCAAGTTTCAATCCGCATGTACCGTATACTCGGAAATTTCGACGTTGTTCTATTTATGCTATTCTCACTGTTTTTCTGTTATTGTTTTCTTTTTAAAAACAATAGTATTTAGACTGGGGGGTACGTAGATGAGATATTGATAATTAAAAGCGAAGTAGAACACTCAACATATAATTAATTATAACGTTTGAAAACCGTCTTGTGTGGAAGTAAAACTTAAGAAAGGCACAATAAAATAACACGTCTTTACGCATACAGAAATGTATATTATGATTTTCTTGATCTATCTAAACAAAATGGATACACATTAATTATTATATGGCAAGGAGAAAAGGCGCCTGTTACTATCCACACTTTTATCATTGATGTAATCCGTGTAATAAGCCAATGAGACATCGATTGCAATTCATCTGTAGTAGTAGTTCATTCGGTGTTTATCCCTATGTATGTCTCATCTCGTTTAAAAGACCAATATAATTCCAAAGAAAATACTGGATTTAATTTTTGAAGATATCTATATCCAGAACATAAAAATAGGTATTCTCCTGGTTTATTTCGAATACATCTAAAATCAATACATTTATAATATTAATACAGGCCTAGGGATACGGTCCAAGTAAAGCGAATGTTTTAACCGCTAACTATAATTTATTGATGATTAGTTGTTGAGATAACCATACTTGTACCAGATATATAATACTTAAATATATCCTTTCTCTGTTATCCTGCTAGTTATCCACATTTACATCGTATCTATTGAAAAGTAGGCAAACAGTTTCAAAATAGAATGGGGCAGATTGACTCAAAATGTAAATAGTTTGTTCGAGTTTCGAAACATGCGGATAGATTGTACAATTTGTTTCATTGACAGGTAAAAAGATTTATCTCCGACCGTATCTGCTCCATTATCTATCCAAACACATAACCAGCGCACTCATATATATATATATATAAAGAGAGAGAGAGAGAGAGAGAGAGAGAGAGAGAGAGAGAGAGAGAGAGAGAGAATATATGTATAGTATGTACGCAGCATCATTGATATACCACGAGATGTATAAACTTGTCATTAAAAGGAAAAGAGACTTTCCGAGTTTCCTTTTAATGAAAAATTTATACAACGAGTATCAAAGGTATAGCGTACATACTATACATATATTTTATTTATATGACATACAAATACACATTCTTGCATTTCCAACGGAGTTAAGTTTGACAACAAGAAAATGTTTATTGACGCAGGGAGTTAACTCTTCACATCCCTGCCCGGTGTGTTCGCTACAAAATTTGTTCTGTGCCTATTGCAGTTTTTCACAATCCTCTTTGGAAATTGATAATTCGCATCTTTTCTTTTTCATTTTTGCTTTCTTCTATTTTTTTTTAGCTTCTGGCTTCATTCTTATTGATTAAATAAATAAAAGAAACACTTGTGATTTAAACTACAACCACTGCATGCTTAACTTCTTGAACCTTCAGTCACCGGCGAGTGTTTTCAAACTACTGGGAGATTATAGACTAAGCGAAATGACTAACCAACAAGAGGTAATTCAAACCTACCATAGACTGTTTTTATCCTCCATCTCCCTCTTTCTCCTTTTCGTTGGTCTGTTTGTCTGTAAATGTTACGATCATTCACAGGTCCAGATACAATGTCTCCTGACACATGCGAAAATCAGCTACGCTAATTTTTTTCACTTATTTTCGCCCGTAGCTTGCAACATGGTCCACATAGAGAGGGAGAGACACTGAGGTAAAACTGATATAATGACAGACCAACCAACATAGAGAGGCAGATAGAGAAAGAAAGAAGTGGGCTGGTGGTTTGGGGAGACTTACCATAAGATTTTTTTTAAACTATCCATCCCTATGTTTCTCTGTTGGTCGATGAGTCTGCTGCCTGACCTACCAACACAGAGAGAGAGAAAGAGAGAGAGAGAGAGAGAGAGAGAGAGAGAGAGAGAGAGAGAGAGAGAGAGAGAGACGAAGAGCGGCCATCGGATATTTTAATATTTAAAAAATGATCTGTTTTTAAAACTTTATTTTAGATTTTTTTTAAAAACTAAAAGAAAACAAAAGAAAGCATTAAATAGATTACAGTATGTGTGTGCCATGAAGCCAAGAAATGTACCGTACGGTCTCGACAGGCTAATGCAACTTTCTATCATTGGTATTGTGAACACTGTAGATAAATCCCATGGAAGGTGTAAACATAGCATTACGACGAGTATTAAAAGTATAGCGTATAGGTTCATGTAGGTGTAAGTTCAACTTCAAGGTTTTCATCCGGTTCAAATTCTTTTTCTCTCTCACTCCACATATTTCCGCATATTCGTGTTGCTTATGCATGTGAAAGAGAAATATATAGAAGTGAAAACACAGGGAATTTCAATGAAATTATGTACTATGTTTAGTACATTTAGAAAACAGGGATTATTAATATTTTTTCTCGTTATTTTCTTAGGTCAATAATGATTAATAAGTGGAAATTCATCTCTGATCTAGAGAGTATAAAAGCAATAGCCTAGAGCTGAAACCATATGTATATGCGTATTCATACGCCATGGGCGGATCACAATTTGATATACCAATAGTATTGGTATATCAAATTGCTTTATACCAACACTTTAAAGGCATGCTATTTTTAATGTACGTATAATGTTCATCGTCAAATTGCATTTGACAATTTCTCACATCATCAGGCATGATGTCTCTCCACAAAGTATCAGAGGTTTTCAAGAAACTACACGCTGTTTTAGGATCTTTTGTATTTTTTATAAATGAAATAGATTTTCTACTCTCACCTAAAGTCACTTCAGGCAATTTTAATTATTGTAACTAATGATTTTTCTAATCCGACAATTCGTTATAGAAAATGTTTGTGACTTCGAAAAATTCCATGCACCAGATGTGAAATGTATGTTTTTCCTTTGCAGAGAAATTCTGAACGCCTTACACACTGAACTGACGACATCTTCACTAGTTTTGGATCGTTATTACAGTTTGTTCCTTGTGTGGAACGAAGTAGGTTAACGATCCTCGAACCTTATATAGTGAATATGAGACCATAAAATATATTATATCTCTCTGCGAATTTGATGGAACAGACATTACATTTTATAGAATCCAAAAAGGACAACTATTCGATTTCTTACAATCTTCCAAGTGCTCGTTGTTTTGCTTTTTTTGTTTTTGTTTTTGTTTTAAAGGGAAGAGGAGAGGGGTTCGTTTCAATTTCTCGACATATGATTGTTCCTTGTAGGATACAGCATAATTTAGGACCTTGACTATTTCATTATTTCACCTTTATTGTAATTATGTTATATATAATGTAGCACATATGTTCACACACATGAACTTGACAGAAAGCTGCTATAGAATCTCTCTTAATCGTCTCACTTTGACATTCAACATGTATGTATTTATTTCACAACATTGAAATTACAGAAATACGGTCGTTGTTTGTTGTAAGAGCGTTGCTATTCAATCAGTTCTTCATAAGGAGACTGCTTCCGATGCATTACTCAAGAAGCATGAATGAAAAAGAATTCTTTATAACAAACATCTTCGTAATTCGAACAAATATTTCTAGACCGGAAGCATTTATTATAACATCGGACAACTGTTGTATCCATGCATATAGATAAAAATTGACAATGGAGGGACTTCTCAGTAGGCATCCGATTAGATCTGGGTCTATGCAGTTGGCAGTTGGTATGGATTTATACGCGAGTATATACGGTATATGATTCATCGTTTTCATAGACACGGCTGACCTCACACCTGAGAATTCCTATGGAATAGTTTGAATTGTTCTATCCAAATAACGTATATATCATACCTATTATATTCGCGATATCCTTAAATTGCCACATGGCATAGTTTTTGTTTACTCGTCTATGTTTATATCTCTCTGGCCTCTCCTTATCGGCCATTTGCTCGTTTTCTCTAAATATATGTCGATCCAATTTTATTATCGCTTTTTCCCAAAATTTCAGCACATAATATGTCGTTCCTCTATTTGTCTGTCTCTCTGTCGTTCTATCAATCTATATATGTATCTATCTATCAAAGAAACTATATCCATTCCCAACAACTACTGATTTCGTATGTCATCTATCAAGAATGACCATAATATACATGTTGCAGCGCATTTCACAGGCACAAAATATTTGTGGCATATGATCCTAAAATTATGTAGTATGTACACATGTATTCCATCTTCTAGAAGAGGGGAAAAGTAGGGTGTGGGTCTTTTCAAAGAAAATTAGCAATGCTGTCTCTACACAGTGGAGAGATGCCGTTGTCATACATTCAAGTTCCTTGTAAAAGGACGGTACTGAAAATATGTACCATTTTTATAATATTTTATAAGCGAAATGAATGTTGGCATCCTTAATGTGATCCCCAAAGTAACTGACCATTTATTTGGAGACAATAAATTATATGAAATTGAGTATATTCATAATATATTTTTCTAGGCAGAGGTAACTTCACCATGTGGACCATACGCGCATCAATCATTGAATAAGGTCTAATGAAACAATTAAACGTGTAGCGGCTGCTACACCTGGCACACCCTGTACCTTGGAAATGCGCGAGATATTATCGTGATGTATTTCAATGAAAAACGTGAGCGTTTTTAACCTTAGCAAAGAAAACAATTCTGCATTCCACGCTATACATATATACATACATATATACGTGTGTGTATGTGTATTTGGTCTCCTATTATTCTCCTTTTTAGTGGTAATTTCTCTTTTTCTTATTTCAAGATAATTGACTGGTTTGCAACTAATTGCGGGTTTTTCCACCTCTCAACTCTGTTGCAATTTGACTTCGAATTTCCAGTTGGGGAAACTTTTTCAAATCATACACTAAACAAAATAAATATAATGATATACGCGTTATCATAAGATCTCGCTTCACGACCTGCACTCGCTATAAGTACGATGGCGAAGAATGGAAATTGCAGTTGTTATGTATCTTTCACTGACATTTCCAATTATTCGATAATGGATGGATACCGTATTCGCTTCACACACCGAATGCCCTGGTTCTGTTTCCCTTCGTGTCACCATCGGTTCTAGCGTTACCATTTGATTGAAAGGTGTATTATTAACATAACCGGTTTACTTTGAAAATATTAGCATTTCGTAAAATAAAAGATACAAGATTAATTTTGAGCACAAATAATTCTAATCACTTTTTGATTTATCTCAAGAACGATATAAATGCCCAAGACATAATCAATTAAGCCGTTCTCGAAAATAAGCCCACAGCGAAAAAAGTCGTCCATCTCTACTAAGAACAGCCTTTGAAAGTACTCCGGTCTCGACTATCTCGCCATTAAGCCGCCTAATATATTTAATACATATTGTGTGTGCATATACGTTAATATGTCGGGAGCAAGAAAGAAAATTGTATATCCTCATAGATAGAACATTTATATTCTAAATTGTATTTAAAAGTCGAATTGTAAAACATATATCGAAGAAGATAGAAATAACATATTATACAACTATATCGAATTAAAAGCTGCGGATTAAAAAAAGAAATAATAATTCAAATTCTTGTAACATATAAACCTATTTTTTAACACAGAGAAATCATTTTCCTATGGTCTGCCGATATTATTTGTCGGAAATACGCCTACAGAAATAGTAGGCCGTCTTCAAAAATAAGTCAAGATGAGATGATTACGTGTCAGCATTAAATTCCTGCGTTGCTGAATTTGATTCGCAGCCCTCAAACAATTGTATCGAACTACCCAATCCAAACACAAACTGTTTTACTTTCACTGTTTTGAGGCTTATATTCCCAAACTACAAAGAATATACCTAACTACATCTAAATAGATATGTATTATTTTATAACTTCCTCAAGGAATACACAAAAATACTATATCGTAACCTTCCAGAAGGTAATGTTTTCTCTTTACATCTATGAGCAAAATAAGGAAGTCATTTTAAATGAGAAAATATTCTTGGTATGGCTAATCAATCTATGGCATATTTTATGATCAGGGTTACGAGTCAAACCTTCCACGCAGATATTTAAAGGTCTTGAAACATTAGGGTTTACTTCAGGTACTATCCTCGTCCTGCCTATATCTGAGTGTTCGCCACATCATAGGTAAGTTGGATGTTTTATTATTTCTAATTTATTTCTGATAAAGGTCTATCAGACCAGAAGTAAAGGACACGAACACCACTATTAGACAATTTTGTTTAAAATGGGAAACTTGTAGACTCAAACGATTTTGAAGTAGCATGCATGAATATCCGCACATAAATGTGCACATGATTCTCAGACGAAACGTTTAGTTCATGAATTTGAAAGAAAACAAATTAACAATGAATATACTATACTCCAAATTTATTGTTGCAAGCAATAAATATATTATCCTGATTGTATATTACAAGCAATAAATTGTACTTGATATTAAAAAAGAATCTCGTTTAATTGTATTCCAGTAGGAAAGGCAAATTGGTCACAAAAACTACGACAGGGACATAATTACAGAATCTGGCTCTCGGCTCATTCGTGGGTTTTTACTAACGAATGAACTTATCTCTCATGCACAAATGTTTTAGAATGCTTCAGAATATGCAGTATTCTCTGATGGCATTTCTTTTGGCATCTTGTCACTCCATATTGTGAAAGATTTCATTTTACAGCTACTTGTGCGTAAAGTAAGATGATAAGACATTTTAAATGACTGACATGCATTATATCCTTTCTTTCCATTTTCTTTTTATAGGTTCATAAAATGAGCAAGCTTATCGCCGTCTTAACTGTATTGGCGGTCGTCTGCATCGCCAGTTTTTACTCCACGTATGCACTCAGAGGTAATTGAAACGTTACTAATCTAACTAACACGCCATACTCACCTATTAAAAGAAAATGAAAGTTTTATACTGCGCTTTTTCACTCAAGTGTTAGTAGCAAGCTTTACGCCTCACAAGACATTTTGTTCATGTTACTAACTCATCTCGTGCAATTTTTTAAATTTATTTATTTTTTATCCCGCGCCGAAGAATGTAAAGCAACAAAATGGCAGTATCTTCTTGACTGACTCCAAGAGGAAAATAAAAGTAGCTAATGTGTTTCTTACTAATAGCATATTATTGCTGAAGATGCTAGTGGTATTTATGACCCATACTATGGAACGCCTACTACAGAAGCTTCTTATCTGAAATCAAGGTTTTGTTTTAAACTATTTACTTGATTACATACATGCAAAGGGAGCCGCGGTAGCTCAGATGGAAAAGCATTGGAATCGTAGTCCGAGGCTCACGGGTTCGATACTTACCCAGGCCAGCCCAGATCGACTGCTTCAGTTTGTCCCGTAGAAGGGCACTTAGCTCCAATTTCCTCAGAATCATATAGCCAATAATGCGTAAATAGTGCCATTAAACCATCAATTCAAATATATACATGCAACAGGACAAAATATTAAATTCCTGTCGTCCAACTCCAAATAACTTTCATGTGCAAAGAGGTCAAGATTGTGATCAATCAACACAATATACGAGTCCTAGACATGTAGGTAATTTGCCTACAAATGTCAAATATAACCTGTTTGTTATTTTCTTCATAGACAGTCTTCCCGTATATGCATACATTTTCTCAGAAGAACTCGCAGACTCAATTCGGCACAGTCAGTTGAAAATTGTCTTTCTTATTTCTTTGTTTTATTTCTGGGTTTTTTTTTTCTTTTTTTTTTTCTTGTGTTTTTCCTTTTTTCGGGGGGTGGGTGGGTGTTGTTGTCATCTATTTTATTGATTGATTACATTATAATTTATTTTATATTCTGAATAATGTTAGTGATGCACTTCGTTGAAGTAACATATGTATGGATCTTAACAACGTACCCTCTCTGAGTACGGGAATATTCACATGTGCTAAGTGTAGGAAGAGAAACAAATACGTGACTAAGTACTCATCAGGTATCGTTTTCTATCTACAGTGTGATATCTTAACAGCAACGTAACAATTCATTGAAAACTGGCATCTGCATTACACTTGCAGTACAAAAGTACGTAGACAAATACGATTAAAAGGTGGATACAAATAAATTTCGAATAAAGGGAGGTAAGCCTCACTCACAGGTACTCACGAAACTTGCTGGAATCCTTTCAGGTCATGGATATAGTGGGTACGGTTCCTCAGGACTCTCTGGATACGGTTATTCTGGTGGTCTCTTTGGTGGAAACGGGGGCCTGTCTGGTCTCTCTGGCGGATACAATGGTCTATCGGGTGGCTACGGAGGCCTCCCTGTTCTCTCTGGTGGCTACGATGGTTATGGTGGCTACGGTTATGGTGCACAGGGAATTCCCATCGTGCAAATCCCCATCCTGCCATACAAGGGAATCGGAATTGGAAAGGGAGCAGGAAAGGGCGTTGGAAAGGGATTAGGAAATCGCGTTGGAATTGGCAAATGAATAAAGGGAATTTTCTAATAATACAAGGTAAAGTAGAATTCTTGATCTATTTTTTCAGTCGAATATTCTGTAATGAAACTCAGCATAGTTTACCCTACACTCATTCGCTATCTAATACCTGAAGCTTAATTTTTAAATCTTTGATTCTAAGCCCTGTCTCTATTCTTGATATGCCACTAAGATATGTTGAATTGCCTACCTTTCTTAATCATTCACAAATGCTGGTATTTTCTTTTCACCAGTAAATGGAAATGAAAGGAATTATACTAAATGTTTGTTTTTTCATTTTCAATTTCAGAAAACTGTACACTGTTTGTTACTGTTGTTGGTGGGGAGATGGATTAGCTGTATATTTAAAAATCGGGACAGATACCTAGTTACTTTTACATATACCTAGTTAGTTATACAGATAGATAAATTTATATGCATGTACTCCCTGTTACATTTCGTGTTTTCTGTAGTTTCACTCACGTTGGTATGTTGCTATATTTTTCTAATTGAAGAAACTCTGTCAGGAGAGAAAATCTGAGGTCCGTGGTGATGCATAAGTCTATGGAATAGAAAGATACATTTTCTTATAGAGTCGATGACACGAGTCTGTTTGAGTAATTCTTTGTCATTTGTATAACACACATTGTGTCGTATAATTAGACTTTCAAAAATAATTTTCCTTTCTCACCGATGTTAATTTTCAATCATATGTTTGACTCTGTCATTATATTTTCGTCTCATTAGGTCCTAATAAACATCTAAATGAAACTACTCTCTCTTTCTTACCCATGACCTCTCTCTTTCTCTCTCTTTCTCTCTCTCCGCTGATTGGAGGGTGTTCCAATTATTCTCTCTCTCTCTCTCTCGCTCTCTCTCTCTCTCTCTCTCTCTCTCTCTCTCTCTCTCTGTGTGTGTGTGTGTTTTTTGAAGCGTTATTAATGTTTTCTTCTGCAGATTATGAGGATTGTTTTGGCTACAATGCATGTATCATAAATATGTACAATGCATATAGCATAAACATGTATTCATGCTCTCCCTGAAATTAAAACTCACCCATGGCACGTTTTAATTACAATTTAGCTAACCTATGTCAGGAATTTTACTGTAAGTTGGTCTGTGGAGATACCTATGATTAACATATTATTTATTTTGCACTTAGACATACTCAAACGTCCAGTACTGATAAAGAAATGATTATATAGGGAAACTGCTTGAATACTGAATCAGTTCAGTGGTCGTACAAGAAGTGATACGTGGTCCTTAAATCATACATTTTATGCATACTATTGAAGACACACAACTGCATCTTCCCACACTTGTTTCATATGTCATTAAACATTTACAAATTGTTTAATCTTATATTTGTAGAAATACAAAAATGAATTCGACACATCGTAATTGAAAATTCCAATCTTCTAAACTTTTTAAAATGTACAGCTTTGTATTATTCAATTGCATCGGTATGAGTGACATTTTATATTTCTACTTACCCTTCACAGCCTCATTTTCAAATTTTCAAAACTTAAAAGTCATAATTGGCCCTATATTCAAAATACATGAAAACAGCATTATATAGTTGATTTTGTGACTGGGATCATTTGCATTGCTTATTATGGCTTCAATGAACTAATGTATGTGTTCATGATGATGTGATATATTAGTAAAAACTAAGTACTTTTATAGCTTGCAATAATCGTTAATGAATATAGTAACAAGGTATTTAATGAGAATATGGAGATGGAGAATCTCTAGTACAGACGACTCAGGCTGACTTCTAAGTCATTTCAAACTGTTGGAGAAAAGCTAAGTATGTGAAAAGAAATCTTATGAAAGGTATACAATATACTTATCCATGTGCCTCGTGAACTTAGAGGTAGGAAAGAAGGAAAATGAAGTAAGTCTAATACGAAATGTATTCTTTTTTGTTAATTTGTGTTGTGACATTGATTTTCATAGAGAAGCATTGTCGTCGAAGTTGATATCACATTATCATGAACCAGTCAACTTAATAATTCTTGATTGACTCTCTTAAATATGCATCACATATGTTCAGAAGAATCATTTGACTTAACTTTCTACCATTCGTCTTAATACGTACATAGCTACATACCTCACATGGAGAAACGTCTATCCTTATTTAGAATGTATGCGATCAGAATTGTATCTATCTTCACATATGGTTGAGGATATGGGATCGAATTGTACTTATGTCTGATATGTGAGGCATTGAACAGGCCGTATGCACTTTAAATATACAAATATATCATTTCCATATTGAATTAGCTTCCTTACGTGATTATTTGTATGCATCAACATGCATTTGTTAATATTTGTGTAAAAGATCAAAATTCCCCATCCCCAATCACTTTAACTATATCACATCTGATGCACCTCGTTAGATACTAAACCGAAAAATAATTGCATATAAGTTGACAAACATACTGCTGGAAACCATACATAGTTTTAAATGAATAATGTTCAGTGCATCACATTTATCCATGTCACTTTGTACAATGTAATGTTTCCCTGTGCGTACATACTTAATTTCATTTTGAATTAGATTGGATGCTCCCCAGCAGGAAAATGATGATATCAAGGCTATATCAGGACATGTCCAATATGCTCATCGAAAGTCATCAAGACTAAATCATACGATCACACTGGCATATATTACATTAAAGTCATCGCTTAGATCTTTATTAGACAGATCGACACAACTGTACAAAAATGTACAGCCTCATTGGAACTGTATTTTCCTATCACAAGGCCTCCTTGTATGATTATAGCCTGTTTGCTGAAAGAATTAAGGTTGTTTCATCGCTGTAGCTAATTTGAGTCGGCTAGTATGTTTTCTAGCAACTGGATTAGTACATGACACCACATGGAATATAGCTATACAAATTTAGCATCGACAGTCGGCGTCAGCTATTATGCTTTTCTGCCCTTGTACTAACTGCTATAAGTTATACAGGCACAATCTACCAGATGTCTTAAGTGTTATCCATTGTTCAAATTTGCTACCCACATATATAGTCTTAATCTAACTTTATATATATTTTTTTCTCTTTTATTCTTTTGATGGTATCCTGTGCATTGATTTAAGCATTCTGAATACCGATTTAAAGCAAATTGTGTATTCATTAGCTCAGTAGTATTATGGTGTTCTTTTCCATGCGTATTATTTTGCCTACGGTGCACTATGTGCAATCACCCACTGCTACTGCCATGAAAGTGAAATCTGTGACCCATGGCAGATTGTTTTGTTTAGAATTCAACCTCTTCTTCAAAAATGACAGATGACCTAAGTCAAGAATTTTATGTTAGTTCATCTATAAAGATATCTTTGATTAACATATTATGATTTATTCAAACCTGGAGTATGTAGAGAAAATAATTGCGTACTGAGTCAATAGCTATTTTGTCTGAGGAAGTGCTATGTCTAATCAAATTTTTAAAATTAGCCTAGGTCAGACTGTAACGGTGTCAATCGATAACTGAAGAATTTTAAATGAGAATGAATACTCTTAAGCGGGAATTCAATCACCTTACTTAATATTGAGTTGTTGAGTATTGTTGAAGAGCACATGTAGGATAAACGGCGTTTATCCAACAGCGATTTATTCTATATTTGAATTTTGTTAGAGGCTTTGTTATTCCGATGAATTTGATGTTTTTTTTGATGCTATGGTAATCCCGGTGCTGGTCATCACTGCGTCATGGCAGTTTTAAATTTTGTATTCTGAAACAAATGTTTCCCTTTGGAATTCAGAAAATGTGTTAGTACATAGATCCATAGATGTCCTTATAGAAATACGACTCATGCAATTCACTGTATATAAATATCTCAGTTAAGTCACAATAATTTTACTGTAGGCTTGATTTTTCGCTTCTTTGTATCCCACCGCTAACCGTCGGCCCGTCAGTCCGTAATACAATCCTTTGAACTCGGCTAATCCTACAGTTTATGATGGATGCAGCGAAACTTCGCTAATATTATGCTCATCATATGAAGATGCATATATTGACAAATCTTTGTGCTCCAGCAATTGATATAAGAAATTTTGTCGTTTGTCACGTGAAACTGAATGACAGAATAGTGTCAACGCAACTTGTCTCACAGTTTTTATTGGCTATCCTTGAAATGTGTTTCCTGTTATGGTAATCATACAAAGATGCACATGTTGAATAATCACTATGATTCTCAGTGGGGTTTATTTCTTCATAGAGTTATTCCCCTTTCTGTCTTGCAGCTGAATGTGATGTTGTGAACGAAACCAGTCTCGAAATTATTGATAGTCAATACGAAACTTGATATATACTATGGTCATCAACTGAAGACGCGCATATCCATAAATCACCGTGTTACGGCATTTTTAAAAGAGTCGTCCTTTTGTTACTTGGATCTGGATTCAGTGTAACCTAAAACTTTCCGAACTTAACTAGTCTCACGGTTTTCAGTGGAACGCCAGAACACGTGGTACATGTTCTGATTTTTGTGAAAATACTTATATTAATCTCTCTGTTCGAGCTTTTGCCCTTTGTGTATTACAGCTAAATAACAGAAAATTGTGAACTCAACTAGTCTCATAGATTTTGGTGGATTGCTAAGTAACCTTACACATTTTATGGTCCTCATCCGAACACATGATTTGTGTTAAAAAGATGTCTTGGAACTGGATGTAACTTATGACAGACTCTGGCAATTGCATCAAGTGTCATAGTTCCCATCTATTCTGATTGATAATCATCTTTCCAGTCTATTGATTTATTTTTCATCACATTAAAGGTTTGGAAACTATGTTCGTTGAGAAGAGAATTACTTATTGGGGTCGCCATGCGAGCATATCTGATACGCACTAACGCTTCTACCAACAACTAAGCTCCATCCATTTTGGGAGTGTGCGCTTAGTCGAGAGGTTGTGCAGATTTGTACGTGCAGCCAAGGCGATGGGTTAAACATTCTCTAACATGTATGCTAATATTCTTTCTCCATAAGCATCCATTGATAGCACTTTCCGCTTTGTCTGTAACTTTGTATATATACACACACACAGATATATATATATATATATATATATATATATATATATATATATATATATATATGAAATATTGCTATATTCCAAATTACAAACTCAATTATGCAATGCGAATTCTGATATTTGTTGAACCGTCTGAGTGCAGTTCAAGAATTCAATTGATACTATCATAAATATATTATATCAGCTGAGGTACAGAGACATATCATGTGTGACAAACAAATGTTCTGATTTTCAAGAATCTGAAGATGAAAACATTTTTCATCTTATCTTGCTGTGTTTGGTTTAATCTGTATGAGCAACGTTATGTGCACATGCCCTATAGGTAATAATAATAATAATAATAATAATAATAATAATAATAATAATAATACAGCGTGTTTTAATAGCTATTTGATTAGTTGCGTATGTCTAAAGTCTATTCCAAAACTGCTAAGAGTCATTAGATATTGACTTCTTCTACAAATGTGAAGCATCAAACATAATTGCTAAACTGCATAGATTTTTTATATTTAATAGAATTTCAAACCTTTGAATTTCACATCAGACACTAACTTATTTTTCATTTTAAGAATGTTTCTGTAGATTCGTTGAGAGTTGGGGAAATGAAGGTAGTGTCAGCATCCAAATGTTAAAAATGATTACTGCATATTTGTCGAAAAGTAAAAGCGCACGTGGTAATAATGAGAAACAAAACAAAAGCGAAAACAAAAGCCAAGGTGAAACATTCATATCTATTGTAAGTTTCAGGCTTAGTATTGTCTGAAGTTTGTAGAAAAAGACGATTTTAATCACCGAAATGGTTGTCATTTATTTTTGGCACAATGCACCTGGCGTAACTTACGAAAGAAAATTCATTTTTATTTTTTATTTTTTATTTCTCTCTTTTTTTCTCCATGGTGTTATATTTTCCCCTTAACGTGCATTGTTTGCAAAATATGTTAAATATCCTATGAAGGATCATTTTAAAGTTTTCAAGTTTCAATCCGCATGTACCGTATACTCGGAAATTTCGACGTTGTTCTATTTTTGCTATTCTTACTGTTTTTCTGTTATTGTTTTCTTTTTAAAAACAATAGTATTTAGACTGGGGGGGTACGTAGATGAGATATTGATAATTAAAATCGAAGTAGAACACTCAACATATAATTAATTATAATGTTTGAAAACCGTCCTGTGTGGAAGTAAAACTTAAGAAAGGCACAATAAAATAACACGTCTTTACGCATACAGAAATGTATATTATGATTTTCTTGATCTATCTAAACAAAATGGATACACATTAATTATTATATGGCAAGGAGAAAAGGCGCCTGTTACTATCCACACTTTTATCATTGATGTAATCCGTGTAATAAGCCAATGAGACATCGATTGCAATTCATCTGTAGTAGTAGTTCATTCGGTGTTTATCCCTATGTATGTCTCATCTCGTTTAAAAGACCAATATAATTCCAAAGAAAATACTGGATTTAATTTTTGAAGATATCTATATCCAGAACATAAAAATAGGTATTCTCCTGGTTTATTTCAAATACATCTAAAATCAATACATTTATAATATTAATACAGGCCTAGGAATACGGTCCAAGTAAAGCGAATGTTTTAACCGCTAACTATAATTTATTGATGATTAGTTGTTGAGATAACCATACTTGTACCAGATATATAATACTTAAATATATCCTTTCTCTGTTATCCTGCTAGTTATCCATATTTACATCGTATCTATTGAAAAGTAGGCAAACAGTTTCAAAATAGAATGGGGCAGATTGACTCAAAATGTAAATAGTTTGTTCGAGTTTCGAAACATGCGGATAGATTGTACAATTTGTTTCATTGACAGGTAAAAAGATTTATCTCCGACCGAATCTGCTCCATTATGTATCCAAAACAGATAACCAGCGCACTCATATATATATATATATATATATATATATATATAGAGAGAGAGAGAGAGAGAGAGAGAGAGAGAGAGAGAGAATATATGTATAGTATGTACGCAGCATCATTGATATACCACGAGATGTACAAATTTGTCATTAAAAGGAAAAGAGACTTGCCGAGTTTCCTTTTAATGAAAAATTTATACAACGAGTATCAAAGGTATAGCGTACATACTATACATATATTTTATTTATATGACATACAAATACACATTCTTGCATTTCCAACGGAGTTAAGTTTGACAACAAGAAAATGTTTATTGACGCAGGGAGTTAACTCTTCACATCCCTGCCCGGTGTGTTCGCTACAAAATTTGTTCTGTGCCTATTGCAGTTTTTCACAATCCTCTTTGGAAATTGATAATTCTCATCTTTTCTTTTTCATTTTTGCTTTCTTCTATTTTTTTTAGCTTCTGGTTTCATTCATATTGATTAAATAAATAAAAGAAACACTTGTGATTTAAACTACAAGCACTGCATGCTTAACTTCTTGAACCTTCAGTCACCGGCGAGTGTTTTCAAACTACTGGGGGATTATAGACTAAGCGAAATGACTAACCAACAAGAGGTAATTAAAATTTACCATAGGCTGTTTTTATCCTCCATCTCCCTCTTTCTCCTTTTCGTTGGTCTGTTTGTCTGTAAATGTTACGATCATTCACAGGTCCAGATACAATGTTTCCTGACACATGCGAAAATCAGCTACGCTAATTTTTTTCACTTATTTTCGCCCGTAGCTTGCAACATGGTCCACATAGAGTGGGAGAGACACCGGAGGTAAAACTGGATATAAGGACAGACCAACCAACATTGAGAGGGCAGATAGAGAGAGAATGAAGGGCTGGGTGGTTTGGGGAGACTTTACCCATAAGATTTTTTTTAAAACTATCCATCCCTATGTTTCCGCTGTTGGTCGATGAGGTCTGCTGCCTGACTCTACCAACAAAGCAGTGAGAGAGAGAGAGAGAGAGAGAGAGAGAGAGAGAGAGAGAGAGAGAGAGAGAGAGAGAGAGAGACGAGAGTGACGAAAGAGCGGGCCATCGGATATTTTTAATATTTAAACAATGATCTGTTTTTAAAACTTTATTTTTGATTTTTTTTAAAAACTAAAAGAAAACAAAAGAAAGCATTAAATAGAATTACAGTATGTGCGTGCCATGAAGCCAAGAAATTGCGCCCGTACGGTCTCGACAGGCTAATGCAACTTTCTATCATTGGTATTGTGAACACTGTAGATAAATCCCATGGAAGGTGTAAACATAGCATTACGACGAGTATCAAAGGTACAGCGTATAGGTTCATGTAGGTGTAAGTTCAACTTCAAGGTTTTCATCCAGTTCAAATTCTTTTTCTCTCTCACTCCACATATTTCCGCATATTCGTGTTGCTTATGCATGTGAAAGAGAAATATATAGAAGTGAAAACACAGGGAATTTCAATGAAATTATGTACAATGTTTAGTACATTTAGAAAACAGGGATTATTAATATTTTTTCTCGTTATTTTCTTAGGTCAATAATGATTAATAAGTGGAAATCATCTCTTATCTAGAGGGTATAAAAGCAATAGCCTAGAGCTGAAACCATATTTATATGCGTATTCATACGCCATGGGCGGATCACAATTTGATATACCAATAGTATTGGTATATCAAATTGCTTTATACCAACACTTTAAAAGGGCATGCTATTTTTAATGTACGTATAATGGTTCAGACGTTCAAATTGCATTTGACAATTTCTCACATCACCAGGTCTAATGTCTCTCCACAAAGTATCAGAGGTTTTCAAGAAACTACACGCTGTTTTAGGATCTTTTGTATTTTTTATAAATGAAATAGATTTTCTACTCTCACCTAAAGTCACTTCAGGCAATTCTAATTATTGTAACTAATGATTTTTCTAATCCGACAATTCGTTATAGAAAAATGTTTGTGACTTCGAAAAAATTCCATGCACCAGATGTGAACATGTATGTTTTTTCCTTTGCAGAGAAATTCTGAACGCCTTACACACTGAACTGACGACATCATTCACTATGTTTGGATCGTTATTACAGGTTGTTCCGTTGGTGTGGAACGAAGTAGTTGGTAACGATCCTCGAACGCCTTATATAGTGAATTTGAGACCATAAAATTATATTATATCTCTCGGCGAATGGGATGTAACAGGACATTTAAATGTTATAGAATCCAAAAAGGACAACTATTCGATGTCTTACAATCTTCCAAGTGCTCGTGTTTTGCTTTTTTTGTTTTTGTTTTTGTTTTAAGGGGAAGAGGAGAGGGGTTCGTTTCAATTTCTCGACATATGATTGTTCCTTGTAGGCTACCGCATAAATTTAGGACCTTGACTATTTCTTATTTCACCTTTATTGTAATTATGTTAGTATATAATGTAGCACATATGTTCACACAGACGAACTTGACCGAAAGCTGCTCTAGATCTCTCTTACACGTCTCACTTTGACATTCAACATGTATATATTTATTTCACAACCATTGCATTACAGAAATACGGTCGATTGTTTGTTGTAAGAGCGTTGCTATTCAATCAGTTCCTTCATAAGGAGACTGCTGTCCCGATGCATTACTCAAGAAGCATGAATGAAAAAGAATTCTTTATAACAAACATCTTCGTAAGTCGAACAAATATTTCTAGACCGGAATTTATTATAACATTCGGACAACTGTTGTATCCACGCATATAGATAAAAAATGACAATGGAGGGACTTCTCATTAGGCATCCGATTAGATCTGGGTCTATGCAGTTGGCAGTTGGTATGGATTTATACGCGAGTATATACGGTATATGATTCATCGTTTTCATAGACACGGCTGACCTCACCCCTGAGAATTCCTATGGACTAGTTTGAATTGTTCTATCCAAATAACGTATATATCATACCTATTATATTCGCGATATCCTTAAATTGCCACATGGCATAGTTTTTGTTTACTCGTCTATGTTTATATCTCTCTGGCCTCTCCTTATCGGCCATTTGCTCGTTTTCCCTCTAAATATATGTCGATCCAATTTTTAATTATCGCTTTTTCCCAATATTTCAAGCACATTAATATGTCGTGCCCCTATTTGTCCTGTTCTCTCTGTCGTTCTATCAAGCTATATATGTGATCTATCTAATCAAAGAAACTATATCCCCTTATATTCCCAACCAACTACTGATTTCGTATGTCCCATTCTATCAAGAGATGAACCATAATATACATGTTTGGCCAAGCGCATTTCACAAGGCACAAAATATTTGTGGAAGATGATCCTAAAATTATGTATTATGAACCCATTGTATTCCCTCTTCTAGTAGAGGAAAAAGACATTTTAGAGATCGCGAGGGCCCCAGTGGGGGTGTGGGGTCTTTTTTCGAACAGAAAATTAGGCAATGCTGTCTCTACACAGTGGGAGAGATGCCGTTGGTCATAAAAGCAAGTTCCTTGTAAAAGGACTGGTTAACTACTGAAAATATGGTACCATTTTTATAATTATTTTATAAGAGAAATGAGATGTTTGGCATCCTTAATGTGATCCCCAGGAAGTTACTGACCATTTATTTGGAGACAATGAATTATCTAAAATTGAGTATTAGTTCCATAACAAATTTTTTCGAGGGCCAGAGGTTGAACTTCACCATGTGGACCATACGGCGCATCAATCATAGAATACATGGTCTACTGTAACAAGTAACCCGTGTAGCTCGCGGCCTGCTACACCTGGCTCACACAATGACACCTGTACCTTGGAAATGCGCCGAGATTCTTATCGTGAAGGTATTTCAATGAAAAACCCGTGAGCCGTTTTTAAATAACCTTAGCAAAGAAAAAACAATTCTGCATTCCACGCTATACATATATTACATACATATATACGTGGTGTGTATGTGTATTTGGTCTCCTAATTATTCTCCTTTTTAGTGGTAATTTCTCTTTTTTCTTATTTCAAGGATAATTGACTGGTTTGCAACTAATTGGCGGCGTTTTTTCCACCTCTTCAACTCCTGTTTGCCATTTGGACTTCGAATTTCCAGTTGGGGAAAACTTTTTTATACTCATACACTAAAACAAAATAAATATAATGATATACGCGTTATCAGAAGATCGCGCTTCACCCAGACCTGCACTCGCTATAAGTACGATGGCGAAGAACTGGAAATTGCTGTTGTTATGTATCTTATCACTGACATTTCCAGTTATTTCGATAATGGATGGATACCGTAGTTTCGCTTCACACACCAAATGCCCTGGTTCTGATATCCCTTCGGTGTCACCAATCGGTTCTAGTGTTCCCATTTGATTGAAAGGTGTATTATTTACATAACCGGTTTACTTTGAAAATATTAGCATTTCGTAAAATAAAAGATACAAGATACTTTTGAGCAAAAATAATTCTAATCACTTTTGATGTATCTCAAGAACGATATAAATGCCCAAGACATAATCAATTAAGCCGTTCTCGAAAATAAGACCACAGCGAAAAAAGTCGTCCATCTCTACTAAGAACAGCCTTTGAAATTACTCCGGTCTCGACTATCTCGCCATTCAACGCCTAATATATTTAATAAATATTGTGTGTGCATATACGTTAATATGTCGAGAGCAAGAAAGAAAATTGTATATCCTCATAGATAGAACATTTATATTTAAATTGTATTTAAAAGTCGAATTGTAAAACATATATCAAAGAAGATAGAAATAACATATTATACAACTATATCGAATTAAAAGCTGCGGATTAAAAAAAGAAATAATAATTCAAATTCTGGTAACATATAAACCTATTTTTTAACACAGAGAAATCATTTTCCTATGGTCTGCCGATATTATTTGTCGGAAATACGCTACAGAAATAGTAGGCCGTCTTCAAAAATAAGTCAAGATGAGATGATTACGTGTCAGCATTAAATTCCTGCGTTGCTGAATTTGATTCGCAGCCCTCAAACAATTGTATCGAACTACCCAATCCAAACACAAACTGTTTTACTCTCACTGTTTTGAGGCTTATATTCCCAAACTACAAAGAATATACCTAACTACATCTAAATAGATATGTATTATTTTATAACTTCCTCAAGGAATACACAAAAATACTATATCGTAACCTTCCAGAAGGTAATGTTTTCTTTTACATCTATGAGCAAAATAAGGAAGTCATTTTAAATGAGAAAATATTCTTGGTATGGCTAATCAATCTATGGCATATTTTATGATCAGGGTTACGAGTCAAACCTTCCACGCAGATATTTAAAGGTCTTGAAACATTAGGGTTTACTTCAGGTACTATCCTCGTCCTGCCTATATCTGAGTGTTCGCCACATCATAGGTAAGTTGGATGTTTTATTATTTCTAATTTATTTCTGATAAAGTTCTATCAGACCAGAAGTAAAGCACACGAACACCACTATTAGACAATTTTGTTTAAAATGGGAAAGTTGTAGACTCAAACGATTTGAAGTAGCATGCATGAATATCGCACATAAATGTGCACATGATTCTCAGTCGAAACGTTTAGTTCATGAATTTGAAAGAAAACAAATTAACAATGAATATACTATACTCCAAATATCTTGTTGCAAGCAATAAATATATTATCCTGATTGTATATTACAAGCTAATAAATTTGTACTTGATACTTAAAAAAAGAATCTCGATTTAATTGTATTCCATGTATGAAAGGCGAAATTGGTCACAACAACTACGACAGGGACATAATTACAGAATCTGGCTCTCGGCTCATTCGTGGGTTTTTACTAACGAATGAACTTATCTCTCATGCACAAATGTTTTAGAATGCTTCAGAATATGCAGTATTCTCTGATGGCATTTCTTTTGGCATCTTGTCACTCCATATTGTGAAAGATTTCATTTTACAGCTACTTGTGCGTAATGTAAGATGATAATACTTTTTAAATGACTGACATGCATTATATCCTTTCTTGCCATTTTCTTTTTATAGGTTCATTATATGAGCAAGCTTAGCGCCGTCTTAACTGTATTGGCGGTCGTTTGCATCGCCTGTTTTTACTCCACGTATGCACTCAGAGGTAATTGAAACGTTACTAATCTAACTAACACGCCATACTCACCTATTAAAAGAAAATGAAAGTTTTATACTGCGCTTTTTCACTCAAGTGTTAGTAGCAAGCTTTACGCCTCACAAGACATTTTGTTCATGTTACTAACTCATCTCGTGCAATTTTTTAAATTTATTTATTTTTTATCCCGCGCCGAAGCATGTAAAGCACCAATAATGGCAGTTTCTTCTTGACTGACTCCAAGAGGAAAATAAAAGTAGCTAATGTGTTTCTTACTAATAGCATATTATTGCTGAAGATGCTAGTGGTATTTATGACCCATACTATGGAACGCTACTACAGAAGCTTCTTATCTGAAATCAAGGTTTTGTTTTAAAACTATTTACTTGATTACATACATTGCAAAGGGAGCCGCGGTAGCTCAGATGTTGAAAAGCATTGGAATCGTAGTCCAGGCTCACGGGTTCGATACTTACCCAGGCCAGCCCAGATCGACTGCTTCAGTTTGTCCCGTAGAAGGGGCACTTAGCTCAATTTCCTCAGAATCATATAGCCAATAATGCGTAAATAGTGCCATTAAACCATCAATTCAAATATATACATGCAACGAGGACAAAATATTAAATTCCTGTCGTCAACTCCAAATAACTTTCATGTGCAAAGAGGTCAAGATTTGTGATCAATCAACACAATATACGAGTCCTAGACATGTAGGTAATTTGCCTACAAATGTCAAATATAACCTGTTTGTTATTTTCTTCATAGACAGTCTTCCCGTATATGCATACATTTTCTCGAAGAAACTCGCAGACTCATTCGGCACCAGTCAGTTGAAAAATTGTCTTTCTTATTTCTTTGTTTTATTTCTGGGTTTTTTTTCTTTTTTTTTTCTTGTGTTTTCCTTTTTTCGGGTGGGGTGGGTGTTGTTGTCAATCTATGTTTATTGAATTGATTACATTATAATTTATTTTATATTCTGAATAATGGTAGTGATGCACTTCGTTGAATGTAACATATGTATGGATCTTGAACACGTACCCTCTCTGAGTACGGGAATATTCACATGTGCTAAGTGTAGGAAGAGAAACAAATACGTGACTAAGTACTCTCAGGTATCGTTTTCTATCTACAGTGTGATATCTTAACAGCAACGTAAACAATTCATTGAAAACAAAACTGGCATCTGCATTAACACTTGCAGTACAAAAGTACGAGACAAATACGATTAAAAGGTGGATAACAAATAAATTTCGAATAAAGGGAGGTAAGCCTCACTCACAGGTACTCACGAAACTTGCTGGATCCTTTCAGGTCATGGATAGTGGGTACGGTTCTCAGGACTCTCTGGATACGGTTATTCTGGTGGTCTCTTTGGTGGGGTGGGAAACGGGGGCCTGTCTGGTCTCTCTGGCGGATACAATGGTCTATCGGGTGGCTACGGAGGCCTCCGTGTTCTCTCTGGTGGATACGATGGTTATGGTGGCTACGGTTATGGTGCACAGGGAATTCCCATCGTGCAAATCCCCATCCTGCCATACAAGGGAATCGGAATTGGAAAGGGAGCAGGCAAGGGCGTTGGAAAGGGATTAGGAAATCTCGTTGGAATTGGCAAATGAATAAAAGGGAATTTTCTAATAATACAAGGTAAAGGTAGAATTCTTGTATCTATTTTTTCAGTCGAATCTTTCTGTACTGAAACTCAGCATAGTTTACCCTCCACACATACGCTATCTACTACCTGAAGCATTCATTTTTAAATATTGATTCTAAGCCTGTCTTATTTCTTGATATGCCACAAAGCATACTGTTGAATTGTCCAACCTTTCTTAATCATTCACAAATGACTGGTATTTTCTTTTCACCAGTAATGGAATGAAAGGCAATTATACTAACCTGATTGTTTTTTCTTTTTCAAATTCAGAACCTGTAACACAGTTTGTCAATGTTGTAATTGGAAGGGAGATGGATTAGCTGTATAAATAAAAATCGGGACAGATACCTAGTTACTTTTACATATACCTAGTTAGTTATACAGATAGATAAATTTATATGCATGTACTCCCTGTTACATTTCGAGTTTTCTGTAGTTTCACTCACGTTGGTATGTTGCTATATTTATCTAATTGAAGAAACTCTGTCAGGAGAGAAAATCTGAGGTCCGTGGTGATGCATAAGTCTATGGAATAAAAAGATACATGTTCTTATAGAGTCGATGACACGAGTCTGTTTGAGTACTTCTTTGTCATTTGTATAACACACATAGACTTTCAAAAATAATTTTCCTTTCTCACCGATGTTAATTTTCAATCATATATTTGACTCTGTCATTATATTTTCGTCTCATTAGGTCCTAATAAACATCTATATGAAACTACTCTCTCTTTCTTACCCATAACCTCTCTCTTTCTCTCTATCTCTCTCTCTCTCTCTCTCTCTGTTGATTGGAGGGTGTTTCAGTTATTCTCTCTCTCTCTCTCTCTCTCTCTCTCTCTCTCTCTCTCTCTCTCTCTCTCTGTGTGTGTGTGTTGTTTGGAGCGTTATTATTGTTTTCTTCTGCAGATTATGAGGATTGTTTTGGCTACAATGCATGTATCATAAATATGTACAATGCATATAGCATAAACATGTATTCATGCTCTCCCTGAAATTAAAACTCACCCATGGCACGTTTTAATTACAATTTAGCTAACCTATGTCAGGAATTTTACTGTAAGTTGGTCTGTGGAGATACCTATGATTAACATATTATTTATTTTGCATTTAGACATACTCAAACGTCCAGTACTGATAAAGAAATGATTATATAGGGAAACTGCTTGAATACTGAATCAGTTCAGTGGTCGTACAAGAAGTGATACGTGGTCCTTAAATCATACATTTTATGCATACTATTGAAGACACACAACTGCATCTTCTCACACTTGTTTCATATGTCATTAAACATTTACAAATTGTTTAATCTTATATTTGTTGAAATACAAAAATGAATTCGACACATCGTAATTGAAAATTCCAATCTTCTAAACTTTTTAAAATGTACAGCTTTGTATTATTCAATTGCATCGGTATGAGTGACATTTTATATTTCTACTTACCCTTCACAGCCTCATTTTCAAATTTTCAAAACTTAAAAGTCATAATTGGCCCTATATTCAAAATACATGAAAACAGCATTATATAGTTGATTTTGTGACTGGGATCATTTGCATTGTTTATTATGGCTTCAATGAACTAATGTGTGTTCATGATGATGTGATATATTAGTAAAAACTAAGTACTTTTATAGCTTGCAATAATCGTTAATGAATATAGTAACAAGGTATTTAATGAGAATATGGAGATGGAGAATCTCTAGTACAGACGACTCAGGCTGACTTCTAAGTCATTTCAAACTGTTGGAGAAAAGCTAAGTATGTGAAAAGAAATCTTATGAAAGGTATACAATATACTTATCCATGTGCCTCGTGAACTTAGAGGTAGGAAAAAAGGAAAATGAAGTAAGTCTAATACGAAATGTATTCTTTCTTGTTAATTTGTGTTGTGACATTGATTTTCATAGAGAAGCATTGTCGTCGAAGTTGATATGACATTATCATGAACCAGTCAACTTAATAATTCTTGATTGACTCCCTTAAATATGCATCACATATGTTCAGAAGAATCATTTGACTTAACTTTCTACCATTCGTCTTAATACGTACATAGCTACATACCTCACATGGAGAAACGTCTATCCTTATTTAGAATGTATGCGATCAGAATTGTATCTATCTTCACATATGGTTGAGGATATGGGATCGAATTGTACTTATGTCTGATATGTGAGGCATTGAACAGGCCGTATGCACTTTAAATATACAAATATATCATTTCCATATTGAATTAGCTTCTTTACGTGATTATTTGTATGCATCAACATGCATTTGTTAATATTTGTGTAAAAGATCAAAATTCCCCATCCCCAATCACTTTAACTATATCACATCTGATGCACCTCGTTAGATACTAAACCGAAAAATAATTGCATATAAGTTGACAAACATACTGCTGGAAACCATACATAGTTTTAAATGAATAATGTTCAGTGCATCACATTTATCCATGTCACTTTGTACAATGTAATGTTTCCCTGTGCGTACACACTTAATTTCATTTTGGATTAGATTGGATGCTCCCCAGCAGGAAAATGATGATATCAAGGCTATATCAGGACATGTCCAATATGCTCATCGAAAGTCATCAAGACTAAATCATACGATCACACTGGCATATATTACATTAAAGTCATCGCTTAGATCTTTATTAGACAGATCGACACAACTGTACAAAAATGTACAGCCTCATTGGAACTGTATTTTCCTATCACAAGGCCTCCTTGTATGATTATAGCCTGTTTGCTGAAAGAATTAAGGTTGTTTCATCGCTGTAGCTAATTTGAGTCGGCTAGTATGTTTTCTAGCAACTGGATTAGTACATGACACCACATGGAATATAGCTATACAAATTTAGCATCGACAGTCGGCGTCAGCTATTATGCTTTTCTGCCCTTGTACTAACTGCTATAAGTTATACAGGCACAATCTACCAGATGTCTTAAGTGTTATCCATTGTTCAAATTTGCTACCCACATATATAGTCTTAATCTAACTTTATATATATTTTTTTCTCTTTTATTCTTTTGATGGTATCCTGTGCATTGATTTAAGCATTCTGAATACCGATTTAAAGCAAATTGTGTATTCATTAGCTCAGTAGTATTATGGTGTTCTTTTCCATGCGTATTATTTTGCCTACGGTGCACTATGTGCAATCACCCACTGCTACTGCCATGAAAGTGAAATCTGTGACCCATGGCAGATTGTTTTGTTTAGAATTCAACCTCTTCTTCAAAAATGACAGATGACCTAAGTCAAGAATTTTATGTTAGTTCATCTATAAAGATATCTTTGATTAACATATTATGATTTATTCAAATCTGGAGTATGTAGAGAAAATAATTGCGTACTGAGTCAATAGCTATTTTGTCTGAGGAAGTGCTATGTCTAATCAAATTTTTAAAATTAGCCTAGGTCAGACTGTAACGGTGTCAATCGATAACTGAAGAATTTTAAATGAGAATGAATACTCTTGAGCGGGAATTCAATCACCTTACTTAATATTGAGTTGTTGAGTATTGTTGAAGAGCACATGTAGGATAAACGGCGTTTATCCAACAGCGATTTATTCTATATTTGAATTTTGTTAGAGGCTTTGTTGTTCCGATGAATTTGATGTTTTTGTTGATGCTATGGTAATCCCGGTGCTGGTCATCACTGCGTCATGGCAGTTTTAAATTTTGTATTCTGAAACAAATGTTACCTATGGAATTCAGAAAATGTGTTAGTACATAGATCCATAGATGTCCTTATAGAAATACGACTCATGCAATTCATTGTATATAAATATCTCAGTTAAGTCACAATAATTTTACTGTAGGCTTGATTTTTCGCTTCTTTGTATCCCACCGCTAACCGTCGGCCCGTCAGTCCGTAATACAATCCTTTGAACTCGGCTAATCCTACAGTTTATGATGGATGCAGCGAAACTTCGCTAATATTATGCTCATCATATGAAGATGCATATATTGACAAATCTTTGTGCTCCAGCAATTGATATAAGAAATTTTGTCGTTTGTCACGTGAAACTGAATGACAGAATAGTGTCAACGCAACTTATCTCACAGTTTTTATTGGCTATCCTTGAAATGTGTTTCCTGTTATGGTAATCATACAAAGATGCACATGTTGAATAATCACTATGATTCTCTGTGGGGGTTTTTTTCTTCATCGAGTTATTCCCCTTTCTGTCTTGCAGCTGAGTGTGATGTTGTGAACGAAACCAGTCTCGAAATTATTGATAGTCAATACGAAAATTGATATATACTATGGTCAACAACTGAAGACGCGCATATCCATAAATCACCGTGTTACGGCATTTTTAAAAGAGTCGTCCTTTTGTTACTCGGATCTGGATTCAGTGTAACCTAAAACTTTCCGAACTTAACTAGTCTCACGGTTTTCAGTGGAACGCCAGAACACGTGGTACATGTTCTGATTTTTGTGAAAATACTTATATTAATCTCTCTGTTCGAGCTTTTGCCCTTTGTGTATTACAGCTAAATAACAGAAAATTGTGAACTCAACTAGTCTCATAGATTTTGGTGGATTGCTAAGTAACCTTACACATTTTATGGTCCACATCCGAACACATGATTTGTGTTAAAAAGATGTCTTGGAACTGGATGTAACTTATGACAGACTCTGGCAATTGCATCAAGTGTCACAGTTCCCATCTATTCTGATTGACAATTATCTTTCCAGTCTATTGATATATTTTTCATCACATTAAAGGTTTGGAAACTATGTTCGTTGAGAAGAGAATTACTTATTGGGGTCGCCATGCGAGCATATCTGATACGCACTAACGCTTCTACCAACAACTAAGCTCCATCCATTTTGGGAGTGTGCGCTTAGTCGAGAGGTTGTGCAGATTTGTACGTGCAGCCAAGGCGATGGGTTAAACATTCTCTAACATGTATGCTAATATTCTTTCTCCATAAGCATCCATTGATAGCACTTTCCGCTTTGTCTTTAACTTTGTATATATACACACACACAGATATATATCTATATATATATATATATATATATATATATATATATATATATATATATATATATGAAATATTGCTATATTTCCAAATTACAAACTCAATTATGCAATGCGAATAATGATATTTGTTGAACCGTCTGAGTGCAGTTCAAGAATTCAATTGATACTATCATAAATATATTATATCAGCTGAGGTACAGAGACATATCATGTGTGACAAACAAATGTTCTGATTTTCAAGAATCTGAAGATGAAAACATTTTTCATCTTATCTTGCTGTGTTTGGTTTAATCTGTATGAGCAACGTTATGTGCACATGCCCTATAGGTAATAATAATAATAATAACAATAATAATAATAATACAGCGTGTTTTAATAGCTATTTGATTAGTTGCGTATGTCTAAAGTCTATTCCAAAACTGCTAAGAGTCAGCAGATACTGACTTCTTCTACAAATGTGAAGCATCAAACATAATTGCTAAACTGCATAGATTTTTTATATTTAATAGAATTTCAAACCTTTGAATTTCACATCAGACACTAACTTATTTTTCATTTTAAGAATGTTTCTGTAGATTCGTTGAGAGTTGGGAAGATGAAAGTAGTGTCAGCATCCAAATGTTAAAAATGATTACTGCATATTTGTCGAAAAGTAAAAGCGCACGTGGTAATAATGAGAAACAAAACAAAAGCGAAAACAAAAGCCAAGGTGAAACATTCATATCTATTGTAAGTTTCAGGCTTAGTATTGTCTGAAGTTTGTAGAAAAAGACGATTTTAATCACCGAAATGGTTGTCATTTATTTTTGGCACAATGCACCTGGCGTAACTTACGAAAGAAAATTCATTTTTATTTTTTATTTTTTATTTCTCTCTTTTTTTCTCCATGGTGTTATATTTTCCCCTTAACGTGCATTGTTTGCAAAATATGTTAAATATCCTATGAAGGATCATTTTAAAGTTTTCAAGTTTCAATCCGCATGTACCGTATACTCGGAAATTTCGACGTTGTTCTATTTATGCTATTCTTACTCTTTTTCTGTTATTGTTTTCTTTTTAAAAACAATAGTATTTAGACTGGGGGGGGGGGGTACGTAGATGAGATATTGATAATTAAAAGCGAAGTAGAACACTCAACATATAATTAATTATAACGTTTGAAAACCGTCTTGTGTGGAAGTAAAACTTAAGAAAGGCACAATAAAATAACACGTCCTTACGCATACAGAAATGTATATTATGATTTTCTTGATCTATCTAAACAAAATGGATACACATTAATTATTATATGGCAAGGAGAAAAGGCGCCTGTTACTATCCACACTTTTATCATTGATGTAATCCGTGTAATAAGCCAATGAGACATCGATTGCAATTCATCTGTAGTAGTAGTTCATTCGGTGTTTATCCCTATGTATGTCTCATCTCGTTTAAAAGACCAATATAATTCCAAAGAAAATACTGGATTTAATTTTTGAAGATATCTATATCCAGAACATAAAAATAGGTATTCTCCTGGTTTATTTCAAATACATCTAAAATCAATACATTTATAATATTAATACAGGCCTAGGGATACGGTCCAAGTAAAGCGAATGTTTTAACCGCTAACTATAATTTATTGATGATTAGTTGTTGAGATAACCATACTTGTACCAGATATATAATACTTAAATATATCCTTTCTCTGTTATCCTGCTAGTTATCCACATTTACATCGTATCTATTGAAAAGTAGGCAAACAGTTTCAAAATAGAATGGGGCAGATTGACTCAAAATGTAAATAGTTTGTTCGAGTTTCGAAACATGCGGATAGATTGTACAATTTGTTTCATTGACAGGTAAAAAGATTTATCTCCGACCGTATCTGCTCCATTATCTATCCAAACACATAACCAGCGCACTCATATATATATATATATATATATATATATATATATATATATATATATAGAGAGAGAGAGAGAGAGAGAGAGAGAGAGAGAGAGAGAATATATGTATAGTATGTACGCAGCATCATTGATATACCACGAGATGTATAAACTTGTCATTAAAAGGAAAAGAGACTTTCCGAGTTTCCTTTTAATGAAAAATTTATACAACGAGTATCAAAGGTATAGCGTACATACTATACATATATTTTATTTATATGACATACAAATACACATTCTTGCATTTCCAACGGAGTTAAGTTTGACAACAAGAAAATGTTTATTGACGCAGGGAGTTAACTCTTCACATCCCTGCCCGGTGTGTTCGCTACAAAATTTGTTCTGTGCCTATTGCAGTTTTTCACAATCCTCTTTGGAAATTGATAATTCGCATCTTTTCTTTTTCATTTTTGCTTTCTTCTATTTTTTTTAGCTTCTGGCTTCATTCTTATTGATTAAATAAATAAAAGAAACACTTGTGATTTAAACTACAACCACTGCATGCTTAACTTCTTGAACCTTCAGTCACCGGCGAGTGTTTTCAAACTACTGGGGGATTATAGACTAAGCGAAATGACTAACCAACAAGAGGTAATTCAAACCTACCATAGACTGTTTTTATCCTCCATCTCCCTCTTTCTCCTTTTCGTTGGTCTGTTTGTCTGTAAATGTTACGATCATTCACAGGTCCAGATACAATGTCTCCTGACACATGCGAAAATCAGCTACGCTAATTTTTTTCACTTATTTTCGCCCGTAGCTTGCAACATGGTCCACATAGAGAGGGAGAGACACTGAGGTAAAACTGATATAATGACAGACCAACCAACATAGAGAGGCAGATAGAGAGAGAAAGAAGTGGGCTGGTGGTTTGGGGAGACTTACCATAAGATTTTTTTAAAACTATCCATCCCTATGTTTCTCTGTTGGTCGATGAGTCTGCTGCCTGACCTACCAACACAGAGAGAGAGAGAGAGAGAGAGAGAGAGAGAGAGAGAGAGAGAGAGAGAGAGAGAGAGAGAGAGAGAGAGAGACGAAGAGCGGCCATCGGATATTTTAATATTTAAAAAATGATCTGTTTTTAAAACTTTATTTTAGATTTTTTTTAAAAACTAAAAGAAAACAAAAGAAAGCATTAAATAGATTACAGTATGTGTGTGCCATGAAGCCAAGAAATGTACCGTACGGTCTCGACAGGCTAATGCAACTTTCTATCATTGGTATTGTGAACACTGTAGATAAATCCCATGGAAGGTGTAAACATACCATTACGACGAGTATCAAAAGTACAGCGTATAGGTTCATGTAGGTGTAAGTTCAACTTCAAGGTTTTCATCCGGTTCAAATTCTTTTTCTCTCTCACTCCACATATTTCCGCATATTCGTGTTGCTTATGCATGTGAAAGAGAAATATATAGAAGTGAAAACACAGGGAATTTCAATGAAATTATGTACTATGTTTAGTACATTTAGAAAACAGGGATTATTAATATTTTTTCTCGTTATTTTCTTAGGTCAATAATGATTAATAAGTGGAAATTCATCTCTGATCTAGAGAGTATAAAAGCAATAGCCTAGAGCTGAAACCATATGTATATGCGTATTCATACGCCATGGGCGGATCACAATTTGATATACCAATAGTATTGGTATATCAAATTGCTTTATACCAACACTTTAAAGGCATGCTATTTTTAATGTACGTATAATGTTCATCGTCAAATTGCATTTGACAATTTCTCACATCATCAGGCATAATGTCTCTCCACAAAGTATCAGAGGTTTTCAAGAAACTACACGCTGTTTTAGGATCTTTTGTATTTTTTATAAATGAAATAGATTTTCTACTCTCACCTAAAGTCACTTCAGGCAATTCTAATTATTGTAACTAATGATTTTTCTAATCCGACAATTCGTTATAGAAAATGTTTGTGACTTCGAAAAATTCCATGCACCAGATGTGAAATGTATGTTTTTCCTTTGCAGAGAAATTCTGAACGCCTTACACACTGAACTGACGACATCTTCACTAGTTTTGGATCGTTATTACAGTTTGTTCCTTGTGTGGAACGAAGTAGGTTAACGATCCTCGAACCTTATATAGTGAATATGAGACCATAAAATATATTATATCTCTCTGCGAATTTGATGGAACAGACATTACATTTTATAGAATCCAAAAAGGACAACTATTCGATTTCTTACAATCTTCCAAGTGCTCGTTGTTTTGCTTTTTTTGTTTTTGTTTTTGTTTTAAGGGGAAGAGGAGAGGGGTTCGTTTCAATTTCTCGACATATGATTGTTCCTTGTAGGATACAGCATAATTTAGGACCTTGACTATTTCATTATTTCACCTTTATTGTAATTATGTTATATATAATGTAGCAGATATGTTCACACACATGAACTTGACAGAAAGCTGCTATAGAATCTCTCTTAATCGTCTCACTTTGACATTCAACATGTATGTATTTATTTCACAACATTGAAATTACAGAAATACGGTCGTTGTTTGTTGTAAGAGCGTTGCTATTCAATCAGTTCTTCATAAGGAGACTGCTTCCGATGCATTACTCAAGAAGCATGAATGAAAAAGAATTCTTTATAACAAACATCTTCGTAATTCGAACAAATATTTCTAGACCGGAAGCATTTATTATAACATCGGACAACTGTTGTATCCATGCATATAGATAAAAATTGACAATGGAGGGACTTCTCAGTAGGCATCCGATTAGATCTGGGTCTATGCAGTTGGCAGTTGGTATGGATTTATACGCGAGTATATACGGTATATGATTCATCGTTTTCATAGACACGGCTGACCTCACACCTGAGAATTCCTATGGAATAGTTTGAATTGTTCTATCCAAATAACGTATATATCATACCTATTATATTCGCGATATCCTTAAATTGCCACATGGCATAGTTTTTGTTTACTCGTCTATGTTTATATCTCTCTGGCCTCTCCTTATCGGCCATTTGCTCGTTTTCTCTAAATATATGTCGATCCAATTTTATTATCGCTTTTTCCCAAAATTTCAGCACATAATATGTCGTTCCTCTATTTGTCTGTCTCTCTGTCGTTCTATCAATCTATATATGTATCTATCTATCAAAGAAACTATATCCATTCCCAACAACTACTGATTTCGTATGTCATCTATCAAGAATGACCATAATATACATGTTGCAGCGCATTTCACAGGCACGAAATATTTGTGGCATATGATCCTAAAATTATGTATTATGTACACATGTATTCCATCTTCTAGAAGAGGGGAAAAGTAGGGTGTGGGTCTTTTCAAAGAAAATTAGCAATGCTGTCTCTACACAGTGGAGAGATGCCGTTGTCATACATTCAAGTTCCTTGTAAAAGGACGGTACTGAAAATATGTACCATTTTTATAATATTTTATAAGAGAAATGAATGTTGGCATCCTTAATGTGATCCCCAAAGTAACTGACCATTTATTTGGAGACAATAAATTATATGAAATTGAGTATATTCATAATATATTTTTCTAGGCAGAGGTAACTTCACCATGTGGACCATACGCGCATCAATCATTGAATAAGGTCTAATGAAACAATTAAACGTGTAGCGGCTGCTACACCTGGCACACCCTGTACCTTGGAAATGCGCGAGATATTATCGTGATGTATTTCAATGAAAAACGTGAGCGTTTTTAACCTTAGCAAAGAAAACAATTCTGCATTCCACGCTATACATATATACATACATATATACGTGTGTGTATGTGTATTTGGTCTCCTATTATTCTCCTTTTTAGTGGTAATTTCTCTTTTTCTTATTTCAAGATAATTGACTGGTTTGCAACTAATTGCGGGTTTTTCCACCTCTCAACTCTGTTGCAATTTGACTTCGAATTTCCAGTTGGGGAAACTTTTTCAAATCATACACTAAACAAAATAAATATAATGATATACGCGTTATCATAAGATCTCGCTTCACGAGCTGCACTCGCTATAAGTACGATGGCGAAGAATGGAAATTGCAGTTGTTATGTATCTTTCACTGACATTTCCAATTATTCGATAATGGATGGATACCGTATTCGCTTCACACACCGAATGCCCTGGTTCTGTTTCCCTTCGTGTCACCATCGGTTCTAGCGTTACCATTTGATTGAAAGGTGTATTATTAACATAACCGGTTTACTTTGAAAATATTAGCATTTCGTATAATAAAAGATACAAGATTACTTTTGAGCACAAATAATTCTAATCACTTTTGATTTATCTCAAGAACGATATAAATGCCCAAGACATAATCAATTAAGCCGTTCTCGAAAATAAGCCCACAGCGAAAAAAGTCGTCCATCTCTACTAAGAACAGCCTTTGAAAGTACTCCGGTCTCGACTATCTCGCCATTAAGCCGCCTAATATATTTAATACATATTGTGTGTGCATATACGTTAATATGTCGAGAGCAAGAAAGAAAATTGTATATCCTCATAGATAGAACATTTATATTCTAAATTGTATTTAAAAGTCGAATTGTAAAACATATATCAAAGAAGATAGAAATAACATATTATACAACTATATCGAATTAAAAGCTGCGGATTAAAAAAAGAAATAATAATTCAAATTCTGGTAACATATAAACCTATTTTTTAACACAGAGAAATCATTTTCCTATGGTCTGCCGATATTATTTGTCGGAAATACGCCTACAGAAATAGTAGGCCGTCTTCAAAAATAAGTCAAGATGAGATGATTACGTGTCAGCATTAAATTCCTGCGTTGCTGAATTTGATTCGCAGCCCTCAAACAATTGTATCGAACTACCCAATCCAAACACAAACTGTTTTACTCTCACTGTTTTGAGGCTTATATTCCCAAACTACAAAGAATATACCTAACTACATCTAAATAGATATGTATTATTTTATAACTTCCTCAAGGAATACACAAAAATACTATATCGTAACCTTCCAGAAGGTAATGTTTTCTCTTTACATCTATGAGCAAAATAAGGAAGTCATTTTAAATGAGAAAATATTCTTGGTATGGCTAATCAATCTATGGCATATTTTATGATCAGGGTTACGAGTCAAACCTTCCACGCAGATATTTAAAGGTCTTGAAACATTAGGGTTTACTTCAGGTACTATCCTCGTCCTGCCTATATCTGAGTGTTCGCCACATCATAGGTAAGTTGGATGTTTTATTATTTCTAATTTATTTCTGATAAAGGTCTATCAGACCAGAAGTAAAGGACACGAACACCACTATTAGACAATTTTGTTTAAAATGGGAAACTTGTAGACTCAAACGATTTTGAAGTAGCATGCATGAATATCCGCACATAAATGTGCACATGATTCTCAGACGAAACGTTTAGTTCATGAATTTGAAAGAAAACAAATTAACAATGAATATACTATACTCCAAATTTATTGTTGCAAGCAATAAATATATTATCCTGATTGTATATTACAAGCAATAAATTGTACTTGATATTAAAAAAGAATCTCGTTTAAATGTATTCCAGTAGGAAAGGCAAATTGGTCACAAAAACTACGACAGGGACATAATTACAGAATCTGGCTCTCGGCTCATTCGTGGGTTTTTACTAACGAATGAACTTATCTCTCATGCACAAATGTTTTAGAATGCTTCAGAATATGCAGTATTCTCTGATGGCATTTCTTTTGGCATCTTGTCACTCCATATTGTGAAAGATTTCATTTTACAGCTACTTGTGCGTAAAGTAAGATGATAAGACATTTTAAATGACTGACATGCATTATATCCTTTCTTTCCATTTTCTTTTTATAGGTTCATAAAATGAGCAAGCTTATCGCCGTCTTAACTGTATTGGCGGTCGTCTGCATCGCCAGTTTTTACTCCACGTATGCACTCAGAGGTAATTGAAACGTTACTAATCTAACTAACACGCCATACTCACCTATTAAAAGAAAATGAAAGTTTTATACTGCGCTTTTTCACTCAAGTGTTAGTAGCAAGCTTTACGCCTCACAAGACATTTTGTTCATGTTACTAACTCATCTCGTGCAATTTTTTAAATTTATTTATTTTTTATCCCGCGCCGAAGAATGTAAAGCAACAAAATGGCAGTATCTTCTTGACTGACTCCAAGAGGAAAATAAAAGTAGCTAATGTGTTTCTTACTAATAGCATATTATTGCTGAAGATGCTAGTGGTATTTATGACCCATACTATGGAACGCCTACTACAGAAGCTTCTTATCTGAAATCAAGGTTTTGTTTTAAACTATTTACTTGATTACATACATGCAAAGGGAGCCGCGGTAGCTCAGATGGAAAAGCATTGGAATCGTAGTCCCAGGCTCACGGGTTCGATACTTACCCAGGCCAGCCCAGATCGACTGCTTCAGTTTGTCCCGTAGAAGGGCAATTTCCTCAGAATCATATAGCCAATAATGCGTAAATAGTGCCATTAAACCATCAATTCAAATATATACATGCAACAGGACAAAATATTAAATTCCTGTCGTCCAACTCCAAATAACTTTCATGTGCAAAGAGGTCAAGATTGTGATCAATCAACACAATATACGAGTCCTAGACATGTAGGTAATTTGCCTACAAATGTCAAATATAACCTGTTTGTTATTTTCTTCATAGACAGTCTTCCCGTATATGCATACATTTTCTCAGAAGAACTCGCAGACTCAATTCGGCACAGTCAGTTGAAAATTGTCTTTCTTATTTCTTTGTTTTATTTCTGGGGTTTTTTTTTCTTTTTTTTTTCTTGTGTTTTTCCTTTTTTCGGGGGGTGGGTGGGTGTTGTTGTCATCTATTTTATTGATTGATTACATTATAATTTATTTTATATTCTGAATAATGTTAGTGATGCACTTCGTTGAAGTAACATATGTATGGATCTTAACAACGTACCCTCTCTGAGTACGGGAATATTCACATGTGCTAAGTGTAGGAAGAGAAACAAATACGTGACTAAGTACTCATCAGGTATCGTTTTCTATCTACAGTGTGATATCTTAACAGCAACGTAACAATTCATTGAAAACTGGCATCTGCATTACACTTGCAGTACAAAAGTACGTAGACAAATACGATTAAAAGGTGGATACAAATAAATTTCGAATAAAGGGAGGTAAGCCTCACTCACAGGTACTCACGAAACTTGCTGGAATCCTTTCAGGTCATGGATATAGTGGGTACGGTTCCTCAGGACTCTCTGGATACGGTTATTCTGGTGGTCTCTTTGGTGGAAACGGGGGCCTGTCTGGTCTCTCTGGCGGATACAATGGTCTATCGGGTGGCTACGGAGGCCTCCCTGTTCTCTCTGGTGGCTACGATGGTTATGGTGGCTACGGTTATGGTGCACAGGGAATTCCCATCGTGCAAATCCCCATCCTGCCATACAAGGGAATCGGAATTGGAAAGGGAGCAATAAAGGGCGTTGGAAAGGGATTAGGAAATCGCGTTGGAATTGGCAAATGAATAAAGGGAATTTTCTAATAATACAAGGTAAAGTAGAATTCTTGATCTATTTTTTCAGTCGAATATTCTGTAATGAAACTCAGCATAGTTTACCCTACACTCATTCGCTATCTAATACCTGAAGCTTAATTTTTAAATCTTTGATTCTAAGCCCTGTCTCTATTCTTGATATGCCACTAAGATATGTTGAATTGCCTACCTTTCTTAATCATTCACAAATGCTGGTATTTTCTTTTCACCAGTAAATGGAAATGAAAGGAATTATACTAAATGTTTGTTTTTTCTTTTTCAATTTCAGAAAACTGTACACTGTTTGTTACTGTTGTTGGTGGGGAGATGGATTAGCTGTATATTTAAAAATCGGGACAGATACCTAGTTACTTTTACATATACCTAGTTAGTTATACGGATAGATAAATTTATATGCATGTACTCCCTGTTACATTTCGAGTTTTCTGTAGTTTCACTCACGTTGGTATGTTGCTATATTTATCTAATTGAAGAAACTCTGTCAGGAGAGAAAATCTGAGGTCCGTGGTGATGCATAAGTCTATGGAATAGAAAGATACATTTTCTTATAGAGTCGATGACACGAGTCTGTTTGAGTAATTCTTTGTCATTTGTATAACACACATTGTGTCGTATAATTAGACTTTCAAAAATAATTTTCCTTTCTCACCGATGTTAATTTTCAATCATATGTTTGACTCTGTCATTATATTTTCGTCTCATTAGGTCCTAATAAACATCTAAATGAAACTACTCTCTCTTTCTTACCCATGACCTCTCTCTTTCTCTCTCTTTCTCTCTCTCCGCTGATTGGAGGGTGTTTCAATTATTCTCTCTCTCTCTCTCTCTCTCTCTCTCTCTCTCTCTCTCTCTCTCTCTCTCTCTCTCTCTCTCTCTCTCTCTGTGTGTGTGTGTTTTTTTTGAAGCGTTATTATTGTTTTCTTCTGCAGATTATGAGGATTGTTTTGGCTACAATGCATGTATCATAAATATGTACAATGCATATAGCATAAACATGTATTCATGCTCTCCCTGAAATTAAAACTCACCCATGGCACGTTTTAATTACAATTTAGCTAACCTATGTCAGGAATTTTACTGTAAGTTGGTCTGTGGAGATACCTATGATTAACATATTATTTATTTTGCACTTAGACATACTCAAACGTCCAGTACTGATAAAGAAATGATTATATAGGGAAACTGCTTGAATACTGAATCAGTTCAGTGGTCGTACAAGAAGTGATACGTGGTCCTTAAATCATACATTTTATGCATACTATTGAAGACACACAACTGCATCTTCCCACACTTGTTTCATATGTCATTAAACATTTACAAATTGTTTAATCTTATATTTGTAGAAATACAAAAATGAATTCGACACATCGTAATTGAAAATTCCAATCTTCTAAACTTTTTAAAATGTACAGCTTTGTATTATTCAATTGCATCGGTATGAGTGACATTTTATATTTCTACTTACCCTTCACAGCCTCATGTTTCCTGTTATGGTAATCATACAAAGATGCACATGTTGAATAATCACTATGATTCTCAGTGGGGGTTTTTTTCTTCATCGAGTTATTCCCCTTTCTGTCTTGCAGCTGAGTGTGATGTTGTGAACGAAACCAGTCTCGAAATTATTGATAGTCAATACGAAAATTGATATATACTATGGTCAACAACTGAAGACGCGCATATCCATAAATCACCGTGTTACGGCATTTTTAAAAGAGTCGTCCTTTTGTTACTCGGATCTGGATGAAGTGTAACCTAAAACTTTCCGAACTTAACTAGTCTCACGGTTTTCAGTGGAACGCCAGAACACGTGGTACATGTTCTGATTTTTGTGAAAATACTTATATTAATCTCTCTGTTCGAGCTTTTGCCCTTTGTGTATTACAGCTAAATAACAGAAAATTGTGAACTCAACTAGTCTCATAGATTTTGGTGGATTGCTATGTAACCTTACACATTTTATGGTCCTCATCCGAACACATGATTTGTGTTAAAAAGATGTCTTGGAACTGGATGTAACTTATGACAGACTCTGGCAATTGCATCAAGTGTCACAGTTCCCATCTATTCTGATTGACAATTATCTTTCCAGTCTATTGATATATTTTTCATCACATTAAAGGTTTGGAAACTATGTTCGTTGAGAAGAGAATTACTTATTGGGGTCGCCATGCGAGCATATCTGATACGCACTAACGCTTCTACCAACAACTAAGCTCCATCCATTTTGGGAGTGTGCGCTTAGTCGAGAGGTTGTGCAGATTTGTACGTGCAGCCAAGGCGATGGGTTAAACATTCTCTAACATGTATGCTAATATTCTTTCTCCATAAGCATCCATTGATAGCACTTTCCGCTTTGTCTTTAACTTTGTATATATACACACACACAGATATATATCTATATATATATATATATATATATATATATATATATATATATATATGAAATATTGCTATATTTCCAAATTACAAACTCAATTATGCAATGCGAATAATGATATTTGTTGAACCGTCTGAGTGCAGTTCAAGAATTCAATTGATACTATCATAAATATATTATATCAGCTGAGGTACAGAGACATATCATGTGTGACAAACAAATGTTCTGATTTTCAAGAATCTGAAGATGAAAACATTTTTCATCTTATCTTGCTGTGTTTGGTTTAATCTGTATGAGCAACGTTATGTGCACATGCCCTATAGGTAATAATAATAATAATAACAATAATAATAATAATACAGCGTGTTTTAATAGCTATTTGATTAGTTGCGTATGTCTAAAGTCTATTCCAAAACTGCTAAGAGTCAGCAGATACTGACTTCTTCTACAAATGTGAAGCATCAAACATAATTGCTAAACTGCATAGATTTTTTATATTTAATAGAATTTCAAACCTTTGAATTTCACATCAGACACTAACTTATTTTTCATTTTAAGAATGTTTCTGTAGATTCGTTGAGAGTTGGGAAAATGAAAGTAGTGTCAGCATCCAAATGTTAAAAATGATTACTGCATATTTGTCGAAAAGTAAAAGCGCACGTGGTAATAATGAGAAACAAAACAAAAGCGAAAACAAAAGCCAAGGTGAAACATTCATAGCTATTGTAAGTTTCAGGCTTAGTATTGTCTGAAGTTTGTAGAAAAAGACGATTTTAATCACCGAAATGGTTGTCATTTATTTTTGGCACAATGCACCTGGCGTAACTTACGAAAGAAAATTCTTTTTTTTTTTTAATTTTTTATTTCTCTCTTTTTTTCTCCATGGTGTTATATTTTCCCCTTAACGTGCATTGTTTGCAAAATATGTTAAATATCCTATGAAGGATCATTTTAAAGTTTTCAAGTTTCAATCCGCATGTACCGTATACTCGGAAATTTCGACGTTGTTCTATTTATGCTATTCTTACTGTTTTTCTGTTATTGTTTTCTTTTTAAAAACAATAGTATTTAGACTGGGGGGTACGTAGATGAGATATTGATAATTAAAAGCGAAGTAGAACACTCAACATATAATTAATTATAACGTTTGAAAACCGTCTTGTGTGGAAGTAAAACTTAAGAAAGGCACAATAAAATAACACGTCTTTACGCATACAGAAATGTATATTATGATTTTCTTGATCTATCTAAACAAAATGGATACACATTAATTATTATATGGCAAGGAGAAAAGGCGCCTGTTACTATCCACACTTTTATCATTGATGTAATCCGTGTAATAAGCCAATGAGACATCGATTGCAATTCATCTGTAGTAGTAGTTCATTCGGTGTTTATCCCTATGTATGTCTCATCTCGTTTAAAAGACCAATATAATTCCAAAGAAAATACTGGATTTAATTTTTGAAGATATCTATATCCAGAACATAAAAATAGGTATTCTCCTGGTTTATTTCAAATACATCTAAAATCAATACATTTATAATATTAATACAGGCCTAGGGATACGGTCCAAGTAAAGCGAATGTTTTAACCGCTAACTATAATTTATTGATGATTAGTTGTTGAGATAACCATACTTGTACCAGATATATAATACTTAAATATATCCTTTCTCTGTTATCCTGCTAGTTATCCACATTTACATCGTATCTATTGAAAAGTAGGCAAACAGTTTCAAAATAGAATGGGGCAGATTGACTCAAAATGTAAATAGTTTGTTCGAGTTTCGAAACATGCGGATAGATTGTACAATTTGTTTCATTGACAGGTAAAAAGATTTATCTCCGACCGTATCTGCTCCATTATCTATCCAAACACATAACCAGCGCACACACATATATATATATATATATATATATATATATATATATATATATATATATACAGAGAGAGAGAGAGAGAATATATGTATAGTATGTACGCAGCATCATTGATATACCACGAGATGTATAAACTTGTCATTAAAAGGAAAAGAGACTTTCCGAGTTTCCTTTTAATGAAAAATTTATACAACGAGTATCAAAGGTATAGCGTACATACTATACATATATTTTATTTATATGACATACAAATACACATTCTTGCATTTCCAACGGAGTTAAGTTTGACAACAAGAAAATGTTTATTGACGCAGGGAGTTAACTCTTCACATCCCTGCCCGGTGTGTTCGCTACAAAATTTGTTCTGTGCCTATTGCAGTTTTTCACAATCCTCTTTGGAAATTGATAATTCGCATCTTTTCTTTTTCATTTTTGCTTTCTTCTATTTTTTTTAGCTTCTGGCTTCATTCTTATTGATTAAATAAATAAAAGAAACACTTGTGATTTAAACTACAACCACTGCATGCTTAACTTCTTTAACCTTCAGTCACCGGCGAGTGTTTTCAAACTACTGGGGGATTATAGACTAAGCGAAATGACTAACCAACAGGAGGTAATTCAAACCTACCATAGACTGTTTTTATCCTCTATCTCCCTCTTTCTCCTTTTCGTTGGTCTGTTTGTCTGTAAATGTTACGATCATTCACAGGTCCAGATACAATGTCTCCTGACACATGCGAAAATCAGCTACGCTAATTTTTTTCACTTATTTTCGCCCGTAGCTTGCAACATGGTCCACATAGAGAGGGAGAGACACTGAGGTAAAACTGATATAATGACAGACCAACCAACATAGAGAGGCAGATAGAGAGAGAAAGAAGTGGGCTGGTGGTTTGGGGAGACTTACCATAAGATTTTTTTAAAACTATCCATCCCTATGTTTCTCTGTTGGTCGATGAGTCTGCTGCCTGACCTACCAACACAGAGAGAGAGAGAGAGAGAGAGAGAGAGAGAGAGAGAGAGAGAGAGAGAGAGAGAGAGAGAGAGAGAGAGAGAGAGAGAGAGAGAGACGAAGAGCGGCCATCGGATATTTTAATATTTAAAAAATGATCTGTTTTTAAAACTTTATTTTAGATTTTTTTTTTAAACTAAAAGAAAACAAAAGAAAGCATTAAATAGATTACAGTATGTGTGTGCCATGAAGCCAAGAAATGTACCGTACGGTCTCGACAGGCTAATGCAACTTTCTATCATTGGTATTGTGAACACTGTAGATAAATCCCATGGAAGGTGTAAACATACCATTACGACGAGTATCAAAAGTACAGCGTATAGGTTCATGTAGGTGTAAGTTCAACTTCAAGGTTTTCATCCGGTTCAAATTCTTTTTCTCTCTCACTCCACATATTTCCGCATATTCGTGTTGCTTATGCATGTGAAAGAGAAATATATAGAAGTGAAAACACAGGGAATTTCAATGAAATTATGTACTATGTTTAGTACATTTAGAAAACAGGGATTATTAATATTTTTTCTCGTTATTTTCTTAGGTCAATAATGATTAATAAGTGGAAATTCATCTCTGATCTAGAGAGTATAAAAGCAATAGCCTAGAGCTGAAACCATATGTATATGCGTATTCATACGCCATGGGCGGATCACAATTTGATATACCAATAGTATTGGTATATCAAATTGCTTTATACCAACACTTTAAAGGCATGCTATTTTTAATGTACGTATAATGTTCATCGTCAAATTGCATTTGACAATTTCTCACATCATCAGGCATAATGTCTCTCCACAAAGTATCAGAGGTTTTCAAGAAACTACACGCTGTTTTAGGATCTTTTGTATTTTTTATAAATGAAATAGATTTTCTACTCTCACCTAAAGTCACTTCAGGCAATTTTAATTATTGTAACTAATGATTTTTCTAATCCGACAATTCGTTATAGAAAATGTTTGTGACTTCGAAAAATTCCATGCACCAGATGTGAAATGTATGTTTTTCCTTTGCAGAGAAATTCTGAACGCCTTACACACTGAACTGACGACATCTTCACTAGTTTTGGATCGTTATTACAGTTTGTTCCTTGTGTGGAACGAAGTAGGTTAACGATCCTCGAACCTTATATAGTGAATATGAGACCATAAAATATATTATATCTCTCTGCGAATTTGATGGAACAGACATTACATTTTATAGAATCCAAAAAGGACAACTATTCGATTTCTTACAATCTTCCAAGTGCTCGTTGTTTTGCTTTTTTTGTTTTTGTTTTTGTTTTAAGGGGAAGAGGAGAGGGGTTCGTTTCAATTTCTCGACATATGATTGTTCCTTGTAGGATACAGCATAATTTAGGACCTTGACTATTTCATTATTTCACCTTTATTGTAATTATGTTATATATAATGTAGCATATATGTTCACACACATGAACTTGACAGAAAGCTGCTATAGAATCTCTCTTAATCGTCTCACTTTGACATTCAACATGTATGTATTTATTTCACAACATTGAAATTACAGAAATACGGTCGTTGTTTGTTGTAAGAGCGTTGCTATTCAATCAGTTCTTCATAAGGAGACTGCTTCCGATGCATTACTCAAGAAGCATGAATGAAAAAGAATTCTTTATAACAAACATCTTCGTAATTCGAACAAATATTTCTAGACCGGAAGCATTTATTATAACATCGGACAACTGTTGTATCCATGCATATAGATAAAAATTGACAATGGAGGGACTTCTCAGTAGGCATCCGATTAGATCTGGGTCTATGCAGTTGGCAGTTGGTATGGATTTATACGCGAGTATATACGGTATATGATTCATCGTTTTCATAGACACGGCTGACCTCACACCTGAGAATTCCTATGGAATAGTTTGAATTGTTCTATCCAAATAACGTATATATCATACCTATTATATTCGCGATATCCTTAAATTGCCACATGGCATAGTTTTTGTTTACTCCATCTATGTTTATATCTCTCTGGCCTCTCCTTATCGGCCATTTGCTCGTTTTCTCTAAATATATGTCGATCCAATTTTATTATCACTTTTTCCCAAAATTTCAGCACATAATATGTCGTTCCTCTATTTGTCTGTCTCTCTGTCGTTCTATCAATCTATATATGTATCTATCTATCAAAGAAACTATATCCATTCCCAACAACTACTGATTTCGTATGTCATCTATCAAGAATGACCATAATATACATGTTGCAGCGCATTTCACAGGCACAAAATATTTGTGGCATATGATCCTAAAATTATGTATTATGTACACATGTATTCCATCTTCTAGAAGAGGGGAAAAGTAGGGTATGGGTCTTTTCAAAGAAAATTAGCAATGCTGTCTCTACACAGTGGAGAGATGCCGTTGTCATACATTCAAGTTCCTTGTAAAAGGACGGTACTGAAAATATGTACCATTTTTATAATATTTTATAAGAGAAATGAATGTTGGCATCCTTAATGTGATCCCCAAAGTAACTGACCATTTATTTGGAGACAATAAATTATATGAAATTGAGTATATTCATAATATATTTTTCTAGGCAGAGGTAACTTCACCATGTGGACCATACGCGCATCAATCATTGAATAAGGTCTAATGAAACAATTAAACGTGTAGCGGCTGCTACACCTGGCACACCCTGTACCTTGGAAATGCGCGAGATATTATCGTGATGTATTTCAATGAAAAACGTGAGCGTTTTTAACCTTAGCAAAGAAAACAATTCTGCATTCCACGCTATACATATATACATACATATATACGTGTGTGTATGTGTATTTGGTCTCCTATTATTCTCCTTTTTAGTGGTAATTTCTCTTTTTCTTATTTCAAGATAATTGACTGGTTTGCAACTAATTGCGGGTTTTTCCACCTCTCAACTCTGTTGCAATTTGACTTCGAATTTCCAGTTGGGGAAACTTTTTCAAATCATACACTAAACAAAATAAATATAATGATATACGCGTTATCATAAGATCTCGCTTCACGAGCTGCACTCGCTATAAGTACGATGGCGAAGAATGGAAATTGCAGTTGTTATGTATCTTTCACTGACATTTCCAATTATTCGATAATGGATGGATACCGTATTCGCTTCACACACCGAATGCCCTGGTTCTGTTTCCCTTCGTGTCACCATCGGTTCTAGCGTTACCATTTGATTGAAAGGTGTATTATTAACATAACCGGTTTACTTTGAAAATATTAGCATTTCGTAAAATAAAAGATACAAGATTACTTTTGAGCACAAATAATTCTAATCACTTTTGATTTATCTCAAGAACGATATAAATGCCCAAGACATAATCAATTAAGCCGTTCTCGAAAATAAGCCCACAGCGAAAAAAGTCGTCCATCTCTACTAAGAACAGCCTTTGAAAGTACTCCGGTCTCGACTATCTCGCCATTAAGCCGCCTAATATATTTAATACATATTGGGTGTGCATATACGTTAATATGTCGAGAGCAAGAAAGAAAATTGTATATCCTCATAGATAGAACATTTATATTCTAAATTGTATTTAAAAGTCGAATTGTAAAACATATATCAAAGAAGATAGAAATAACATATTATACAACTATATCGAATTAAAAGCTGCGGATTAAAAAAAGAAATAATAATTCAAATTCTGGTAACATATAAACCTATTTTTTAACACAGAGAAATCATTTTCCTATGGTCTGCCGATATTATTTGTCGGAAATACGCCTACAGAAATAGTAGGCCGTCTTCAGAAATAAGTCAAGATGAGATGATTACGTGTCAGCATTAAATTCCTGCGTTGCTGAATTTGATTCGCAGCCCTCAAACAATTGTATCGAACTACCCAATCCAAACACAAACTGTTTTACTCTCACTGTTTTGAGGCTTATATTCCCAAACTACAAAGAATATACCTAACTACATCTAAATAGATATGTATTATTTTATAACTTCCTCAAGGAATACACAAAAATACTATATCGTAACCTTCCAGAAGGTAATGTTTTCTCTTTACATCTATGAGCAAAATAAGGAAGTCATTTTAAATGAGAAAATATTCTTGGTATGGCTAATCAATCTATGGCATATTTTATGATCAGGGTTACGAGTCAAACCTTCCACGCAGATATTTAAAGGTCTTGAAACATTAGGGTTTACTTCAGGTACTATCCTCGTCCTGCCTATATCTGAGTGTTCGCCACATCATAGGTAAGTTGGATGTTTTATTATTTCTAATTTATTTCTGATAAAGGTCTATCAGACCAGAAGTAAAGGACACGAACACCACTATTAGACAATTTTGTTTAAAATGGGAAACTTGTAGACTCAAACGATTTTGAAGTAGCATGCATGAATATCCGCACATAAATGTGCACATGATTCTCAGACGAAACGTTTAGTTCATGAATTTGAAAGAAAACAAATTAACAATGAATATACTATACTCCAAATTTATTGTTGCAAACAATAAATATATTATCCTGATTGTATATTACAAGCAATAAATTGTACTTGATATTAAAAAAGAATCTCGTTTAATTGTATTCCAGTAGGAAAGGCAAATTGGTCACAAAAACTACGACAGGGACATAATTACAGAATCTGGCTCTCGGCTCATTCGTGGGTTTTTACTAACGAATGAACTTATCTCTCATGCACAAATGTTTTAGAATGCTTCAGAATATGCAGTATTCTCTGATGGCATTTCTTTTGGCATCTTGTCACTCCATATTGTGAAAGATTTCATTTTACAGCTACTTGTGCGTAAAGTAAGATGATAAGACATTTTAAATGACTGACATGCATTATATCCTTTCTTTCCATTTTCTTTTTATAGGTTCATAAAATGAGCAAGCTTATCGCCGTCTTAACTGTATTGGCGGTCGTCTGCATCGTCAGTTTTTACTCCACGTATGCACTCAGAGGTAATTGAAACGTTACTAATCTAACTAACACGCCATACTCACCTATTAAAAGAAAATGAAAGTTTTATACTGCGCTTTTTCACTCAAGTGTTAGTAGCAAGCTTTACGCCTCACAAGACATTTTGTTCATGTTACTAACTCATCTCGTGCAATTTTTTAAATTTATTTATTTTTTATCCCGCGCCGAAGAATGTAAAGCAACAAAATGGCAGTATCTTCTTGACTGACTCCAAGAGGAAAATAAAAGTAGCTAATGTGTTTCTTACTAATAGCATATTATTGCTGAAGATGCTAGTGGTATTTATGACCCATACTATGGAACGCCTACTACAGAAGCTTCTTATCTGAAATCAAGGTTTTGTTTTAAACTATTTACTTGATTACATACATGCAAAGGGAGCCGCGGTAGCTCAGATGGAAAAGCATTGGAATCGTAGTCCCAGGCTCACGGGTTCGATACTTACCCAGGCCAGCCCAGATCGACTGCTTCAGTTTGTCCCGTAGAAGGGCACTTAGCTCCAATTTCCTCAGAATCATATAGCCAATAATGCGTAAATAGTGCCATTAAACCATCAATTCAAATATATACATGCAACAGGACAAAATATTAAATTCCTGTCGTCCAACTCCAAATAACTTTCATGTGCAAAGAGGTCAAGATTGTGATCAATCAACACAATATACGAGTCCTAGACATGTAGGTAATTTGCCTACAAATGTCAAATATAACCTGTTTGTTATTTTCTTCATAGACAGTCTTCCCGTATATGCATACATTTTCTCAGAAGAACTCGCAGACTCAATTCGGCACAGTCAGTTGAAAATTGTCTTTCTTATTTCTTTGTTTTATTTCTGGGGTTTTTTTTCTTTTTTTTTTTCTTGTGTTTTTCCTTTTTTCGGGGGGTGGGTGGGTGTTGTTGTCATCTATTTTATTGATTGATTACATTATAATTTATTTTATATTCTGAATAATGTTAGTGATGCACTTCGTTGAAGTAACATATGTATGGATCTTAACAACGTACCCTCTCTGAGTACGGGAATATTCACATGTGCTAAGTGTAGGAAGAGAAACAAATACGTGACTAAGTACTCATCAGGTATCGTTTTCTATCTACAGTGTGATATCTTAACAGCAACGTAACAATTCATTGAAAACTGGCATCTGCATTACACTTGCAGTACAAAAGTACGTAGACAAATACGATTAAAAGGTGGATACAAATAAATTTCGAATAAAGGGAGGTAAGCCTCACTCACAGGTACTCACGAAACTTGCTGGAATCCTTTCAGGTCATGGATATAGTGGGTACGGTTCCTCAGGACTCTCTGGATACGGTTATTCTGGTGGTCTCTTTGGTGGAAACGGGGGCCTGTCTGGTCTCTCTGGCGGATACAATGGTCTATCGGGTGGCTACGGAGGCCTCCCTGTTCTCTCTGGTGGCTTCGATGGTTATGGTGGCTACGGTTATGGTGCACAGGGAATTCCCATCGTGCAAATCCCCATCCTGCCATACAAGGGAATCGGAATTGGAAAGGGAGCAGGAAAGGGCGTTGGAAAGGGATTAGGAAATCGCGTTGGAATTGGCAAATGAATAAAGGGAATTTTCTAATAATACAAGGTAAAGTAGAATTCTTGATCTATTTTTTCAGTCGAATATTCTGTAATGAAACTCTGCATAGTTTACCCTACACTCATTCGCTATCTAATACTTGAAGCTTAATTTTTAAATCTTTGATTCTAAGCCCTGTCTCTATTCTTGATATGCCACTAAGATATGTTGAATTGCCTACCTTTCTTAATCATTCACAAATGCTGGTATTTTCTTTTCACCAGTAAATGGAAATGAAAGGAATTATACTAAATGTTTGTTTTTTCTTTTTCAATTTCAGAAAACTGTACACTGTTTGTTACTGTTGTTGGTGGGGAGATGGATTAGCTGTATATTTAAAAATCGGGACAGATACCTAGTTACTTTTACATATACCTAGTTAGTTATACAGATAGATAAATTTATATGCATGTACTCCCTGTTACATTTCGAGTTTTCTGTAGTTTCACTCACGTTGGTATGTTGCTATATTTATCTAATTGAAGAAACTCTGTCAGGAGAGAAAATCTGAGGTCCGTGGTGATGCATAAGTCTATGGAATAGAAAGATACATTTTCTTATAGAGTCGATGACACGAGTCTGTTTGAGTAATTCTTTGTCATTTGTATAACACACATTGTGTCGTATAATTAGACTTTCAAAAATAATTTTCCTTTCTCACCGATGTTAATTTTCAATCATATGTTTGACTCTGTCATTATATTTTCGTCTCATTAGGTCCTAATAAACATCTAAATGAAACTACTCTCTCTTTCTTACCCATGACCTATCTCTTTCTCTCTCTTTCTCTCTCTCCGCTGATTGGAGGGTGTTTCAATTATTCTCTCTCTCTCTCTCTCGCTCTCTCTCTCTCTCTCTCTCTCTCTGTGTGTTTTTTTTTAAGCGTTATTATTGTTTTCTTCTGCAGATTATGAGGATTGTTTTGGCTACAATGCATGTATCATAAATATGTACAATGCATATAGCATAAACATGTATTCATGCTCTCCCTGAAATTAAAACTCACCCATGGCACGTTTTAATTACAATTTAGCTAACCTATGTCAGGAATTTTACTGTAAGTTGGTCTGTGGAGATACCTATGATTAACATATTATTTATTTTGCACTTAGACATACTCAAACGTCCAGTACTGATAAAGAAATGATTATGTAGGGAAACTGCTTGAATACTGAATCAGTTCAGTGGTCGTACAAGAAGTGATACGTGGTCCTTAAATCATACATTTTATGCATACTATTGAAGACACACAACTGCATCTTCCCACACTTGTTTCATATGTCATTAAACATTTACAAATTGTTTAATCTTATATTTGAAGAAATACAAAAATGAATTCGACACATCGTAATTGAAAATTCCAATCTTCTAAACTTTTTAAAATGTACAGCTTTGTATTATTCAATTGCATCGGTATGAGTGACATTTTATATTTCTACTTACCCTTCACAGCCTCATGTTTCCTGTTATGGTAATCATACAAAGATGCACATGTTGAATAATCACTATGATTCTCAGTGGGGGTTTTTTTCTTCATCGAGTTATTCCCCTTTCTGTCTTGCAGCTGAGTGTGATGTTGTGAACGAAACCAGTCTCGAAATTATTGATAGTCAATACGAAAATTGATATATACTATGGTCAACAACTGAAGACGCGCATATCCATAAATCACCGTGTTACGGCATTTTTAAAAGAGTCGTCCTTTTGTTACTCGGATCTGGATGAAGTGTAACCTAAAACTTTCCGAACTTAACTAGTCTCACGGTTTTCAGTGGAACGCCAGAACACGTGGTACATGTTCTGATTTTTGTGAAAATACTTATATTAATCTCTCTGTTCGAGCTTTTGCCCTTTGTGTATTACAGCTAAATAACAGAAAATTGTGAACTCAACTAGTCTCATAGATTTTGGTGGATTGCTATGTAACCTTACACATTTTATGGTCCTCATCCGAACACATGATTTGTGTTAAAAAGATGTCTTGGAACTGGATGTAACTTATGACAGACTCTGGCAATTGCATCAAGTGTCACAGTTCCCATCTATTCTGATTGACAATTATCTTTCCAGTCTATTGATATATTTTTCATCACATTAAAGGTTTGGAAACTATGTTCGTTGAGAAGAGAATTACTTATTGGGGTCGCCATGCGAGCATATCTGATACACACTAACGCTTCTACCAACAACTAAGCTCCATCCATTTTGGGAGTGTGCGCTTAGTCGAGAGGTTGTGCAGATTTGTACGTGCAGCCAAGGCGATGGGTTAAACATTCTCTAACATGTATGCTAATATTCTTTCTCCATAAGCATCCATTGATAGCACTTTCCGCTTTGTCTTTAACTTTGTATATATACACACACAGATATATATATATATATATATATATATATATATATATATATATATATGAAATATTGCCATATTTCCAAATTACAAACTCAATTATGCAATGCGAATAATGATATTTGTTGAACCGTCTGAGTGCAGTTCAAGAATTCAATTGATACTATCATAAATATATTATATCAGCTGAGGTACAGAGACATATCATGTGTGACAAACAAATGTTCTGATTTTCAAGAATCTGAAGATGAAAACATTTTTCATCTTATCTTGCTGTGTTTGGTTTAATCTGTATGAGCAACGTTATGTGCACATGCCCTATAGGTAATAATAATAATAATAACAATAATAATAATACAGCGTGTTTTAATAGCTATTTGATTAGTTGCGTATGTCTAAAGTCTATTCCAAAACTGCTAAGAGTCAGCAGATACTGACTTCTTCTACAAATGTGAAGCATCAAACATAATTGCTAAACTGCATAGATTTTTTATATTTAATAGAATTTCAAACCTTTGAATTTCACATCAGACACTAACTTATTTTTCATTTTAAGAATGTTTCTGTAGATTCGTTGAGAGTTGGGAAAATGAAAGTAGTGTCAGCATCCAAATGTTAAAAATGATTACTGCATATTTGTCGAAAAGTAAAAGCGCACGTGGTAATAATGAGAAACAAAACAAAAGCGAAAACAAAAGCCAAGGTGAAACATTCATAGCTATTGTAAGTTTCAGGCTTAGTATTGTCTGAAGTTTGTAGAAAAAGACGATTTTAATCACCGAAATGGTTGTCATTTATTTTTGGCACAATGCACCTGGCGTAACTTACGAAAGAAAATTCATTTTTTTTTTTTTTTTTAATTTCTCTCTTTTTTTCTCCATGGTGTTATATTTTCCCCTTAACGTGCATTGTTTGCAAAATATGTTAAATATCCTATGAAGGATCATTTTAAAGTTTTCAAGTTTCAATCCGCATGTACCGTATACTCGGAAATTTCGACGTTGTTCTATTTATGCTATTCTTACTGTTTTTCTGTTATTGTTTTCTTTTTAAAAACAATAGTATTTAGACTGGGGGGTACGTAGATGAGATATTGATAATTAAAAGCGAAGTAGAACACTCAACATATAATTAATTATAACGTTTGAAAACCGTCTTGTGTGGAAGTAAAACTTAAGAAAGGCACAATAAAATAACACGTCTTTACGCATACAGAAATGTATATTATGATTTTCTTGATCTATCTAAACAAAATGGATACACATTAATTATTATATGGCAAGGAGAAAAGGCGCCTGTTACTATCCACACTTTTATCATTGATGTAATCCGTGTAATAAGCCAATGAGACATCGATTGCAATTCATCTGTAGTAGTAGTTCATTCGGTGTTTATCCCTATGTATGTCTCATCTCGTTTAAAAGACCAATATAATTCCAAAGAAAATACTGGATTTAATTTTTGAAGATATCTATATCCAGAACATAAAAATAGGTATTCTCCTGGTTTGTTTCAAATACATCTAAAATCAATACATTTATAATATTAATACAGGCCTAGGGATACGGTCCAAGTAAAGCGAATGTTTTAACCGCTAACTATAATTTATTGATGATTAGTTGTTGAGATAACCATACTTGTACCAGATATATAATACTTAAATATATCCTTTCTCTGTTATCCTGCTAGTTATCCACATTTACATCGTATCTATTGAAAAGTAGGCAAACAGTTTCAAAATAGAATGGGGCAGATTGACTCAAAATGTAAATAGTTTGTTCGAGTTTCGAAACATGCGGATAGATTGTACAATTTGTTTCATTGACAGGTAAAAAGATTTATCTCCGACCGTATCTGCTCCATTATCTATCCAAACACATAACCAGCGCACTCATATATATATATATATATATATATATATATATATATATATATATAGAGAGAGAGAGAGAGAGAGAGAGAGAGAGAGAGAGAATATATGTATAGTATGTACGTAGCATCATTGATATACCACGAGATGTATAAACTTGTCATTAAAAGGAAAAGAGACTTTCCGAGTTTCCTTTTAATGAAAAATTTATACAACGAGTATCAAAGGTATAGCGTACATACTATACATATATTTTATTTATATGACATACAAATACACATTCTTGCATTTCCAACGGAGTTAAGTTTGACAACAAGAAAATGTTTATTGACGCAGGGAGTTAACTCTTCACATCCCTGCCCGGTGTGTTCGCTACAAAATTTGTTCTGTGCCTATTGCAGTTTTTCACAATCCTCTTTGGAAATTGATAATTCGCATCTTTTCTTTTTCATTTTTGCTTTCTTCTATTTTTTTTAGCTTCTGGCTTCATTCTTATTGATTAAATAAATAAAAGAAACACTTGTGATTTAAACTACAACCACTGCATGCTTAACTTCTTGAACCTTCAGTCACCGGCGAGTGTTTTCAAACTACTGGGGGATTATAGACTAAGCGAAATGACTAACCAACAAGAGGTAATTCAAACCTACCATAGACTGTTTTTATCCTCCATCTCCCTCTTTCTCCTTTTCGTTGGTCTGTTTGTCTGTAAATGTTACGATCATTCACAGGTCCAGATACAATGTCTCCTGACACATGCGAAAATTAGCTACGCTAATTTTTTTCACTTATTTTCGCCCGTAGCTTGCAACATGGTCCACATAGAGAGGGAGAGACACTGAGGTAAAACTGATATAATGACAGACCAACCAACATAGAGAGGCAGATAGAGAGAGAAAGAAGTGGGCTGGTGGTTTGGGGAGACTTACCATAAGATTTTTTTTAAACTATCCATCCCTATGTTTCTCTGTTGGTCGATGAGTCTGCTGCCTGACCTACCAACACAGAGAGAGAGAGAGAGAGAGAGAGAGAGAGAGAGAGAGAGAGAGAGAGAGAGAGAGAGAGAGAGAGAGAGACGAAGAGCGGCCATCGGATATTTTAATATTTAAAAAATGATCTGTTTTTAAAACTTTATTTTAGATTTTTTTAAAAACTAAAAGAAAACAAAAGAAAGCATTAAATAGATTACAGTATGTGTGTGCCATGAAGCCAAGAAATGTACCGTACGGTCTCGACAGGCTAATGCAACTTTCTATCATTGGTATTGTGAACACTGTAGATAAATCCCATGGAAGGTGTAAACATACCATTACGACGAGTATCAAAAGTACAGCGTATAGGTTCATGTAGGTGTAAGTTCAACTTCAAGGTTTTCATCCGGTTCAAATTCTTTTTCTCTCTCACTCCACATATTTCCGCATATTCGTGTTGCTTATGCATGTGAAAGAGAAATATATAGAAGTGAAAACACACGGAATTTCAATGAAATTATGTACTATGTTTAGTACATTTAGAAAACAGGGATTATTAATATTTTTTCTCGTTATTTTCTTAGGTCAATAATGATTAATAAGTGGAAATTCATCTCTGATCTAGAGAGTATAAAAGCAATAGCCTAGAGCTGAAACCATATGTATATGCGTATTCATACGCCATGGGCGGATCACAATTTGATATACCAATAGTATTGGTATATCAAATTGCTTTATACCAACACTTTAAAGGCATGCTATTTTTAATGTACGTATAATGTTCATCGTCAAATTGCATTTGACAATTTCTCACATCATCAGGCATAATGTCTCTCCACAAAGTATCAGAGGTTTTCAAGAAACTACACGCTGTTTTAGGATCTTTTGTATTTTTTATAAATGAAATAGATTTTCTACTCTCACCTAAAGTCACTTCAGGCAATTTTAATTATTGTAACTAATGATTTTTCTAATCCGACAATTCGTTATAGAAAATGTTTGTGACTTCGAAAAATTCCATGCACCAGATGTGAAATGTATGTTTTTCCTTTGCAGAGAAATTCTGAACGCCTTACACACTGAACTGACGACATCTTCACTAGTTTTGGATCGTTATTACAGTTTGTTCCTTGTGTGGAACGAAGTAGGTTAACGATCCTCGAACCTTATATAGTGAATATGAGACCATAAAATATATTATATCTCTCTGCGAATTTGATGGAACAGACATTACATTTTATAGAATCCAAAAAGGACAACTATTCGATTTCTTACAATCTTCCAAGTGCTCGTTGTTTTGCTTTTTTTGTTTTTGTTTTTGTTTTAAGGGGAAGAGGAGAGGGGTTCGTTTCAATTTCTCGACGTATGATTGTTCCTTGTAGGATACAGCATAATTTAGGACCTTGACTATTTCATTATTTCACCTTTATTGTAATTATGTTATATATAATGTAGCACATATGTTCACACACATGAACTTGACAGAAAGCTGCTATAGAATCTCTCTTAATCGTCTCACTTTGACATTCAACATGTATGTATTTATTTCACAACATTGAAATTACAGAAATACGGTCGTTGTTTGTTGTAAGAGCGTTGCTATTCAATCAGTTCTTCATAAGGAGACTGCTTCCGATGCATTACTCAAGAAGCATGAATGAAAAAGAATTCTTTATAACAAACATCTTCGTAATTCGAACAAATATTTCTAGACCGGAAGCATTTATTATAACATCGGACAACTGTTGTATCCATGCATATAGATAAAAATTGACAATGGAGGGACTTCTCAGTAGGCATCCGATTAGATCTGGGTCTATGCAGTTGGCAGTTGGTATGGATTTATACGCGAGTATATACGGTATATGATTCATCGTTTTCATAGACACGGCTGACCTCACACCTGAGAATTCCTATGGAATAGTTTGAATTGTTCTATCCAAATAACGTATATATCATACCTATTATATTCGCGATATCCTTAAATTGCCACATGGCATAGTTTTTGTTTACTCCATCTATGTTTATATCTCTCTGGCCTCTCCTTATCGGCCATTTGCTCGTTTTCTCTAAATATATGTCGATCCAATTTTATTATCGCTTTTTCCCAAAATTTCAGCACATAATATGTCGTTCCTCTATTTGTCTGTCTCTCTGTCGTTCTATCAATCTATATATGTATCTATCTATCAAAGAAACTATATCCATTCCCAACAACTACTGATTTCGTATGTCATCTATCAAGAATGACCATAATATACATGTTGCAGCGCATTTCACAGGCACAAAATATTTGTGGCATATGATCCTAAAATTATGTATTATGTACACATGTATTCCATCTTCTAGAAGAGGGGAAAAGTAGGGTATGGGTCTTTTCAAAGAAAATTAGCAATGCTGTCTCTACACAGTGGAGAGATGCCGTTGTCATACATTCAAGTTCCTTGTAAAAGGACGGTACTGAAAATATGTACCACTTTTATAATATTTTATAAGAGAAATGAATGTTGGCATCCTTAATGTGATTTTTAAAGTAACTGACCATTTATTTGGAGACAATAAATTATATGAAATTGAGTATATTCATAATATATTTTTCTAGGCAGAGGTAACTTCACCATGTGGACCATACGCGCATCAATCATTGAATAAGGTCTAATGAAACAATTAAACGTGTAGCGGCTACACCTGGCACACCCTGTACCTTGGAAATGCGCGAGATATTATCGTGATGTATTTCAATGAAAAACGTGAGCGTTTTTAACCTTAGCAAAGAAAACAATTCTGCATTCCACGCTATACATATATACATACATATATACGTGTGTGTATGTGTATTTGGTCTCCTATTATTCTCCTTTTTAGTGGTAATTTCTCTTTTTCTTATTTCAAGATAATTGACTGGTTTGCAACTAATTGCGGGTTTTTCCACCTCTCAACTCTGTTGCAATTTGACTTCGAATTTCCAGTTGGGGAAACTTTTTCAAATCATACACTAAACAAAATAAATATAATGATATACGCGTTATCATAAGATCTCGCTTCACGAGCTGCACTCGCTATAAGTACGATGGCGAAGAATGGAAATTGCAGTTGTTATGTATCTTTCACTGACATTTCCAATTATTCGATAATGGATGGATACCGTATTCGCTTCACACACCGAATGCCCTGGTTCTGTTTCCCTTCGTGTCACCATCGGTTCTAGCGTTACCATTTGATTGAAAGGTGTATTATTAACATAACCGGTTTACTTTGAAAATATTAGCATTTCGTAAAATAAAAGATACAAGATTACTTTTGAGCACAAATAATTCTAATCACTTTTGATTTATCTCAAGAACGATATAAATGCCCAAGACATAATCAATTAAGCCGTTCTCGAAAATAAGCCCACAGCGAAAAAAGTCGTCCATCTCTACTAAGAACAGCCTTTGAAAGTACTCCGGTCTCGACTATCTCGCCATTAAGCCGCCTAATATATTTAATACATATTGGGTGTGCATATACGTTAATATGTCGAGAGCAAGAAAGAAAATTGTATATCCTCATAGATAGAACATTTATATTCTAAATTGTATTTAAAAGTCGAATTGTAAAACATATATCAAAGAAGATAGAAATAACATATTATACAACTATATCGAATTAAAAGCTGCGGATTAAAAAAAGAAATAATAATTCAAATTCTGGTAACATATAAACCTATTTTTTAACACAGAGAAATCATTTTCCTATGGTCTGCCGATATTATTTGTCGGAAATACGCCTACAGAAATAGTAGGCCGTCTTCAAAAATAAGTCAAGATGAGATGATTACGTGTCAGCATTAAATTCCTGCGTTGCTGAATTTGATTCGCAGCCCTCAAACAATTGTATCGAACTACCCAATCCAAACACAAACTGTTTTACTCTCACTGTTTTGAGGCTTATATTCCAAAACTACAAAGAATATACCTAACTACATCTAAATAGATATGTATTATTTTATAACTTCCTCAAGGAATACACAAAAATACTATATCGTAACCTTCCAGAAGGTAATGTTTTCTCTTTACATCTATGAGCAAAATAAGGAAGTCATTTTAAATGAGAAAATATTCTTGGTATGGCTAATCAATCTATGGCATATTTTATGATCAGGGTTACGAGTCAAACCTTCCACGCAGATATTTAAAGGTCTTGAAACATTAGGGTTTACTTCAGGTACTATCCTCGTCCTGCCTATATCTGAGTGTTCGCCACATCATAGGTAAGTTGGATGTTTTATTATTTCTAATTTATTTCTGATAAAGGTCTATCAGACCAGAAGTAAAGGACACGAACACCACTATTAGACAATTTTGTTTAAAATGGGAAACTTGTAGACTCAAACGATTTTGAAGTAGCATGCATGAATATCCGCACATAAATGTGCACATGATTCTCAGACGAAACGTTTAGTTCATGAATTTGAAAGAAAACAAATTAACAATGAATATACTATACTCCAAATTTATTGTTGCAAGCAATAAATATATTATCCTGATTGTATATTACAAGCAATAAATTGTACTTGATATTAAAAAAGAATCTCGTTTAATTGTATTCCAGTAGGAAAGGCAAATTGGTCACAAAAACTACGACAGGGACATAATTACAGAATCTGGCTCTCGGCTCATTCGTGGGTTTTTACTAACGAATGAACTTATCTCTCATGCACAAATGTTTTAGAATGCTTCAGAATATGCAGTATTCTCTGATGGCATTTCTTTTGGCATCTTGTCACTCCATATTGTGAAAGATTTCATTTTACAGCTACTTGTGCGTAAAGTAAGATGATAAGACATTTTAAATGACTGACATGCATTATATCCTTTCTTTCCATTTTCTTTTTATAGGTTCATAAAATGAGCAAGCTTATCGCCGTCTTAACTGTATTGGCGGTCGTCTGCATCGTCAGTTTTTACTCCACGTATGCACTCAGAGGTAATTGAAACGTTACTAATCTAACTAACACGCCATACTCACCTATTAAAAGAAAATGAAAGTTTTATACTGCGCTTTTTCACTCAAGTGTTAGTAGCAAGCTTTACGCCTCACAAGACATTTTGTTCATGTTACTAACTCATCTCGTGCAATTTTTTAAATTTATTTATTTTTTATCCCGCGCCGAAGAATGTAAAGCAACAAAATGGCAGTATCTTCTTGACTGACTCCAAGAGGAAAATAAAAGTAGCTAATGTGTTTCTTACTAATAGCATATTATTGCTGAAGATGCTAGTGGTATTTATGACCCATACTATGGAACGCCTACTACAGAAGCTTCTTATCTGAAATCAAGGTTTTGTTTTAAACTATTTACTTGATTACATACATGCAAAGGGAGCCGCGGTAGCTCAGATGGAAAAGCATTGGAATCGTTTTCCCAGGCTCACGGGTTCGATACTTACCCAGGCCAGCCCAGATCGACTGCTTCAGTTTGTCCCGTAGAAGGGCAATTTCCTCAGAATCATATAGCCAATAATGCGTAAATAGTGCCATTAAACCATCAATTCAAATATATACATGCAACAGGACAAAATATTAAATTCCTGTCGTCCAACTCCAAATAACTTTCATGTGCAAAGAGGTCAAGATTGTGATCAATCAACACAATATACGAGTCCTAGACATGTAGGTAATTTGCCTACAAATGTCAAATATAACCTGTTTGTTATTTTCTTCATAGACAGTCTTCCCGTATATGCATACATTTTCTCAGAAGAACTCGCAGACTCAATTCGGCACAGTCAGTTGAAAATTGTCTTTCTTATTTCTTTGTTTTATTTCTGGGGTTTTTTTTTCTTTTTTTTTTCTTGTGTTTTTCCTTTTTTCGGGGGGTGGGTGGGTGTTGTTGTCATCTATTTTATTGATTGATTACATTATAATTTATTTTATATTCTGAATAATGTTAGTGATGCACTTCGTTGAAGTAACATATGTATGGATCTTAACAACGTACCCTCTCTGAGTACGGGAATATTCACATGTGCTAAGTGTAGGAAGAGAAACAAATACGTGACTAAGTACTCATCAGGTATCGTTTTCTATCTACAGTGTGATATCTTAACAGCAACGTAACAATTCATTGAAAACTGGCATCTGCATTACACTTGCAGTACAAAAGTACGTAGACAAATACGATTAAAAGGTGGATACAAATAAATTTCGAATAAAGGGAGGTAAGCCTCACTCACAGGTACTCACGAAACTTGCTGGAATCCTTTCAGGTCATGGATATAGTGGGTACGGTTCCTCAGGACTCTCTGGATACGGTTATTCTGGTGGTCTCTTTGGTGGAAACGGGGGCCTGTCTGGTCTCTCTGGCAGATACAATGGTCTATCGGGTGGCTACGGAGGCCTCCCTGTTCTCTCTGGTGGCTACGATGGTTATGGTGGCTACGGTTATGGTGCACAGGGAATTCCCATCGTGCAAATCCCCATCCTGCCATACAAGGGAATCGGAATTGGAAAGGGAGCAGGAAAGGGCGTTGGAAAGGGATTAGGAAATCGCGTTGGAATTGGCAAATGAATAAAGGAAATTTTCTAATAATACAAGGTAAAGTAGAATTCTTGATCTATTTTTTCAGTCGAATATTCTGTAATGAAACTCAGCATAGTTTACCCTACACTCATTCGCTATCTAATACTTGAAGCTTAATTTTTAAATCTTTGATTCTAAGCCCTGTCTCTATTCTTGATATGCCACTAAGATATGTTGAATTGCCTACCTTTCTTAATCATTCACAAATGCTGGTATTTTCTTTTCACCAGTAAATGGAAATGAAAGGAATTATACTAAATGTTTGTTTTTTCTTTTTCAATTTCAGAAAACTGTACACTGTTTGTTACTGTTGTTTGTGGGGAGATGGATTAGCTGTATATTTAAAAATCGGGACAGATACCTAGTTACTTTTACATATACCAAGTTGGTTATACAGATAGATAAATTTATATGCATGTACTCCCTGTTACATTTCGAGTTTTCTGTAGTTTCACTCACGTTGGTATGTTGCTATATTTATCTAATTGAAGAAACTCTGTCAGGAGAGAAAATCTGAGGTCCGTGGTGATGCATAAGTCTATGGAATAGAAAGATACATTTTCTTATAGAGTCGATGACACGAGTCTGTTTGAGTAATTCTTTGTCATTTGTATAACACACATTGTGTCGTATAATTAGACTTTCAAAAATAATTTTCCTTTCTCACCGATGTTAATTTTCAATCATATATTTGACTCTGTCATTATATTTTCGTCTCATTAGGTCCTAATAAACATCTAAATGAAACTACTCTCTCTTTCTTACCCATGACCTCTCTCTTTCTCTCTCTCCGCTGATTGGAGGGTGTTTCAATTATTCTCTCTCTCTCTCTCTCTCTCTCTCTCTCTCTCTCTCTCTCTGTGTGTGTGTGTGTGTGTGTTTTTTGAAGCGTTATTATTGTTTTCTTCTGCAGATTATGAGGATTGTTTTGGCTACAATGCATGTATCATAAATATGTACAATGCATATAGCATAAACATGTATTCATGCTCTCCCTGAAATTAAAACTCACCCATGGCACGTTTTAATTACAATTTAGCTAACCTATGTCAGGAATTTTACTGTAAGTTGGTCTGTGGAGATACCTATGATTAACATATTATTTATTTTGCACTTAGACATACTCAAACGTCCAGTACTGATAAAGAAATGATTATATAGGGAAACTGCTTGAATACTGAATCAGTTCAGTGGTCGTACAAGAAGTGATACGTGGTCCTTAAATCATACATTTTATGCATACTATTGAAGACACACAACTGCATCTTCCCACACTTGTTTCATATGTCATTAAACATTTACAAATTGTTTAATCTTATATTTGTAGAAATACAAAAATGAATTCGACACATCGTAATTGAAAATTCCAATCTTCTAAACTTTTTAAAATGTACAGCTTTGTATTATTCAATTGCATCGGTATGAGTGACATTTTATATTTCTACTTACCCTTCACAGCCTCATGTTTCCTGTTATGGTAATCATACAAAGATGCACATGTTGAATAATCACTATGATTCTCAGTGGGGGTTTTTTTCTTCATCGAGTTATTCCCCTTTCTGTCTTGCAGCTGAGTGTGATGTTGTGAACGAAACCAGTCTCGAAATTATTGATAGTCAATACGAAAATTGATATATACTATGGTCAACAACTGAAGACGCGCATATCCATAAATCACCGTGTTACGGCATTTTTAAAAGAGTCGTCCTTTTGTTACTCGGATCTGGATGAAGTGTAACCTAAAACTTTCCGAACTTAACTAGTCTCACGGTTTTCAGTGGAACGCCAGAACACGTGGTACATGTTCTGATTTTTGTGAAAATACTTATATTAATCTCTCTGTTCGAGCTTTTGCCCTTTGTGTATTACAGCTAAATAACAGAAAATTGTGAACTCAACTAGTCTCATAGATTTTGGTGGATTGCTATGTAACCTTACACATTTTATGGTCCTCATCCGAACACATGATTTGTGTTAAAAAGATGTCTTGGAACTGGATGTAACTTATGACAGACTCTGGCAATTGCATCAAGTGTCACAGTTCCCATCTATTCTGATTGACAATTATCTTTCCAGTCTATTGATATATTTTTCATCACATTAAAGGTTTGGAAACTATGTTCGTTGAGAAGAGAATTACTTATTGGGGTCGCCATGCGAGCATATCTGATACACACTAACGCTTCTACCAACAACTAAGCTCCATCCATTTTGGGAGTGTGCGCTTAGTCGAGAGGTTGTGCAGATTTGTACGTGCAGCCAAGGCGATGGGTTAAACATTCTCTAACATGTATGCTAATATTCTTTCTCCATAAGCATCCATTGATAGCACTTTCCGCTTTGTCTTTAACTTTGTATATATACACACACACAGATATATATATATATATATATATATATATATATATATATATATATATATGAAATATTGCCATATTTCCAAATTACAAACTCAATTATGCAATGCGAATAATGATATTTGTTGAACCGTCTGAGTGCAGTTCAAGAATTCAATTGATACTATCATAAATATATTATATCAGCTGAGGTACAGAGACATATCATGTGTGACAAACAAATGTTCTGATTTTCAAGAATCTGAAGATGAAAACATTTTTCATCTTATCTTGCTGTGTTTGGTTTAATCTGTATGAGCAACGTTATGTGCACATGCCCTATAGGTAATAATAATAATAATAACAATAATAATAATACAGCGTGTTTTAATAGCTATTTGATTAGTTGCGTATGTCTAAAGTCTATTCCAAAACTGCTAAGAGTCAGCAGATACTGACTTCTTCTACAAATGTGAAGCATCAAACATAATTGCTAAACTGCATAGATTTTTTATATTTAATAGAATTTCAAACCTTTGAATTTCACATCAGACACTAACTTATTTTTCATTTTAAGAATGTTTCTGTAGATTCGTTGAGAGTTGGGAAAATGAAAGTAGTGTCAGCATCCAAATGTTAAAAATGATTACTGCATATTTGTCGAAAAGTAAAAGCGCACGTGGTAATAATGAGAAACAAAACAAAAGCGAAAACAAAAGCCAAGGTGAAACATTCATAGCTATTGTAAGTTTCAGGCTTAGTATTGTCTGAAGTTTGTAGAAAAAGACGATTTTAATCACCGAAATGGTTGTCATTTATTTTTGGCACAATGCACCTGGCGTAACTTACGAAAGAAAATTCATTTTTTTTTTTTATTTTTTATTTCTCTCTTTTTTTCTCCATGGTGTTATATTTTCCCCTTAACGTGCATTGTTTGCAAAATATGTTAAATATCCTATGAAGGATCATTTTAAAGTTTTCAAGTTTCAATCCGCATGTACCGTATACTCGGAAATTTCGACGTTGTTCTATTTATGCTATTCTTACTGTTTTTCTGTTATTGTTTTCTTTTTAAAAACAATAGTATTTAGACTGGGGGGTACGTAGATGAGATATTGATAATTAAAAGCGAAGTAGAACACTCAACATATAATTAATTATAACGTTTGAAAACCGTCTTGTGTGGAAGTAAAACTTAAGAAAGGCACAATAAAATAACACGTCTTTACGCATACAGAAATGTATATTATGATTTTCTTGATCTATCTAAACAAAATGGATACACATTAATTATTATATGGCAAGGAGAAAAGGCGCCTGTTACTATCCACACTTTTATCATTGATGTAATCCGTGTAATAAGCCAATGAGACATCGATTGCAATTCATCTGTAGTAGTAGTTCATTCGGTGTTTATCCCTATGTATGTCTCATCTCGTTTAAAAGACCAATATAATTCCAAAGAAAATACTGGATTTAATTTTTGAAGATATCTATATCCAGAACATAAAAATAGGTATTCTCCTGGTTTATTTCAAATACATCTAAAATCAATACATTTATAATATTAATACAGGCCTAGGGATACGGTCCAAGTAAAGCGAATGTTTTAACCGCTAACTATAATTTATTGATGATTAGTTGTTGAGATAACCATACTTGTACCAGATATATAATACTTAAATATATCCTTTCTCTGTTATCCTGCTAGTTATCCACATTTACATCGTATCTATTGAAAAGTAGGCAAACAGTTTCAAAATAGAATGGGGCAGATTGACTCAAAATGTAAATAGTTTGTACGAGTTTCGAAACATGCGGATAGATTGTACAATTTGTTTCATTGACAGGTAAAAAGATTTATCTCCGACCGTATCTGCTCCATTATCTATCCAAACACATAACCAGCGCACTCATATATATATATATATATATATATATATATATATATATAGAGAGAGAGAGAGAGAGAGAGAGAGAGAGAGAGAGAGAGAGAATATATGTATAGTATGTACGCAGCATCATTGATATACCACGAGATGTATAAACTTGTCATTAAAAGGAAAAGAGACTTTCCGAGTTTCCTTTTAATGAAAAATTTATACAACGAGTATCAAAGGTATAGCGTACATACTATACATATATTTTATTTATATGACATACAAATACACATTCTTGCATTTCCAACGGAGTTAAGTTTGACAACAAGAAAATGTTTATTGACGCAGGGAGTTAACTCTTCACATCCCTGCCCGGTGTGTTCGCTACAAAATTTGTTCTGTGCCTATTGCAGTTTTTCACAATCCTCTTTGGAAATTGATAATTCGCATCTTTTCTTTTTCATTTTTGCTTTCTTCTATTTTTTTTAGCTTCTGGCTTCATTCTTATTGATTAAATAAATAAAAGAAACACTTGTGATTTAAACTACAACCACTGCATGCTTAACTTCTTGAACCTTCAGTCACCGGCGAGTGTTTTCAAACTACTGGGGGATTATAGACTAAGCGAAATGACTAACCAACAAGAGGTAATTCAAACCTACCATAGACTGTTTTTATCCTCCATCTCCCTCTTTCTCCTTTTCGTTGGTCTGTTTGTCTGTAAATGTTACGATCATTCACAGGTCCAGATACAATGTCTCCTGACACATGCGAAAATCAGCTACGCTAATTTTTTTCACTTATTTTCGCCCGTAGCTTGCAACATGGTCCACATAGAGAGGGAGAGACACTGAGGTTAAACTGATATAATGACAGACCAACCAACATAGAGAGGCAGATAGAGAGAGAAAGAAGTGGGCTGGTGGTTTGGGGAGACTTACCATAAGATTTTTTTTAAACTATCCATCCCTATGTTTCTCTGTTGGTCGATGAGTCTCCTGCCTGACCTACCAACACACAGAGAGAGAGAGAGAGAGAGAGAGAGAGAGAGAGAGAGAGAGAGAGAGAGAGAGAGACGAAGAGCGGCCATCGGATATTTTAATATTTAAAAAATGATCTGTTTTTAAAACTTTATTTTATATTTTTTTTTTAAACTAAAAGAAAACAAAAGAAAGCATTAAATAGATTACAGTATGTGTGTGCCATGAAGCCAAGAAATGTACCGTACGGTCTCGACAGGCTAATGCAACTTTCTATCATTGGTATTGTGAACACTGTAGATAAATCCCATGGAAGGTGTAAACATACCATTACGACGAGTATCAAAAGTACAGCGTATAGGTTCATGTAGGTGTAAGTTCAACTTCAAGGTTTTCATCCGGTTCAAATTCTTTTTCTCTCTCACTCCACATATTTCCGCATATTCGTGTTGCTTATGCATGTGAAAGAGAAATATATAGAAGTGAAAACACAGGGAATTTCAATGAAATTATGTACTATGTTTAGTACATTTAGAAAACAAGGATTATTAATATTTTTCTCGTTATTTTCTTAGGTCAATAATGATTAATAAGTGGAAATTCATCTCTGATCTAGAGAGTATAAAAGCAATAGCCTAGAGCTGAAACCATATGTATATGCGTATTCATACGCCATGGGCGGATCACAATTTGATATACCAATAGTATTGGTATATCAAATTGCTTTATACCAACACTTTAAAGGCATGCTATTTTTAATGTACGTATAATGTTCATCGTCAAATTGCATTTGACAATTTCTCACATCATCAGGCATAATGTCTCTCCACAAAGTATCAGAGGTTTTCAAGAAACTACACGCTGTTTTAGGATCTTTTGTATTTTTTATAAATGAAATAGATTTTCTACTCTCACCTAAAGTCACTTCAGGCAATTTTAATTATTGTAACTAATGATTTTTCTAATCCGACAATTCGCTATAGAAAATGTTTGTGACTTCGAAAAATTCCATGCACCAGATGTGAAATGTATGTTTTTCCTTTGCAGAGAAATTCTGAACGCCTTACACACTGAACTGACGACATCTTCACTAGTTTTGGATCGTTATTACAGTTTGTTCCTTGTGTGGAACGAAGTAGGTTAACGATCCTCGAACCTTATATAGTGAATATGAGACCATAAAATATATTATATCTCTCTGCGAATTTGATGGAACAGACATTACATTTTATAGAATCCAAAAAGGACAACTATTCGATTTCTTACAATCTTCCAAGTGCTCGTTGTTTTGCTTTTTTTGTTTTTGTTTTTGTTTTAAAGGGAAGAGGAGAGGGGTTCGTTTCAATTTCTCGACATATGATTGTTCCTTGTAGGATACAGCATAATTTAGGACCTTGACTATTTCATTATTTCACCTTTATTGTAATTATGTTATATATAATGTAGCATATATGTTCACACACATGAACTTGACAGAAAGCTGCTATAGAATCTCTCTTAATCGTCTCACTTTGACATTCAACATGTATGTATTTATTTCACAACATTGAAATTACAGAAATACGGTCGTTGTTTGTTGTAAGAGCGTTGCTATTCAATCAGTTCTTCATAAGGAGACTGCTTCCGATGCATTACTCAAGAAGCATGAATGAAAAAGAATTCTTTATAACAAACATCTTCGTAATTCGAACAAATATTTCTAGACCGGAAGCATTTATTATAACATCGGACAACTGTTGTATCCATGCATATAGATAAAAATTGACAATGGAGGGACTTCTCAGTAGGCATCCGATTAGATCTGGGTCTATGCAGTTGGCAGTTGGTATGGATTTATACGCGAGTATATACGGTATATGATTCATCGTTTTCATAGACACGGCTGACCTCACACCTGAGAATTCCTATGGAATAGTTTGAATTGTTCTATCCAAATAACGTATATATCATACCTATTATATTCGCGATATCCTTAAATTGCCACATGGCATAGTTTTTGTTTACTCCATCTATGTTTATATCTCTCTGGCCTCTCCTTATCGGCCATTTGCTCGTTTTCTCTAAATATATGTCGATCCAATTTTATTATCGCTTTTTCCCAAAATTTCAGCACATAATATGTCGTTCCTCTATTTGTCTGTCTCTCTGTCGTTCTATCAATCTATATATGTATCTATCTATCAAAGAAACTATATCCATTCCCAACAACTACTGATTTCGTATGTCATCTATCAAGAATGACCATAATATACATGTTGCAGCGCATTTCACAGGCACAAAATATTTGTGGCATATGATCCTAAAATTATGTATTATGTACACATGTATTCCATCTTCTAGAAGAGGGGAAAAGTAGGGTATGGGTCTTTTCAAAGAAAATTAGCAATGCTGTCTCTACACAGTGGAGAGATGCCGTTGTCATACATTCAAGTTCCTTGTAAAAGGACGGTACTGAAAATATGTACCACTTTTATAATATTTTATAAGAGAAATGAATGTTGGCATCCTTAATGTGATCCCCAAAGTAACTGACCATTTATTTGGAGACAATAAATTATATGAAATTGAGTATATTCATAATATATTTTTCTAGGCAGAGGTAACTTCACCATGTGGACCATACGCGCATCAATCATTGAATAAGGTCTAATGAAACAATTAAACGCCTAGCGGCTGGTACACCTGGCACACCCTGTACCTTGGAAATGCGCGAGATATTATCGTGATGTATTTCAATGAAAAACGTGAGCGTTTTTAACCTTAGCAAAGAAAACAATTCTGCATTCCACGCTATACATATATACATACATATATACGTGTGTGTATGTGTATTTGGTCTCCTATTATTCTCCTTTTTAGTGGTAATTTCTCTTTTTCTTATTTCAAGATAATTGACTGGTTTGCAACTAATTGCGGGTTTTTCCACCTCTCAACTCTGTTGCAATTTGACTTCGAATTTCCAGTTGGGGAAACTTTTTCAAATCATACACTAAACAAAATAAATATAATGATATACGCGTTATCATAAGATCTCGCTTCACGAGCTGCACTCGCTATAAGTACGATGGCGAAGAATGGAAATTGCAGTTGTTATGTATCTTTCACTGACATTTCCAATTATTCGATAATGGATGGATACCGTATTCGCTTCACACACCGAATGCCCTGGTTCTGTTTCCCTTCGTGTCACCATCGGTTCTAGCGTTACCATTTGATTGAAAGGTGTATTATTAACATAACCGGTTTACTTTGAAAATATTAGCATTTCGTAAAATAAAAGATACAAGATTACTTTTGAGCACAAATAATTCTAATCACTTTTGATTTATCTCAAGAACGATATAAATGCCCAAGACATAATCAATTAAGCCGTTCTCGAAAATAAGCCCACAGCGAAAAAAGTCGTCCATCTCTACTAAGAACAGCCTTTGAAAGTACTCCGGTCTCGACTATCTCGCCATTAAGCCGCCTAATATATTTAATACATATTGGGTGTGCATATACGTTAATATGTCGAGAGCAAGAAAGAAAATTGTATATCCTCATAGATAGAACATTTATATTCTAAATTGTATTTAAAAGTCGAATTGTAAAACATATATCAAAGAAGATAGAAATAACATATTATACAACTATATCGAATTAAAAGCTGCGGATTAAAAAAAGAAATAATAATTCAAATTCTGGTAACATATAAACCTATTTTTTAACACAGAGAAATCATTTTCCTATGGTCTGCCGATATTATTTGTCGGAAATACGCCTACAGAAATAGTAGGCCGTCTTCAGAAATAAGTCAAGATGAGATGATTACGTGTCAGCATTAAATTCCTGCGTTGCTGAATTTGATTCGCAGCCCTCAAACAATTGTATCGAACTACCCAATCCAAACACAAACTGTTTTACTCTCACTGTTTTGAGGCTTATATTCCAAAACTACAAAGAATATACCTAACTACATCTAAATAGATATGTATTATTTTATAACTTCCTCAAGGAATACACAAAAATACTATATCGTAACCTTCCAGAAGGTAATGTTTTCTCTTTACATCTATGAGCAAAATAAGGAAGTCATTTTAAATGAGAAAATATTCTTGGTATGGCTAATCAATCTATGGCATATTTTATGATCAGGGTTACGAGTCAAACCTTCCACGCAGATATTTAAAGGTCTTGAAACATTAGGGTTTACTTCAGGTACTATCCTCGTCCTGCCTATATCTGAGTGTTCGCCACATCATAGGTAAGTTGGATGTTTTATTATTTCTAATTTATTTCTGATAAAGGTCTATCAGACCAGAAGTAAAGGACACGAACACCACTATTAGACAATTTTGTTTAAAATGGGAAACTTGTAGACTCAAACGATTTTGAAGTAGCATGCATGAATATCCGCACATAAATGTGCACATGATTCTCAGACGAAACGTTTAGTTCATGAATTTGAAAGAAAACAAATTAACAATGAATATACTATACTCCAAATTTATTGTTGCAAGCAATAAATATATTATCCTGATTGTATATTACAAGCAATAAATTGTACTTGATATTAAAAAAGAATCTCGTTTAATTGTATTCCAGTAGGAAAGGCAAATTGGTCACAAAAACTACGACAGGGACATAATTACAGAATCTGGCTCTCGGCTCATTCGTGGGTTTTTACTAACGAATGAACTTATCTCTCATGCACAAATGTTTTAGAATGCTTCAGAATATGCAGTATTCTCTGATGGCATTTCTTTTGGCATCTTGTCACTCCATATTGTGAAAGATTTCATTTTACAGCTACTTGTGCGTAAAGTAAGATGATAAGACATTTTAAATGACTGACATGCATTATATCCTTTCTTTCCATTTTCTTTATATAGGTTCATAAAATGAGCAAGCTTATCGCCGTCTTAACTGTATTGGCGGTCGTCTGCATCGCCAGTTTTTACTCCACGTATGCACTCAGAGGTAATTGAAACGTTACTAATCTAACTAACACGCCATACTCACCTATTAAAAGAAAATGAAAGTTTTATACTGCGCTTTTTCACTCAAGTGTTAGTAGCAAGCTTTACGCCTCACAAGACATTTTGTTCATGTTACTAACTCATCTCGTGCAATTTTTTAAATTTATTTATTTTTTATCCCGCGCCGAAGAATGTAAAGCAACAAAATGGCAGTATCTTCTTGACTGACTCCAAGAGGAAAATAAAAGTAGCTAATGTGTTTCTTACTAATAGCATATTATTGCTGAAGATGCTAGTGGTATTTATGACCCATACTATGGAACGCCTACTACAGAAGCTTCTTATCTGAAATCAAGGTTTTGTTTTAAACTATTTACTTGATTACATACATGCAAAGGGAGCCGCGGTAGCTCAGATGGAAAAGCATTGGAATCGTTTTCCCAGGCTCACGGGTTCGATACTTACCCAGGCCAGCCCAGATCGACTGCTTCAGTTTGTCCCGTAGAAGGGCAATTTCCTCAGAATCATATAGCCAATAATGCGTAAATAGTGCCATTAAACCATCAATTCAAATATATATATGCAACAGGACAAAATATTAAATTCCTGTCGTCCAACTCCAAATAACTTTCATGTGCAAAGAGGTCAAGATTGTGATCAATCAACACAATATACGAGTCCTAGACATGTAGGTAATTTGCCTACAAATGTCAAATATAACCTGTTTGTTATTTTCTTCATAGACAGTCTTCCCGTATATGCATACATTTTCTCAGAAGAACTCGCAGACTCAATTCGGCACAGTCAGTTGAAAATTGTCTTTCTTATTTCTTTGTTTTATTTCTGGGGGTTTTTTTCTTTTTTTTTTCTTGTGTTTTTCCTTTTTTCGGGGGGTGGGTGGGTGTTGTTGTCATCTATTTTATTGATTGATTACATTATAATTTATTTTATATTCTGAATAATGTTAGTGATGCACTTCGTTGAAGTAACATATGTATGGATCTTAACAACGTACCCTCTCTGAGTACGGGAATATTCACATGTGCTAAGTGTAGGAAGAGAAACAAATACGTGACTAAGTACTCATCAGGTATCGTTTTCTATCTACAGTGTGATATCTTAACAGCAACGTAACAATTCATTGAAAACTGGCATCTGCATTACACTTGCAGTACAAAAGTACGTAGACAAATACGATTAAAAGGTGGATACAAATAAATTTCGAATAAAGGGAGGTAAGCCTCACTCACAGGTACTCACGAAACTTGCTGGAATCCTTTCAGGTCATGGATATAGTGGGTACGGTTCCTCAGGACTCTCTGGATACGGTTATTCTGGTGGTCTCTTTGGTGGAAACGGGGGCCTGTCTGGTCTCTCTGGCGGATACAATGGTCTATCGGGTGGCTACGGAGGCCTCCCTGTTCTCTCTGGTGGCTACGATGGTTATGGTGGCTACGGTTATGGTGCACAGGGAATTCCCATCGTGCAAATCCCCATCCTGCCATACAAGGGAATCGGAATTGGAAAGGGAGCAGGAAAGGGCGTTGGAAAGGGATTAGGAAATCGCGTTGGAATTGGCAAATGAATAAAGGAAATTTTCTAATAATACAAGGTAAAGTAGAATTCTTGATCTATTTTTTCAGTCGAATATTCTGTAATGAAACTCAGCATAGTTTACCCTACACTCATTCGCTATCTAATACTTGAAGCTTAATTTTTAAATCTTTGATTCTAAGCCCTGTCTCTATTCTTGATATGCCACTAAGATATGTTGAATTGCCTACCTTTCTTAATCATTCACAAATGCTGGTATTTTCTTTTCACCAGTAAATGGAAATGAAAGGAATTATACTAAATGTTTGTTTTTTCTTTTTCAATTTCAGAAAACTGTACACTGTTTGTTACTGTTGTTTGTGGGGAGATGGATTAGCTGTATATTTAAAAATCGGGACAGATACCTAGTTACTTTTACATATACCAAGTTAGTTATACAGATAGATAAATTTATATGCATGTACTCCCTGTTACATTCGAGTTTTCTGTAGTTTCACTCACGTTGGTATGTTGCTATATTTATCTAATTGAAGAAACTCTGTCAGGAGAGAAAATCTGAGGTCCGTGGTGATGCATAAGTCTATGGAATAGAAAGATACATTTTCTTATAGAGTCGATGACACGAGTCTGTTTGAGTAATTCTTTGTCATTTGTATAACACACATTGTGTCGTATAATTAGACTTTCAAAAATAATTTTCCTTTCTCACCGATGTAAATTTTCAATCATATATTTGACTCTGTCATTATATTTTCGTCTCATTAGGTCCTAATAAACATCTAAATGAAACTACTCTCTCTTTCTTACCCATGACCTCTCTCTTTCTCTCTCTTTCTCTCTCTCTGTTGATTGGAGGGTGTTTCAATTATTCTCTCTCTCTCTCTCTCGCTCTCTCTCTCTCTCTCTCTCTCTCTCTCTCTCTCTCTCTCTCTCTCTCTCTCTCTGTGTCTGTGTGTGTTTTTTGAAGCGTTATTATTGTTTTCTTCTGCAGATTATGAGGATTGTTTTGGCTACAATGCATGTATCATACATATGTACAATGCATATAGCATAAACATGTATTCATGCTCTCCCTGAAATTAAAACTCACCCATGGCACGTTTTAATTACAATTTAGCTAACCTATGTCAGGAATTTTACTGTAAGTTGGTCTGTGGAGATACCTATGATTAACATATTATTTATTTTGCACTTAGACATACTCAAACGTCCAGTACTGATAAAGAAATGATTATATAGGGAAACTGCTTGAATACTGAATCAGTTCAGTGGTCGTACAAGAAGTGATACGTGGTCCTTAAATCATACATTTTATGCATACTATTGAAGACACACAACTGCATCTTCCCACACTTGTTTCATATGTCATTAAACATTTACAAATTGTTTAATCTTATATTTGTAGAAATACAAAAATGAATTCGACACATCGTAATTGAAAATTCCAATCTTCTAAACTTTTTAAAATGTACAGCTTTGTATTATTCAATTGCATCGGTACGAGTGACATTTTATATTTCTACTTACCCTTCACAGCCTCATTTTCAAATTTTCAAAACTTAAAAGTCATAATTGGCCCTATATTCAAAATACATGAAAACAGCATTATATAGTTGATTTTGTGACTGGGATCATTTGCATTGTTTATTATGGCTTCAATGAACTAATGTATGTGTTCATGATGATGTGATATATTAATAAAAACTAAGTACTTTTATAGCTTGCAATAATAGTTAATGAATATAGTAACAAGGTATTTAATGAGAATATGGAGATGGAGAATCTCTAGTACAGACGACTCAGGCTGACTTCTAAGTCATTTCAAACTGTTGGAGAAAAGCTAAGTATGTGAAAAGAAATCTTATGAAAGGTATACAATATACTTATCCATGTGCCTCGTGAACTTAGAGGTAGGAAAAAAGGAAAATGAAGTAAGTCTAATACGAAATGTATTCTTTTTTGTTAATTTGTGTTGTGACATTGATTTTCATAGAGAAGCATTGTCGTCGAAGTTGATATGACATTATCATGAACCAGTCAACTTAATAATTCTTGATTGACTCTCTTAAATATGCATCACATATGTTCAGAAGAATCATTTGACTTAACTTTCTACCATTCGTCTTAATACGTACATAGCTACATACCTCACATGGAGAAACGTCTATCCTTATTTAGAATGTATGCGATCAGAATTGCATCTATCTTCACATATGGTTGAGGATATAGGATTGAATTGTACTTATGTCTGATATGTGAGGCATTGAACAGGCCGTATGCACTTTAAATATACAAATATATCATTTCCATATTGAATTAGCTTCCTTAAGTGATTATTTGTATGCATCAACATGCATTTGTTAATATTTGTGTAAAAGATCAAAATTCCCCATCCCCAATCACTTTAACTATATCACATCTGATGCACCTCGTTAGATACTAAACCGAAAAATAATTGCGTATAAGTTGACAAACATACTGCTGGAAACCATACATAGTTTTAAATGAATAATGTTCAGTGCATCACATTTATCCATGTCACTTTGTACAATGTAATGTTTCCCTGTGCGTACACACTTAATTTCATTTTGGATTAGATTGGATGCTCCCCAGCAGGAAAATGATGATATCAAGGCTATATCAGGACATGTCCAATATGCTCATCGAAAGTCATCAAGACTAAATCATACGATCACACTGGCATATATTACATTAAAGTCATCGCTTAGATCTTTATTAGACAGATCGACACATCTGTACAAAAATGTACAGCCTCATTGGAACTGTATTTTCCTATCACAAGGCCTCCTTGTATGATTATAGCCTGTTTGCTGAAAGAATTAAGGTTGTTTCATCGCTGTAGCTAATTTGAGTCGGCTAGTATGTTTTCTAGCAACTGGATTACTACATGACACCACATGGAATATAGCTATACAAATTTAGCATCGACAGTCGGCGTCAGCTATTATGCTTTTCTGCCCTTGTACTAACTGCTATAAGTTATACAGGCACAATCTACCAGATGTCTTAAGTGTTATCCATTGTTCAAATTTGCTACCCACATATATAGTCTTAATCTAACTTTATATATATTTTTTTCTCTTTTATTCTTTTGATGGTATCCTGTGCATTGATTTAAGCATTCTGAATACCGATTTAAAGCAAATTGTGTATTCATTAGCTCAGTAGTATTATGGTGTTCTTTTCTATGCGTATTATTTTGCCTACGGTGCACTATGTGCAATCACCCACTGCTACTGCCATGAAAGTGAAATCTGTGACCCATGGCAGATTGTTTTGTTTAGAATTCAACCTCTTCTTCAAAAATGACAGATGACCTAAGTCAAGAATTTTATGTTAGTTCATCTATAAAGATATCTTTGATTAACATATTATGATTTATTCAAACCTGGAGTATGTAGAGAAAATAATTGCGTACTGAGTCAATAGCTATTTTGTCTGAGGAAGTGCTCTGTCTAATCAAATTTTTAAAATTAGCCTAGGTCAGACTGTAACGGTGTCAATCGATAACTGAAGAATTTTAAATGAGAATGAATACTCTTGAGCGGGAATTCAATCACCTTACTTAATATTGAGTTGTTGAGTATTGTTGAAGAGCACATGTAGGATAAACGGCGTTTATCCAACAGCGATTTATTCTATATTTGAATTTTGTTAGAGGCTTTGTTGTTCCGATGAATTTGATGTTTTTGTTGATGCTATGGTAATCCCGGTGCTGGTCATCACTGCGTCATGGCAGTTTTAAATTTTGTATTCTGAAACAAATGTTACCTATGGAATTCAGAAAATGTGTTAGTACATAGATCATTAGATGTCCTTATAGAAATACGACTCATGCAATTCACTGTATATAAATATCTCAGTTAAGTCACAATAATTTTACTGTAGGCTTGATTTTTCGCTTCTTTGTATCCCACCGCTAACCGTCGGCCCGTCAGTCCGTAATACAATCCTTTGAACTCGGCTAATCCTACAGTTTATGATGGATGCAGCGAAACTTCGCTAATATTATGCTCATCATATGAAGATGCATATATTGACAAATCTTTGTGCTCCAGCAATTGATATAAGAAATTTTGTCGTTTGTCACGTGAAACTGAATGACAGAATAGTGTCAACGCAACTTGTCTCACAGTTTTTATTGGCTATCCTTGAAATGTGTTTCCTGTTATGGTAATCATACAAAGATGCACATGTTGAATAATCACTATGATTCTCAGTGGGTTTTTTTTTCTTCATAGAGTTATTCCCCTTTCTGTCTTGCAGCTGAATGTGATGTTGTGAACGAAACCAGTCTCGAAATTATTGATAGTCAATACGAAAATTGATATATACTATGGTCATCAACTGAAGACGCGCATATCCATAAATCACCGTGTTACGGCATTTTTAAAAGAGTCGTCCTTTTGTTACTTGGATCTGGATGAAGTGTAACCTAAAACTTTCCGAACATAACTAGTCTCACGGTTTTCAGTGGAACGCCAGAACACGTGGTACATGTTCTGATTTTTGTGAAAATACTTATATTAATCTCTCTGTTCGAGCTTTTGCCCTTTGTGTATTACTCCTAAATAACAGAAACTTGTGAACTCAACTAGTCTCATAGATTTTGGTGGATTGCTATGTAACCTTACACATTTTATGGTCCTCATCCGAACACATGATTTGTGTTAAAAAGATGTCTTGGAACTGGATGTAACTTATGACAGACTCTGGCAATTGCATCAAGTGTCACAGTTCCCATCTATTCTGATTGATAATTATCTTTCCAGTCTATTGATATATTTTTCATCACATTAAAGGTTTGGAAACTATGTTCGTTGAGAAGAGAATTACTTATTGGGGTCGCCATGCGAGCATATCTGATACGCACTAACGCTTCTACCAACAACTAAGCTCCATCCATTTTGGGAGTGTGCGCTTAGTCGAGAGGTTGTGCAGATTTGTACGTGCAGCCAAGGCGATGGGTTAAACATTCTCTAACATGTATGCTAATATTCTTTCTCCATAAGCATCCATTGATAGCACTTTCCGCTTTGTCTGTAACTTTGTATATATACACACACACACAGATATATATATATATATATATATATATATATATATATATATATATATATATATATATATATGAAATATTGCTATATTTCCAAATTACAAACTCAATTATGCAATGCGAATTCTGATATTTGTTGAACCGTCTGAGTGCATTTCAAGAATTCAATTGATACTATTATAAATATATTATATCAGCTGAGGTACAGAGACATATCATGTGTGACAAACAAATGTTCTGATTTTCAAGAATCTGAAGATGAAAACATTTTTCATCTTATCTTGCTGTGTTTGGTTTAATCTGTATGAGCAACGTTATGTGCACATGCCCTATAGGTAATAATAATAATAACAATAATAATAATACAGCGTGTTTTAATAGCTATTTGATTAGTTGCGTATGTCTAAAGTCTATTCCAATACTGCTGAGAGTCAGCAGATACTGACTTCTTCTACAAATGTGAAGCATCAAACATAATTGCTAAACTGCATAGATTTTTATATTTAATAGAATTTCAAACCTTTGAATTTCACATCAGACACTAACTTATTTTTCATTTTAAGAATGTTTCTGTAGATTCGTTGAGAGTTGGGGAAATGAAGGTAGTGTCAGCATCCAAGTGTTAAAAATGATTACTGCATATTTGTCGAAAAGTAAAAGCGCACATGGTAATAATGAGAAACAAAACAAAAGCGAAAACAAAAGCCAAGGTGAAACATTCATATCTATCGTAAGTTTCAGGCTTAGTATTGTCTGAAGTTTGTAGAAAAAGACGATTTTAATCACCGAAATGGTTGTCATTTATTTTTGGCACAATGCACCTGGCGTAACTTACGAAAGAAAATTCATTTTTATTTTTTATTTTTTATTTCTCTCTTTTTTTCTCCATGGTGTTATATTTTCCCCTTAACGTGCATTGTTTGCAAAATATGTTAAATATCCTATGAAGGATCATTTTAAAGTTTTCAAGTTTCAATCCGCATGTACCGTATACTCGGAAATTTCGACGTTGTTCTATTTTTGCTATTCTTACTGTTTTTCTGTTATTGTTTTCTTTTTAAAAACAATAGTATTTAGACTGGGGGGTACGTAGATGAGATATTGATAATTAAAAGCGAAGTAGAACACTCAACATATAATTAATTATAACGTTTGAAAACCGTCTTGTGTGGAAGTAAAACTTAAGAAAGGCACAATAAAATAACACGTCTTTACGCATACAGAAATGTATATTATGATTTTCTTGATCTATCTAAACAAAATGGATACACATTAATTATTATATGGCAAGGAGAAAAGGCGCCTGTTACTATCCACACTTTTATCATTGATGTAATCCGTGTAATAAGCCAATGAGACATCGATTGCAATTCATCTGTAGTAGTAGTTCATTCGGTGTTTATCCCTATGTATGTCTCATCTCGTTTAAAAGACCAATATAATTCCAAAGAAAATACTGGTTTTAATTTTTGAAGATATCTATATCCAGAACATAAAAATAGGTATTCTCCTGGTTTATTTCAAATACATCTAAAATCAATACATTTATAATATTAATACAGTCCTAGGGATACGGTCCAAGTAAAGCGAATGTTTTAACCGCTAACTATAATTTATTGATGATTAGTTGTTGAGATAACCATACTTGTACCAGATATATAATACTTAAATATATCCTTTCTCTGTTATCCTGCTAGTTATCCACATTTACATCGTATCTATTGAAAAGTAGGCAAACAGTTTCAAAATAGAATGGACAGATTGACTCAAAATGTAAATAGTTTGTTCGAGTTTCGAAACATGCGGATAGATTGTACAATTTGTTTCATTGACAGGTAAAAAGATTTATCTCCGACCGTATCTGCTCCATTATCTATCCAAACACATAACCAACGCACTCATATATATATATATATATATATATATATATATATATATATATATATATAGAGAGAGAGAGAGAGAGAGAGAGAGAGAGAGAGAGAGAGAGAGAATATATGTATAGTATGTACGCAGCATCATTGATATACAACAAGATGTATAAATTTGTCATTGAAAGGAAAAGTGACTTGCCGAGTTTCCTTTTAATGAAAAATATATACAACGAGTATCAAAGGTATAGCGTACATACTATACATATATTTTATTTATATGACATGCAAATACACATACTTGCATTTCCAACGGAGTTAAGTTTGACAACAAGAAAATGTGTATTGACGCAGCGAGTTAACTCTTCACATCCCTGCCCGGTGTGTTCGCTACAAAATTTGTTCTGTGCCTATTGCAGTTTTTCACAATCCTCTTTGGAAATTGATAATTCGCATCTTTTCTTTTTCATTTTTGCTTTCTTCTATTTTTTTTAGCTTTTGGTTTCATTCATATTGATTAAATAAATAAAAGAAACACTTGTGATTTAAACTACAACCACTGCATGCTTAACTTCTTGAACCTTCAGTCGCCGGCGAATGTTTTCAAACTACTGGGGGATTATAGACTAAGCGAAATGACTAACCAACAAGAGGTAACTCAAACCGACCATTTACTGTTTTTATCCTCCATCTCCCTCTTTCTCCTTTTCGTTGGTCTGTTTGTCTGTAAATGTTACGATCATTCACAGGTCCAGATACAATGTCTCCTGACACATGCGAAAATCAGCTACACTAATTTTTTTCACTTATTTTCGCCCGTAGCTTGCAACATGGTCCACATAGAGAGAGAGACACTGAGGTAAAACTGATATAATGACAGACCAACAACATAGAGAGACAGACCGAGAGAGAAAGAAGTGAGCTGGTGGTTTGGGGAGACTTACCATAAGATTTTTTTTAAACTATCCATCCCTATGTTTCTCTGTTGGTCGATGAGTCTGCTGTCTGACCTACCAACAGAGAGAGAGAGAGAGAGAGAGAGAGAGAGACGAAGAGCGGCCATCGGATATTTTAATATTTAAAAAATGATCTGTTTTTAAAACTTTATTTTAGATTTTTTTTAAAAACTAAAAGAAAACAAAAGAAAGCATTAAATAGATTACAGTATGTGTGTGCCATGAAGCCAAGAAATGTACCGTACGGTCTCGACAGGCTAATGCAACTTTCTATCATTGGTATTGTGAACACTGTAGATAAATCCCATGGAAGGTGTAAACATACCATTACGACGAGTATCAAAGGTACAGCGTATAGGTTCATGTAGGTGTAAGTTCAACTTCAAGGTTTTCATCCGGTTCAAATTCTTTTTCTCTCTCACTCCACATATTTCCGCATATTCGTGTTGCTTATGCATGTGAAAGAGAAATATATAGAAGTGAAAACACAGGGAATTTCAATGAAATTATGTACTATGTTTAGTACATTTAGAAAACAGGGATTATTAATATTTTTCTCGTTATTTTCTAAGGTCAATAATGATTAATAAGTGGAAATTCATCTCTGATCTAGAGAGTATAAAAGCAATAGCCTAGAGCTGAAACATATTTATATGCGTATTCATACGCCATGGGCGGATCACAATTTGATATACCAATAGTATTGGTATATCAAATTGCTTTATACCAACACTTTAAAGGCATGCTATTTTTAATGTACGTATAATGTTCATCGTCAAATTGCATTTGACAATTTCTCACATCACCAGGCCTAATGTCTCTCCACAAACTATCAGAGGTTTTCAAGAAACTACACGCTGTTTTAGGATCTTTTGTATTTTTTATAAATGAAATAGATTTTCTACTCTCACCTAAAGTCACTTCAGGAAATTCTAATTATTGTAACTAATGATTTTTCTAATCCGACAATTCGTTATAGAAAATGTTTGTGACTTCGAAAAATTCCATGCACCAAATGTGAAATGTATGTTTTTCCTTTGCAGAGAAATTCTGAACGCCTTACACACTGACGACATCTTCACTAGTTTTGGATCATTATTACAGTTTGTTCCTTGTGTGGAACGAAGTAGGTTAACGATCCTCGAACCTTATATAGTGAATATGAGACCATAAAATATATTATATCTCTCTGCGAATTTGATGGAACAGACATTACATTTTATAGAATCCAAAAAGTACAACTATTCGATTTCCTACAATCTTCCAAGTGCTCGTTGTTTTGCTTTTTTTGTTTTTGTTTTTGTTTTAAGGGGAAGAGGAGAGGGGTTCGTTTCAATTTCTCGACATATGATTGTTCCTTGTAGGATACAGCATAATTTAGGACCTTGACTATTTCATTATTTCACCTTTATTGTAATTATGTTATATATAATGTAGCACATATGTTCACACACATGAACTTGACAGAAAGCTGCTATAGAATCTCTCTTAATCGTCTCACTTTGACATTCAACATGTATGTATTTATTTCACAACATTGAAATTACAGAAATACGGTCGTTGTTTGTTGTAAGAGCGTTGCTATTCAATCAGTTCTTCATAAGGAGACTGCTTCCGATGCATTACTCAAGAAGCATGAATGAAAAAGAATTCTTTATAACAAACATCTTCGTAATTCGAACAAATATTTCTAGACCGGAAGCATTTATTATAACATCGGACAACTGTTGTATCCATGCATATAGATAAAAATTGACAATGGAGGGACTTCTCAGTAGGCATCCGATTAGATCTGGGTCTATGCAGTTGGCAGTTGGTATGGATTTATACGCGAGTATATACGGTATATGATTCATCGTTTTCATAGACACGGCTGACCTCACACCTGAGAATTTCTATGGAATAGTTTGAATTGTTCTATCCAAATAACGTATATATCATACCTATTATATTCGCGATATCCTTAAATTGCCACATGGCATAGTTTTTGTTTACTCGTCTATGTTTATATCTCTCTGGCCTCTCCTTATCGGCCATTTGCTCGTTTTCTCTAAATATATGTCGATCCAATTTTATTATCGCTTTTTCCCAAAATTTCAGCACATAATATGTCGTTCCTCTATTTGTCTGTCTCTCTGTCGTTCTATCAATCTATATATGTATCTATCTATCAAAGAAACTATATCCATTCCCAACAACTACTGATTTCGTATGTCATCTATCAAGAATGACCATAATATACATGTTGCAGCGCATTTCACAGGCACAAAATATTTGTGGCATATGATCCTAAAATTATGTATTATGTACACATGTATTCCATCTTCTAGAAGAGGGGAAAAGTAGGGTATGGGTCTTTTCAAAGAAAATTAGCAATGCTGTCTCTACACAGTGGAGAGATGCCGTTGTCATACATTCAAGTTCCTTGTAAAAGGACGGTACTGAAAATATGTACCACTTTTATAATATTTTATAAGAGAAATGAATGTTGGCATCCTTAATGTGATTTTTAAAGTAACTGACCATTTATTTGGAGACAATAAATTATATGAAATTGAGTATATTCATAATATATTTTTCTAGGCAGAGGTAACTTCACCATGTGGACCATACGCGCATCAATCATTGAATAAGGTCTAATGAAACAATTAAACGTGTAGCGGCTACACCTGGCACACCCTGTACCTTGGAAATGCGCGAGATATTATCGTGATGTATTTCAATGAAAAACGTGAGCGTTTTTAACCTTAGCAAAGAAAACAATTCTGCATTCCACGCTATACATATATACATACATATATACGTGTGTGTATGTGTATTTGGTCTCCTATTATTCTCCTTTTTAGTGGTAATTTCTCTTTTTCTTATTTCAAGATAATTGACTGGTTTGCAACTAATTGCGGGTTTTTCCACCTCTCAACTCTGTTGCAATTTGACTTCGAATTTCCAGTTGGGGAAACTTTTTCAAATCATACACTAAACAAAATAAATATAATGATATACGCGTTATCATAAGATCTCGCTTCACGAGCTGCACTCGCTATAAGTACGATGGCGAAGAATGGAAATTGCAGTTGTTATGTATCTTTCACTGACATCCAATTATTCGATAATAGATGGATACCGTATTCGCTTCACACACCGAATGCCCTGGTTCTGTTTCCCTTCGTGTCACCATCGGTTCTAGCGTTAATATTTGATTGAAAATATTAGTATTTCGTAAAATAAAAGATACAAGATTACTTTTGAGCACAAATAATTCTAATCACTTTTGATTTATCTCAAGAACGATATAAATGCCCAAGACATAATCAATTAAGCCGTCCTCGAAAATAAGCCCACAGCGAAAAATCTCGTCCATCTCTACTAGGAACAGCCTTTGAAAGTACTCCGGTCTCGACTATCTCGCCATTAAGCCGCCTAATATATTTAATACATATTGTGTGTGCATATACGTTAATATGTCGAGAGCAAGAAAGAAAATTGTATCTCCTCATAGATAGAACATTTATATGGAACGCCTACTACAGAAGCTTCTTATCTGAAATCAAGGTTTTGTTTTAAACTATTTACTTGATTACATACATGCAAAGGGAGCCGCGGTAGCTCAGATGGGAAAGCATTGGAATCGTAATCTGAGGGTCACGGGTTCGATACTTCCTCAGGCCAGCCCAGATCGACTGCTTCAATTTGTTACGTAGGAGGGCACTTAGCTCCAATTTCCTCAGAATCATATAGCCAATAATGCGTAAAAAGTGCCGTTAAACCAACAAATAAAACATATACAAGCAACAGGATAAAATATTAAATCTCTGTAGTCCAACTCCAAATAACTTTCATGTCCAAAGAGATCAAGATTGTGATCAATCAACACAATATACGAGTCCTAGACATGCAGGTAATTTGTCTTCAAATGTCAAATATAACCTGTTTGTTTTTTTTTTCTAAATAGACAGGTTTCCCTTATATGCATTCATTTTCTCAGAAGAACTCGCAAGCTCAATTCGGCATACTCAGTTGAAAATTGTCTTTCTTATTTCTTTGTTTGGTTTTGTTTTGGTTTTTTAAATTTTAGGGGGGTTGGGGGGTCTTTGTCGTCTATTTGGCTTGATTGATTACATTATAATTTATGTTATATTTTGAATAATGTTAGTGATGCGCTTCGTTGAAGTAACATGTGTATGGATCTTTATAACGTACTCTCTTCGAGTACGGGAATGTTAACATGTGCTAAGTGTAGGAAGAGAAACAAATACATGGCTAACTACGCATCAGGTATCGTTTTCTATCAACACTGTGCTATCTTAACAGTAACGTAACAATTCATCGAAAACTGGCATCTGCATTACGCTTGTAGAACAAAATCACGTAGACAAATATGATTAAAAGGTGGATACAAATAAATCTCGGATAAAGGGAGGTAACCCTCACTCACAGGTACTCACGAAACTTGTTGGAATCCTTTCAGGTCATGGATATAGTGGGTACGGTTCCTCAGGACTCTCTGGATACGGTTATTCTGGTGGTCTCTTTGGTGGAAACGGGGGCCTGTCTGGTCTCTCTGGTGGATACAAAGGACTCTCTGGTGGCTACGGAGGCCTCTCTGGTCTCTCTGGTGGCTACGATGGTTATGGTGGCTACGGTTATGGTGCACAGGGAATTCCCATCGTGCAAATTTCCATCCTGCCATACAAGGGAATCGGAATTGGAAAGGGAGCAGGAAAGGGCGTTGGAAAGGGATTAGGAAATCGCGTTGGAATTGGCAAATGATTAAAGGGAATTTTCTAATAATACAAGGTAAAGTAGAATTCTTGATCTATTTTTTCAGTCGAATATTCTGTAATGAAACTCAGCATAGTTTACCCTACACTCATTCGCTATCTAATACTTGAAGCTTAATTTTTAAATCTTTGATTCTAAGCCCTGTCTCTATTCTTGATATGCCACTAAGATATGTTGAATTGCCTACCTTTCTTAATCATTCACAAATGCTGGTATTTTCTTTTCACCAGTAAATGGAAATGAAAGGAATTATACTAAATGTTTGTTTTTTCTTTTTCAATTTCAGAAAACTGTACACTGTTTGTCACTGTTGTTGGTGGGGAGATGGATTAGCTGTATATTTAAAAATCGGGACAGATACCTAGTTACTTTTACATATACCTAGTTAGTTATACAGATAGATAAATTTATATGCATGTACTCCCTGTTACATTCCGAGTTTTCTGTAGTTTCACTCACGTTGGTATGTTGCTATATTTATCTAATTGAAGAAACTCTGCCAGGAGAGGAAGTCTCAGGTGCGTGGTGATGCATAAGTCTATGGAATAGAAAGATACATTTTCTTATAGAGTCGATGATACGAGTCTGTTTGAGTAATTCTTTGTCATTTGTATTACAAAAATTGTGTCGTATAATTAGACTTTCAAATGAAATACACCAGTGATTTGTGAAATAAATTTTCCTTTCTGACCGATGTTAACTTTCAATAATATATTTGACTCTGTCATTTCATATGTTCGTCTCGTTAGGTCCTAACAAACATCTATATGTAACTACTCTCTCTTTCTTGCCCATGACATCTCTCTTTTTCTCGCTGTCTCTCTCTGTCTCTCTCTCTCTCTGTTGATTGGAGGGTGTTTCAATTATTCTCTCTCTCTCTCTGTTGATTGGACGGTGTTTCAATTATTCTCTTTCTCTCTCTCTCTCTCTCTGTTGATTGGACGGTGTTTCAATTATTCTCTCTCTCTCTCCCTCTGTCTCTCTCTCTCTCTCTGTTGATTGGAGGGTGTTTCCCTCTCTCTCTCTCTCTCTCTCTCTCTCTCTCTCTCTCTCTCTGTTGATTGGAGGGTGTTTCAATTATTCTCTCTCTCTCTCTCTCTCTCTCTCTCTCTCTCTCTGTTGATTGGAGGGTGTTTCAATTATTCTCTCTCTCTCTCTCTCTGTTGTTTGGAGCGTTATTATTTTTTTCTTCTTCAGATTATGACGATTGTTTTGGCTACAATGCATGTAGCATAAATATGTACAATGCATATAGCAAAAACATGTATTCATGCTCTCCTTGAAATAAAAACTGACCCATGGCACGTTTTATTTACAATTTAGCTAACCTATGTCAGGAATTTTACTGTAAGTTGGTCTGTGGAGATACCTATGATTAACATATTATTTATTTTGCACTTAGATATACTCAAACGTCCAGTACTGAAAAGGAAATGATAATATAGGGAAACTGCTTGTATACTGAATCTTATCAGTGGTCGTATAAGAAATGGTGCGTGGTCCTTAAATCATACATTTAAATAATATTATTGAAGACACACAACTCAATCTTCCCACACTTGTTTCATATGTCATTAACCATTTACAAATTGTATAATCTTATATTTGTAGAAATAAAAAATTAAATAATGAAAATCGTAATTGAACATTCCAATCTTCTAAACTTTTAAAAATGTACAGTTTTGTATTATTCAATTTCATCAGTATGAGTGACATTATTTTTGCATTTCTACTTACCCTTGACAGTCTCATTTTCAAAATTTCCACAGAAGTCATAATTGGGCCTTTATTCAAAATACATGAAAACTACATTTTAGCTGATTTTGTGCCTGTGATCATTTGCATTGCTTATTATGGCTCCAATTAACTAATGTATGTACTTGATGGTGTGATATATTAGTAAAAACTATATACTTTTATAGCTGCAATAATTGTTGATGAATATAGTAGCAAGGTACTTAATGAGAATATGGAGATGAAGAATCTCTAGTAAAGAACACTCAGGCTGACTACTAAGTCATTTCAAACTGTTGGAGAATGAAATGTTAAGTGTGTGAGAAGCAATCTTATAAAAGGTGTCAAGTATTCTTATCCCTGTGCCTCGTGGTCTTAGAGGTAGCAAAACAGGAAATGAAGTAAATCTAATATAAAATATATTCCTTTCTATTGTTAATTTTAGTTGAAATATTAAATGTCACAGGGCGGCATTGCAGTCAAAGCTAATATCACGTTATGATGAACCGTTTAACTTGATAATTGGTGATCGACACTCTTAAATATGCACAACTAATGTTCAGAAAGATCGTTTGAATTAACTTTCTTAATAAGTACATAGTGGCATGCCCTACATGAAGAAATATCCATGCTTGTTTAGAATTTGTGGGATCAGAATTGTATCTATCTTAACATATGATTGATTTGTCAGACACAAAAGAGATTGTATGCACTTTAAATATCCATAAATGTTATTTCTATATTGAATTAGCTTCTTCAAGTTATTAACTTTTAGCACACCTTTAACTGTGTTGCTGTTCGTCCTTCGAGTTCTTCGATGACAATAACATCACTAACTGGTTTGGTTTCTGTTGGTACGTGAGTGCTAATTTGTGCTCTGAACTGCCAGTAGCACACTTGACAGAAGATGCCGATTGGGTTTGCTTGATCAATAGAGGACTTGCTGCATTTCTGAGATTTACGCGGCTCGCGCTTCTTCACTGCTTCTGCAATTCTCCTCAGTTCAAAGTATGTAGCTCCAGGATGGATGAGCGAGGTCTTCCCCGCACTCAAGGGTCAATATTCAAGTGTTTCAATTATTACTTGAAGGAATCTTTGAAGCGATTCTTCTGACCACCCTGAGATCGCTTTGCCTCCTTAAGCTTGCCATAGAAGATCTTCTTTGGTAGTCGCTCTTCTGATATCCCGATGACGTGGCCTGCCCATCTTATTCATGATTTCATCAGCAGAGTGTGGATGCTTGCAATGCCTTCCCGTGTACGGAACTCGGCGTCTGAGACCCGATCCTGCCATCTCATCTTCATCAGTTTCCTCAGGCAGCTCATGTGAAAATGGTTAAGCTTCTGGGCATAGCGTCTGTACACCGTGCAGGTTTTGCACGCATACAGCCGAGTCGGCAATACGTCATCTTTGTAGACATTCAGTTTCGTTTGTAGACTGATGACTCTGCGCTCCCATACGTTTGTGCGTAGTCTGCCAAAGACCACACTAGTTTTAGCAATTCTGGCATTGGTTTCATCATCAATATAGACTGCATGTGACAGTGTGCTACCGAGATAGGCGAACTTGTACACTGCCAGAAGGGTTTGACCATTTACTGTAAGGTGTAGGTTGGTGCATCACCTCTATCTTCTTGATACTGATTGTTAGATCGAAATTGTTACAAACTGAAGAGAAATGGTTCATACTCTGTTGCATGTCAGATTCAGATTTGCCATTCAGGGAACAGTCTCCAGCAAAAAATAGAAGATCACGAACAGTCACTCTTATTCGCCAGTAGTCTCCTCAAATTGAAGAGCGTACCGTCAGTCCTGTATCAGATGTTTATCCCAGTGTCATAGGCACGGAAGACATCAGTGAGCCTGGCAGAGATCATCATACTGTAGAGTGTTGGGACTAATACACAACCTTATTTGACTCCATTGGTGAGTGGGAATGGTTCAGATGACTCGCTGTCGTCCACGACACAAGCGAGCACGCAATCAGAATGAATTTCTCTGGGCAAAAACAATTTTCTATGATCTTTCTAAGGCCCCCACGACTGACTGTCTCACACTGCAAGGCAGGAGCCCTTGATCGATGTGATGCACTAGGCGATTCATTACAATTATGGTGAGGATTTTGCCGGTTACATTCATAGCAAGGAGATGCTCTGATGTCTGATGCCTTTCCGCTTGTACAAGTGGACGATCGATGCATCCTTGTACTCCTGGGGTATAGTTTCTTGAGTCCACACTGACTGGAAGAGTTCAGTCAATTTCTGTGCCATCTGTGAGCCTCCGGCTTTGTAAACTTTTGCTGGTATAACATCTGCTCCAGGTTCTCTGCCATTTGACAATCAGGTCAATTGCCTTCTCAGTTTCAGTCAGCGTTGGAGGATTAGCAAGTGATATGTTGATTTCCTCTTGGGGCAGTCGATCAATTGCCTCCTCACTAGCAGATGAATGTTGATTGGGGATGTTGCTGAAGTGTTCTCCTCATCTTTGGCGTATCTTTTCTTTGTCAGTAAGCAATGTGGTGCTGTCAGCAATTAGTATTGGAGATGTTCCTGATGACTGTGGCCTGCAGATTGTCTTCAAAGAATTATAGAAGTTCTTCATGTTATTCCTGTCTGCGTAGGACTGAATCTCATCTGTCGTATTGTTCATCCTTGAGTCTTACAACTCTCTGAGTTTGCATTGGACAGTCCTCGTAATGTTTTTGAATTTTGCATTCTTAGATGATCAAGTGCTGTCTTCTAAACAGACCTTCTTTATCCGATGTTTCTCATTCCGAATTCTCAGTATAACAGCAACGTTCTCATCAAACCAATCTTGATGTTTACGTCGGGTGTGACTGATGGTTTTGGGTGCAGTTGGGTACACAGAATCTCTGAAGGATGCCCAGTTTTCCTCTGTATTCTCGGAGTTCATATCGATTGTTTCTATTTGGCTTGCACTTTTCTTCGACAGATGCCTGTTTTACTTTCTCTCGTTTCAATTTGAAGACATTAAGCTTTTGGGCACTTTTGTGTCTTGCGGTCGTCTGCTAGGCAGAACGTGGAAATTGAGATTGCAATCTATGAGCATGTATTCAGTCTACCTTTCTGCACTTCTCATTGCCTTCGTGACTCGGACATCCTGTCTGTCTCTTCTCCTGACGATGACGTAGTAAATGAGATGCCAGTGCCTGGAGCTTGGATGCATCCAAGACATCTTGTTGCTGTTTGGCATGCGAAAGACTGTGCTGGTGATTAGAAGGGCACCAACTGTATGATATATGCTGCATTGAATTAGACGTAACAACAGGGAAAAAAACCTGCTGATAAATTGACCAACATAGTGCCTGAAACATCATCTGTTGATAGAATGAATAGTCATTTAAATACTGCTTCACATTTCTGAGTGTCATTATCTAAATTTTAATGTTTCCCTGTGCTTACACACTTAAAATTTCATTTTGAAATCTCAACATGTAGCATAGTTTCAATTAATTTACCTGTAACTTAGTGATCTAGGAGTTTAAGGAAATCTACGTTATCGCTTTTCATGTCTGAAATGGTATTCAAAACAAGGCGGAAGAGCTGGATTACATTGGTGCTCCTCAACAACAAGATGATAATATCAGCCACATCAAGACATGTCCAACGCACCCGTCAAACGTCATCAAGATTAATTCATACTACCACACTAGAATATATTACATTAAAGTCAGTTCTGAGTTCTTTATTAGAGAGATCAACACCACTGTACAACAATGTAGAGCATCCCTGGAACTGCATTTTCCAATTACAGGGCCTCTTTGTACGGTTATTGCCTTCTCGTTGTAATAATTAAGGTTGTTTCATCGCTATGGCTGATTTGAGTTGGCTAATATCTTTTCTAACAACTGGATGAGTACATAACTCTAGATGGAACATTGCGATACAAATTTAGCATCGAAAATCAACCTGAGATGTCATGCTTCACTGCGCTTGTACTAGCTGCCATAAAAAAAAGTTGTACATGCACAGTGAAGCATGACATCTCATGCACCACTTGTCTTAAATGTTATCCTTTGTTCAACTTTGATACCTAAAATTTGGCAAGTTCATGTTTTTAATTAATTTAATATATTATTAATTATTATTCAACAAAATTTAAACTTCTATTTGAAATTATTTAAAAATAAAATGTATAAACTTTTCTATTTGAAACTGATCTTCGGATAGAAATTAGAAATAAATCTGTTTTGCTTTATAAAAATCCTTTAATTAAGTCAGATATGGCACATTTAGTTTTTTAGTCTTGAAAAAAACGATATAATATTGCACTTTGCTGAATACAAAACACTACAGAATTTTGACAGCTGTCATTCTTATAGGTTTTCCATGAATATTATTCAGATTTGCTGACTAAATTTTAAATATGTTTGGCATGCAAATACAAGCGTCTGATTAATTTTGCCACAGCGTGATAGGACTCACGATACAGATTATATCTTTGGGGTCAGTGCCCATTTATATAGTCTTTATCTATTTTAATAGTATTTTTTCATTCTTCTCTTTTTTGTTCTTGATTGTAACCTATGCATAGATTTAAGTATTCTTGCTACTAATATAATGGAAATTATTATTAGCATTATGCTGTGTTTTTCCAGGTGTGTTATTTTGCCTACAGTGCACTTTGTGTAATCACGCATTGATATTGCCCCGGAAGTGAAATGTGACCCATGGCTCGTTGTTTTTGCTGAAACTCTCCAAAAATACCAGATATACAACGTCAAGAATTTCATTTTATTTCGTTTAGAAAGATACCTTTGTACCTTTAATTAACATATTATTTATGACAATTTGGACACAATGGAAAGTTCGTTACTGGAAACAATATAGAGCATTAGAGTATATAGAGAAAATATTTGCGTACTGAGTCAATAATTATTTTGTTTGAGGCAATGCAATGTCAGCGCAAATTGTTTTAAATTAACCGATAGGTTAAACTGTAACTCTACCGTTCCATAATTGAAGCTTTTTAATTGAGAATTTCGAGCGGGTACTAAATTGCCTGACTTTATATGCCACTTAGACGGGTCCTACTCTTCAGTATTGCGATTGAAACACAATTTTGACAGATGTGTATCCATTTAAAACATGCAGGATAAACTGAGACGTAAATTTGCGTTTCGTTCATAAGCGATTTCCTCTATATTGCAATGTGTTAGAGGGTTTGTTGTTCCGCTAAATTTGGTGCATTTTTGGTGCTTCGGTGATACCAGTGTCAGTAATTACTGCTTCAATGCAGTTTAAAATTCGTATTCTGAAAGATATTTTTACTATGAAATTCTGAAAATGTGTTTCTATATTCATCGATAAATGTTCTTACATAAATATCACTCCTGCAATTCCCTGTATATAAATATTTCAGTTAGGTCACTGTATCTTAATTGCAGACTCGATTTATTTTTATTTTTTATCCTACCGCTATCCGTCGGCACGTCCATCCGTCACACGATCTTTTGAACTCAGCTAATATTATGTTCATCATGTAAAGATGCGTATATTGACAAAACTTTGTGCTCCAGCAATTTGAAAATGAATTCTTTACCTTTTCGACTTGCTGTTAAATGCAGTGTGTGACAGGAAAGTGTGAATACAACTTGTCTCACATTTTTTATTGGATACCCATGAATTTTCTTACAGGTTATGGTCATCGTCTCAAGGTGTACATATTGAATGATCACTATCCTCCTGAAAATTCAGTTAGACATATGACCCTTTCTGTCTTGCACCTGAGAGCAACGTTGCGAACGAAACCAGTTGATAGTCAGTACGAAACTTTATATATATTACGGTCATCATCTGACGATGCGAACGAAAGCAGTTTCACCATTGTTGATACTCAATTCAAAACTTGATATATTGTATGGTCATCAACTAATGATGCGCATATCGATAAATAACCGTGCTACTGCAATTTTTTTTACGAGTTGTCCATTTGATATTTGGTACTGGGCGCAGTGTAAGCGACCGCGACTAATCTCACAGTTTTCAGTGGATCGCCAGGAAACGTGTTACGTGTTATGTTCGTTATTTGAAAATGTTCATATCGAAAATCACTATGCAATTTTTGTTGCAGTTATTGCCCTTTATATATTACAGCTGAATGCAGTGTATGACAGAACATTGTGAACGCTACTAGTCTCTTAGTTTTTGACGGACTGCTATGAAACTGTACACCTTTTATGGTCATCATCATCAGATGTGACAACTGACTAACAGCTATGCTGCGGTGATTTTTTAATTTTTTTAGAGTTATTCTCTTATATACGCACATAAAGGTTTGAAACATATGTTTGTTGAGTTTTATTGAAGCATTAATTTCAAGTGAACTTCTGTATGGCCTTGTCTAATTTAATATTTATTTAAATTTAATTCGCTCTGTACTGAGAATCAAACCCCGAGTGACTGTGTATTACAAAAAAAAATTAATTACTGGGGTCGCCCTGCGAATGTGTCTGCTAAACACGAATGATTATGACAACGACTAGGCTCCATCCATTTTGGGGATCTCCGCTTAGTCGAGTGGATGTGTGGATTGGAGAGGCCAGAAAAGGCGATGGGTGCCGTATACCGCATAGACCCGGGTTTGATTCTCAGTAGGGGACGAATTAAAAATTCTCTAACATGTATGATAAAATTCTTTCTCCATATATAAATTCACTTCATATTATTACGCATTCTCTTGTAGAAAACATCGATAGCACTTTCCGATGTATCTGTAACTATATATATATATATATATATATATATATATATATATATATACGAAACATTCCTCAATTTCAAATATACACATTCAATTATCAAATAAGAATTATAATATTTCTTTAACCCTTTTAAAAAAGTGAAAGAATTCAGTTGAAACTATTATAAATATGTCACATATATGTGTCAGATGAATACGCATAATCCTAAGGTGAGATGCAGAGAGATTACACATAATCCTTGAGGTGAGATGCAGAGACATTACGCATAATCTTTGAGGTGAGACAAAAATATGTTTTCTTTTTCAAAGATCTAAAGATGGAAAAGTTTCTCACATTGCTTGCTGTGTTTGGTTTATTCTGTGTGACCAAAGTTATGTGCACATGCCTTTTAGGTAATTAAATAATAAAAAATGTTTCAGTAGTGTTTGCTTTAATTAGTCACATATATCCTAAACCTATGAAGTAACTGCTGATAGTCATCAGATACTGTGTGACAAACGTCAAAGTCAAGTACTAAACATAATTACTACACTGCATATATTTTTCTATTGAATAAAAATTTAAACCAAATTTATTTCATAGCCGGAAATTTTGGTTAATTTTCATATTAAGAATGTTTCTGTAGAGTCTGGGAAATTAATCTATTGTCACCATGCAAATGTTAAAAGTTATTACTCCATATTTGTCGAAAAATAAAAGCGCACTTGAGAAACAAAATCAGAACCAAATACAAAAGCCGAAGTTAAACATTTATATCTATCGTAAGTTCAAATACAACGTAATTTCGGGCTTAGTATTGTCTAATGTTTGTAGAAAAAGACGATTTTAATCATTGAAATGGTTGGGTTTTTATATTTATGGCACAATTGATCAGGCATTTTTTTTTCTTCTCTCAGTTTCTATGCACGGGTAGACCCTTTTCAGTTAGATGGTAACCCTTTAAATCTAAGTACAATTTGTAAAATCAACTAGAGTCCTCCCCCCCCCCCAACACACACACACACAGTTATTATAACTACAGCAAACAAGAGGTTACATATATACATTACTAAATATATCGTTGAATGTATGCAATTTAGTGAATTAAAAAATGCTAATTAATAGAGGAAAGTGCAAATATAAGAGTGAGAGAAGTATTATTTTATTATAATGCTATTTTTTAAAACTATTACGTAGCAAATGTACTAAGTTCTTTAATAAACTTCTGTGTCTGTGTCAAAATATATTAGTATCAATCTTTTCGTCTAGTAAAGTATCAGCTGATATAGGAAGGAAAAATAGTATCGGTAAAGTCTTATTTTATCAAGATTATATCTAGGACATTCCGTTACAAGAATTTGTTGCATTTTCCATAAAGTCTTATTTTATCAAGATTATATCTAGGACACTCCGTTACAAGAATTTGTTGCATTTTCCATAAAGTCTTATTTTATCCAGAATATATCTAACACACTCCGTTACAAGAATTTGTTGCATTTTCCATAAAGTCTTATTTTATCAAGATTATATCTAGGACACTCCGTTACAAGAATTTGTTGCATTTTCCATAAAGTCTTATTTTATCAATATTATATCTAGGACATTCCGTTACAAGAATTTGTTGCATTTTCCATAAAGTCTTATTTTATCAACATTATATCTAGGACACTCCGTTACAAGAATTTGTTGCATTTTCCATAAAGTCTTATTTTATCAAGATTATATCTAGGACACTCCGTTACAAGAATTTGTTGCATTTTCCAAAAAGTTTTATTTTATCAAAATTATATCTAGGACACTCCGTTACAAGAATTTGTTGCATTTTCCAAACGTTTCCCCTAAAGACAAATTTGGATTACTTGAGAGATTAACTCCATAAATATCATAGCTTAAAGAACTACATTGATGCCTTAGTTATGGTGAGAGAATATTGGCTTTTCTATCACCTACACCATAATGTACTTTTGTGCAATTAGCCTTAGTCTTATTTGATATTTTAAAAAACCGAACGTATCCCATTATATTCCTGTATTTATAAATGATATAGCAGAGGATCTCAGATAAATTGATTAATAACTAGTTTATTGACCGATGGCTCGTCTTTTCAATAAAATTATCTTGATCCGTAATTGATACAAAATACACTCAATAATGACTTGCATACAATACTTCAATGGGCTCGTAGTTAGTCTGTTAATAATAATACTTCCAAAACAGAACATGTGTTTTAATTACAAACAATCATAAGCTCTATGGTTACTCTCCAGATTTGTAATCTGGCGTCGATCGCTAGCAGCTAATATTTGTAAAGTCCCGTAAACTTAGCTTGATGTAACTTTAACAGATCATGGACAAGCTATATTGATACTATAATACTAACTACCTCTAACCTAATTCTAAGAAAACTGCGATACCTTTTATCCATAACTATTATTATTATTATTATTATTTACCTTGTATACATATTTCCTATTATCGAATATGCATCTGACGTTTTGTCTTCATGTTTGGTACTCTGCTAGAAAACATTTGAAACATTTACTAACATTTAACATAATCGCAGAAAAAATTCCTGATTATTTGTTACATCTATATTTGAAAACTCCTTCGTGCCATCTACACTCAAAAGTTAAGAAAGCATCAGAAAATATATAAATGTTCCTTCCAATTCAGCCTCGTCTTATGACAATAGGAAATAATCAATTCTACTTACACGTCTTCGTCATAAATGTGGTGCTTTAGAATTTCACTATTTTCTGCAAGCATAGTTTAAGATCCCTCTTTTTTTGCGGATTTCTCATTGAAAATATTTTTTATTTTCTCTTTGAATGATGTGATAACAGTGCAGATTGCGCGCTGTAGATGAGAAACACTAACAATTAGGCAAACTAATCTCCTCTATTCGAAACAAAGCGATATGTTAAAAATATAAACTTATAAACAGCACCCTCAACCCTCACATGTCTATCTGTGTGTGTGTGTGTGCATGATTCTTACCATGTAATTATGAACTTTTGATTTTTGTGTAATGTATTGCCCCACTGCAGTAATCATGATTACCTTTGCAACGTAGAGAAACTCGTACATTTTCGAAACTTGTTTTCAATCCAATTGGCGGTTAGATTGTGATCTTGAGGCAATGAAATATATGTTTAAACTAAACAAACATTGAAGAGTCTCTGGCGTGAGGAGGAAGAGTATCTCAAAGTCGAATTGTGCTTGGAAAAATTGAAGAATGAAGGAGAGTCAATTTTGCTGGTGTTTCACTAGTATCGACGTACTTGCTTAAATTGCAATTTCTATTTTCAGTGACAAATGAGAGTAATTGGTAATGCAAATAATCGTGGGCCAAACTATTATTTTGACCTTTAAAACTCTGACAGTACGATTTTAAGCATAGTGGTATAATCTTAGAAACTTCACATTTCTGTCTTGTTATTGTATTCACCTAAGCTTGCATTCTTCGCAAAGAATGCCAAATATCGTATTCAGGATCATTTTTTAAGTTCTCAAGCTTCAATCTGCATGTATCGTACACTGGGAAATTTTCACGTGTTTCGATTTTCGCTACTTTTACTGTTTTTCTGTTGTTGTTTTTCAAATAAAAAAGCAGCCAAACTTTAACCTCGCGGGAACTAGGAAGTTAAGCATTATCATGACACCAAGAATTAACCTGGCGAAATGAAAGCTAGCTGAATTTTCCAATGGTAAATTGGCAAATATTTATCAAGAGATTTGTTGGTTAGTTGTTTGTTGTTTTTTCAACTCCACTTTCAACACATTATTAGCTTTAACATGCCGTTGAATTAGGAGCTAAGTGTCTTTCTCAAGGACACACCCGAGCTGGCCTAGATGGGTATTGAATTCGCGACCCTTGAAGTACGAGTCAGTCGTTCTTCAAACCGAGCTATCGTAGCTGCCACAATAATGAGAAAGCGAAATTATTTATTTATTTTTACGTGCACGGGGTATTGATAATTGTTATGTATGATGTTTATATAATATTATAAATAATTTAGGAAATTATAAATGTTTCTTCACTTTAATATTTGCTTAAATCTTTATGTTTATTAGGAAAAACATGTATAACTAGTGTCCTTGAATTAGGTTGTTTTGATCAATATGTTTTCTCAATTTGAAGGTCAAGGTTGAATTTTTGTTTACAAGTAAAAATTCCATTAAGATGACACACATTCAAGAACATTCTGTCATGTGACCAATCTAGAACATTCTGTCATGTGACCAATCTTTATATATATCATGTTTGGTGGACATTTTTTCAGTTCGACATTACCATCAGTCTTGTAAAGAGCTATTACAGTTGTGAAAATTCATTCCAAATTCTAAGAGAGGAATTATTTTAAATATTCATTGGATTATAACAGTGCTCATAAACTTTTGGATTTTGGATTTTTAATTGATGATTTTGGAATTTATGTGAACTTATTCAGAGATTTTGGAATACTTCATTTTGACATCAACACATCAAGATTTCTAGTACATCAGGACTTTGGAGACCATTAGCACATCATAACATTCAAGGACACAGCCGTGAATTCGGAACATTCTATATTTAGGACTTGTGATTAGAACAATCATTCTTATTGGATTATTAGGATTTCAAAACACATTACTGTAAGTGACTTTTTGATTTTTCATTTTCATTATCTAGTAATAAATTGCTTGTTGATTTTTACTTGATTTGTTGGTTTCACTTTCTTTCTGTTACATTTTTCTTAGACCATAGAGTCGTAACATACTTAAAAGCAAAGTAGAGCACTAAATTTAAAATTAATTATAATTTACAAACATTTTTGGTTGGTTGTTATGGGTTTAACGCCATTTTTCAGCACATTGTAGGCTATGCTTGGCGGCCAGTATATTTGGTGGAGGAAGAACCCGATAAAACCCCAGGAAGAACCACCGACCTACGGGAAGCTACTGGCAAGCTTTCTCACATACCCACTTTGGTCGAGCCGAGACTAGAACCCACGCTGACGGATGTGAGATGTCAGTGATCTGTAAAGGCGAGCGCCTTAGACCACTCGGCCACCCGGGGCCACCAAACTTTTTTTTATGCAAGCAAAACTTTAAGAAAGGCGCAAGAAACAAATAAGTCCTTACGCACACAAAGATATATATTATATATAAATATATATATATATATATATATATATATATATATATATATATATATATCAGGATTTATTTTGTTGATTGTAAAATGTAGATCAGCCTCCCAACAAAAGGGATACACGTTAATTATTACGTAGCAAGGAGAAAAGGCACCTGGTACTATCCACATTTTTGTCCTCGTAATCAGTGTAATAAGTAAATCAGACATCCATTGTATTTCATCTGCAGCGATAATTCATACGCTGTTTATCCCTATATACGCTTCATCTCGTTTTAGAAACCAATATAATTCCAAAGGCAATGCTATATTTAAATCTGAGGAAATTTAGGTCTGATTTTTCGAACATATGTATCAAATATCAATAAATGTAGAATATTAATACTTGCCTATGGATACGGTCTGTGTAAATCAAATGTTTCACCTACCGGAAACAGGGTTATTACTTATATGTTCAAATTAAGTATAACAGAATTGGACATTAATCTACTTTTGATAGTGAAAACCCGTTTTCCGATAAAACGTATGATAAATGAAAGAAAATAATTCTAAAATGAGACTGGATGACATTGTATGTCTGATTGCATATGATACGGTAAACGTTCACCTCAAACTATAATTCACTGATGATTAGTTGCTGAAATAAACGTATTTGTACAAGATATATAATACTTAAATATATCCCTTCATGGTTATTCTGCATAAACATTCTATCTATTCAAAAGTAGTAAAATACCTTCAATATACAATGGGCAGGTGGACTGAAAATATCAATTGTTCTTTGTTTTGAAGCGCGGATAGATTGTACAATTTATTACATTGATTTTGTTATGATGGTATTTATCTCGTGGCATCTAGACGAGGATCACAAAAAATTTCCGATTCCACAGCTCCCGTCAAATGATGAAAGAGCAACCTCGCGTGGTCCACTCCTCCCAGAATACCGAAGGATTCCTCGATAACCTCATAATCCCGCAGACTCGTTGGTTCAGAACCTTTGACTCCTCACACTGAGTAAACCAGTATCCTCTCTCGAACCAACGTCACCACTCACTGAGGTATCCGGGTTACACAAAGTCCCACAGTTCGACGACTATCTGTAACAGCTAACGAATTATGGGCTATATGTACTATGCTTGTGGTCACATGCACGGTCAGACAAAATCGAGGTGAAACGGGTTCGACACTCAGGCGCTTTGTGCATGCCACAGTGAGGGAACATAGATCAGTATTTCTAAATCGATATGGTTAAAAATAATACGCACCCGGGGAACGCTGTACGCGGCAACGAAAATCATCTACATTTTCGTTCATATATATCGCATATGGCAGACGCAGACGTGAAGGAAAACATTCCTCAAAAGTGGAGACGCGGACGTAAATTAAAATATCCTCTTAGAAAAATTAAAGGATAGAGAGAGAGAGAGAGGAAGAGTATGTGAAGAAAAAACAACAACCAACACCATTTGTTATAAATCAACATTTTATTAATAAGTCCCTCTAACGCAAACATCAACCAAGAATGAATAGCTAAGATTAGGGCTAGTCCGTTCCTCTTCACGTGCAAATACCAAACATATTGCTAAACATTAACGTATTTACAAGGTTGAAAAGTAAGACTAGACTTGCTATGATCTAGTATAATATCATTTTGCCATCGATGAACACTACGTTTTTGAGCTAAGGAAAATAGATATCCATAATGATCATTAAACCACATTTCTAGTTTGGCATCGTTTCTAGAGAAATCACTTCCAAAACAAGCCAGTAAATGTTCTAATGTTAATTCAATACTGCGTTGATGAAGAAAAAAGGGCACTATTGTCCACACACTATAGAATCCGTTCCTTGGAATCTCACATTATTGAATTTGAGTAGATGCAGCATTTCTTCTCATAAAGTCGATGATATCGTCTTCGAGAGGAGGTAATCCATATGAATCAAAAATAATCCACTCTGTAGTCGTTTGAAAAGTATACAGCTACCCAATGGGTTTCCTGAACGATGACTGTCGTCTGTGTTGATGATATAAGCTCAAACGTCTTTAGATTTTCGACGAGGAAGTTCATCTTTAGCACACACTACTGGATTCGAAGAAGCTCTGTACGAACTGTGAATCAAAATGTAATGAAGTTCATAGGTATTCATTCTTCACAGATAATGATAGGTAATGAGTGCACACTTGAAAAGATCCGTCAATTAAGTCGATGAACGGTAAGTCTCTGTACTTTATTGGGAGAGAGCTTAGATGCCTATTGTTTCCAAAGAAGTCAATGGAGTTAGGGAATGGTCACTAAAACCTTTATACCACTCTGTCAAAATCTTCTCTTCTGTGATATGTGTCCATGCTTCTTCCAGATACCCTTCCAGCTTCTCTTCTTAACTCATCATCAAACATTCGTCGATGTTGCACTTCACTAGAATGATCAATTTGACAACCTCAATAATGTTCTCTGGTCATGTGTGTTATACTTTCAGCCAAGTGGCGAGAAAAACAGGAGACTACATGTTGTAATTGTTCTGGCCATCGTGACATCATTACTGTATCTTTCTTTTCTTCCTTTTCTCCTGTTATGTATGATGTTTATATAATATTATAAATATTTTAGGAAATTATATGTGTTTCTTCACTTTAATATTTGCTTAAATCTTTATCTTTATTAGGAAAGACATGTATAACTAGTGTCCTTGAATTAGGTTGTTTTGATCAATATGTTTTCTCAATTTGAAGGTCAAGGATGATTTTTGTTTACAAGTAAAAATTCCATTAAGATGACTCATATTCTAGAACATTCTGTCATGTGACCAATCTTTATATATACCATGTTTGGTGGACATTTTTTCAGTTTTGACATTACCATCAGTCTTGTAAAGAGCTATTACAGTTGTGAAAATTCATTCCAAATTCTAAGAGAGGAATTATTTTAAATATTCATTGGATTATAACAGTGCTCATAAACTTTTGGATTTTGGATTTTTAATTGATGATTTTGGAATTTAAGTGAACTTATTCAGAGATTTTGGAATACTTCATTTTGACATCAGCACATCAAGATTTCTAGTACATCAGGACTTTGGAGACCATTAGCACATCATAACATTCAAGGACACAGCCGTGAATTCGGAACATTCTATATTTAGGACTTGTGATTAGAACAATCATTCTTATTGGATTATTAGGATTTCAAAACACATTACTGTAAGTGACTTTTTGATTTTTCATTTTAATTATCTAGTAATAAATTGCTTGTTGATTTTTTACTTGATTTGTTGGTTTCACTTTCTTTCTGTTACATTTTTCTTAGACCATAGAGTCGTAACAGAAATTGGGGGCTCGTCTTCTGGGATCTGAATTTCTTTAAAGCATATTAGAAATATAAAATTTATCTTTGAAATTCATATTGATTGTGTCTTGGAATTTTTTTTTGTCTTTGGCAAAGATTTTAAATAGAGAAAATTTTTTGTGTGAAACCAACAAGCATTTACAATGGCATCTAATGTTCAGAATTTCATTTCAAAACCTACCCAGGAGGGGTTAGAGTGCATGAGAAAGTATGAGTTGCTCGAGCTTGCCAGAAAATACAGTCTATCTGAGGCAAAAGTATCATTGACAAAACAGGTGATAAAGATTATCTTGATTCAGTATTTAGTAGGAAAGGGAATTTTTGAAAATAGTGCTTTAAGTTTGAAGAGAAAGCCTGTATCTGGTTCTGACAGGAAATTAAGGGAATTAGAGTTAAAGAACCAGATGGATATAGAATTGGCAAAGCTTCAGATTCAGAGAGAGAGAGAAAAATAAGAGAGGCAGATGGAGAGAGAAGAAAAAGATAGGCAAATGCAGATAGAGAGAGAGAGAGAAAGAAGAGAGACAAATGCAGATGCAGATGCAAAGAGAAGAAGGGGAAATGCAATTTAAGTTAAGAGAATTAGAACTGGCAAACAGAGCACACTCCACTCCTTTAAACACAAGTCCAGGTTTTGATGTTACTAGATATATTAGGTTAGTACCCCCTTTTCAGGAAAAAGAAGTAGATAAATACTTTCTTCATTTCGAGAAAATAGCTGAAAACTTGAAATGGCCCAGAGAGCATTGGACTTTGTTATTACAAAGTGTACTTATTGGCAAAGCTCGTGAAGTCTACATTTCACTGTCAGTACAACAAAGCACTGATTATGATGTGGTTAAGGAGTACATCTTGAAAGCTTATGAGTTGGTACCAGAGGCATATCGACAAAGGTTTAGGAATTGTAGAAAAGAAACTGGACAAACTCATGTCGAATTTGCAAGGGATAAAGAACAACTATTTGATAGGTGGTGCTCAGCCAAGAAAGTTGATCAAGGTTATGATAACCTCCGACAGCTCGTATTAATTGCAGAGTTCAAGAGGTGCATCCATAGTGATGTTAAAACCTATCTTGACGAGCAGAATGTGGAAACTTTGGAAAATGCTGCTCGTATGGCTGATGATTATTCCTTGACTCACAAAATTTCATTTGGTAATAAATCGTCCTCTCAGCAGTTTTCTGGTAAAAAACCATTTCAATCTCATTCGAGTACTTCCAAATTTCACAACAGCACAACTGTTAGGAATCAAACATCTGATAAGACTGATCAGAAATCCTTATCTCTTCCTACGTGCACTTATTGTAAAACGAAAGGGCACGTTATTTCTGATTGCTTCAAGTTGAAAAATAAGCAACAGAGAAAAGACAGAGCTTTTCCAAATGCTCTTATTTCTACGAAGTCAAGGTCACGGTCTTGTATTGAAAGCAATACATTTGTTGGGTCAAACAAACCCCAGTCTGATTCTATTTTAGAGGCTTATGAACCATTCATGTCAGAAGGTTCTATATCACCTATTGGTGATTCTGCCAAACCTATCCCAATTAAAATATTAAGGGACACTGGAGCTTCTCAGAGTCTTTTATTATCAGGTACTTTGCCTTTGTCTGAGGAGTCTTCTTCAAGTGAAAGTGTTCTTGTTCAGGGAGTAGAGTGCGGCTTTGTAAATGTTCCTCTCCATTGTGTAAATTTGGCATCAGACTTAGTTTCTGGACCTGTGACTGTTGGGGCAGTGACTTCTTTACCCATAGAGGGTGTTCATTTATTACTAGGCAATGACCTAGCTGGAGATAAGGTTGTGGTTAATCCACTTGTAACTGACAAGCCTTGTTTGGATCAGAAAGTTGATCCTGTCGAAACTGAAATCCCTGATTTGTACCCTGCTTGTGCAGTTACTAGAGCTATGGCAAAAAGAGCTCTTGAGAGTGATGTTGATCAGGATATTATTCCTTTAACTGACACATGTATTGGTCAGTCTTTTGATGAGGTCACTTTTTCCTCAGGTATTGATCAATCAAATGGTATTGATCACAGTGATCCTCTTTTGGCAACTCATTCTCTTTGTCCTACTCAGGGTGACAAACGACAATCCCTTGTCGTTGAACAGGAGCAAGATCCCGAGATATCTTGTTTGTTTCAGAGGGCTATTAGTGAAACTGAAGCCACACAAGTTCCAGTGTGTTACTTTGTGAAAAATGGGGTCCTTATGAGGAAATGGAGACCACCTGATGTACCCGCTGGTGACGAGTGGTCAGTGAGCTATCAAATTGTTGTTCCTAAGCCATATAGACAGGAAATTCTTAATTTAGCCCATAAAACTCCTTTGGCTGGTCATTTAGGAGTCCGTAAGACTTATCACAAGATCTTGAATCATTTTTATTGGCCGAAACTCAAAAGTGATGTTTCTAAATACTGCAGATCTTGTCACACTTGTCAAATGGTAGGAAAACCCAATCAGAAGATACTTAAGGCTCATCTGCAACCTATTCCTGCATTTGATGAACCATTTAGTAGAATAATAGTAGACTGTGTTGGTCCTTTACCTAAAACCAAGTCAGGCAACCAATACTTGTTGACCATCATGTGTGCATCTACAAGATTTCCAGAGGCAATTCCTCTGAGAAATATAAAAACTAAAACTATTGTGAAAGCTTTGGTGAAGTTTTTTACACTTGTTGGCCTTCCCAAATCTGTCCAGTCAGATCAAGGGTCAAATTTTATGTCTGGAATTTTCCAACAAGTTATGCATGAATTAGGCATCCAACAGTTTAAATCTTCTGCCTATCACCCTGAAAGTCAAGGTGCTTTGGAAAGATTTCATCAAACTTTGAAGAATATGATTCGATCATATTGCTTTGATACAGAAAAGGATTGGGATGAGGGTGTTCATTTGTTGTTGTTTGCTGTTAGGGAATCAGTTCAAGAGTCGTTGGGTTTTAGTCCCTTTGAACTAGTTTTTGGTCATACTGTCCGTGGACCACTGAAATTATTGAAAGAGAAACTTCTTTCAAATGAAGATACAAAGATTAATCTTCTTGATTATGTCTCTGATTTCAAATACAAGTTGTCAAAGGCCTGTGAAGTAGCAAGAACTAATCTTCACACTAATCAGTCAAAAATGAAATTAAGGTATGACAGAAATTCACAGGAAAGGAGTTTTAAACCTGGTGACAAAGTTCTGGCTCTCTTTCCCATACCTCAGAATCCTCTTCAGGCTAACTTTTTTGGTCCTTATACCGTTGAAAAGAAAGTAAATGACTTAAATTATATCATTAACACTCCTGGGAGACGGAAACAGAAACAACTTTGTCATGTTAAAGGAATATTTTGACAGAGATAGCCCAGCTAATTATTCTGTTAATTTAGTTGTACCTGTCCCACACAGTGAAGATATCAACGATGGAGTACAATCAGACTATAGTGACTCTGGTATAACCAATCTTCGGAATTCAGAAATATTGAACAACCTAGACCAGAAACTTTCACATCTACAACAACAGGAAAGAAATGAACTAAAACAGCTATTACATGAATATGAGCACTTGTTTCCTGATGTTCCAACACGAACAAGTAAAATTTATCATGACGTTGACATTGTAGATTCTGCGCCTGTGAAACAGCATCCTTATAGGATGAATCCTCTCAAACAGAACTATCTGAAGAAAGAAATTCAGTATTTACTGGAGAATGATTTCATAGAACCAAGTAAAAGTAACTGGAGTTCACCATGTATTCTTGTTCCCAAGCCAGATAATACATTCCGTATGTGTACTGACTATAGAAAAGTCAACAGTGTCACCAAAACTGATTCATTTCCAATCCCAAGAATGGACGATTGCATTGATAAAATTGGAAATGCGGAATATGTCACCAAGTTTGACCTTTTAAAAGGATTCTGGCAAATTCCACTGACGGAAAGGGCAAAAGAAATTTCAGCATTTGCAACTCCAGATGGACTTTATCAATATAAAGTCATGCCGTTTGGAATGAAAAATTCGCCTGCAACGTTTCAACGTCTGATGAACATGATAACATTTGGTCTTGATAATTCTGACGCTTATATCGATGACGTCATTATCTACAACAACACCTGGGAAGATCATTTGGAAACCATTCGAAAATTCTTTGATCGACTCAGCGATGTGAATCTGACAATTAATTTGAGCACAAGTGAGTTTTGCCATGCTTGTGTCGCATTTTTAGGACATATTGTGGGACAAGGTCAAGTTAAACCTATAGAAGCTAAGGTCAAAGCTATCTCTGAATTTCAAGTTCCAATTTGTAAAAAGCAACTGATGCGATTTCTAAGTATGGCTGGATATTATCGGAAATTTTGTTCCAATTTTTCCAAAATTGCTGAACCTTTGACAAGTTTATTGAGTAAGAAAACCAAATTTCATTGGTCTGACAAGTGTCAGGAATCTTTTGACAAGTTAAAGGCCATGCTTAAGAATGCACCAGTTCTTTCTGCACCAAATTTTAGCCAATCATTTAAATTATCTGTTGATGCAAGTGATGTAGGGGTTGGTGGAGTATTGATTCAGGAAGACAAAAGTGGTGTGGATCACCCTGTGTGTTATTTTTCTAAAAAACTAAACAAGCACCAGAAAAATTATTCCACAATTGAGAAGGAATGTTTGGCTTTGATATTGGCTTTACAGCATTTTGAAGTGTATGTTACCTCAGCTCTTTCTCCAATTATTGTGTACAGTGATCACAATTCCCTTACTTTCATCAACAAAATGAAAGATAAAAATCGGAGATTGTTGAGATGGAGTTTGATATTGCAGGAATATAACATTGACATCAGACACATCAGGGGAAAAGACAATGTGATTGCAGATGCACTCTCACGTGCCTAGAAATGTAATATTGCTTGATGTAATTAAGTCCAGTATCATAAAACATGTTCTTATGTAATTTTGGTTATTATAGTATTAGATGTATATTCAAAAGAAAGCTTTATTACATAAATCTTTCTTTTTCTTTATGAGGGGAGGTGTTATGTATGATGTTTATATAATATTATAAATATTTTAGGAAATTATAAATGTTTCTTCACTTTAATATTTGCTTAAATCTTTATCTTTATTAGGAAAGACATGTATAACTAGTGTCCTTGAGTTAGGTTGTTTTGATCAATATGTTTTCTCAATTTGAAGGTCAAGGTTGAATTTTTGTTTACAAGTAAAAATTCCATTAAGATGACTCATATTCTAGAACATTCTGTCATGTGACCAATCTTTATATATACCATGTTTGGTGGACATTTTTTCAGTTTTGACATTACCATCAGTCTTGTAAAGAGCTATTACAGTTGTGAAAATTCATTCCAAATTCTAAGAGAGGAATTATTTTAAATATTCATTGGATTATAACAGTGCTCATAAACTTTTGGATTTTGGATTTTTAATTGATGATTTTGGAATTTAAGTGAACTTATTCAGAGATTTTGGAATACTTCATTTTGACATCAGCACATCAAGATTTCTAGTACATCAGGACTTTGGAGACCATTAGCACATCATAACATTCAAGGACACAGCCGTGAATTCGGAAATTCTATATTTAGGACTTGTGATTAAAACAATCATTCTTATTGGATTATTAGGATTTCAAAACACATTACTGTAAGTGACTTTTTGATTTTTCATTTTAATTATCTAGTAATAAATTGCTTGTTGATTTTTTACTTGATTTGTTGGTTTCACTTTCTTTCTGTTACATTTTTCTTAGACCATAGAGTCGTAACACTCCACTTGGAGTTGGGGGTCTGTGGCTGCTGTTCTGGATGGAAAATATCATCCTCTTCGCCTATGTCCATGACGTCGTGTTCCATGTTTTAATAAACTCTGATCACGTCTCTCAGAATGTTGATTTTAGAGTATTTTCAAATTCTGCATACAAAATGATTTTGGCCTGATCCCCAAAGCATATCCTCCTGCGTAATAATCGTACGAAATATCGTGGCTACTGATGCTTCCATGTGGCTTCAAATAGAGTCATGTAAGATCTCAAGTAATTCAATGAGCAAAGCTAGGTTAAAATGGTCTAGTACACAAAGTCTGGCCATCTCGGATACACTTCTATCATAGACACGTTATAGTGATGGAACTGGAAAGGGTTTTGATCAATATGCCCATTGAGGGCAGCATTGCTCACAATGCCAATGAACAAACATTTAGGCATTTGACCTTGGAAAATATGATCTTCGATATTGGATAGGAGTCCAGAGGCAATGGTGAAGGTTTTGTAGAGGATACGTGGCTGTCGTTCTGTTCAGAGTTTGAATGATGTCGTTTACCACATTAGGTGAGACTTCCACCCGTCGCACGTAGAGTCCGGCTTCTTCAATGATAATTTTGTACTCATTAGGATTGGCCAGCAAATGGAACACGGTACTACTTCGATTCAGTCTCAGACGTACATCCACACCATTCAACAAATACTTGTCTTGCAACCACATGTCCAAGAGCAAACAATCCATCGTTTCTAAACTGCGTCCTTGTTTGATTTTCTTTTGCCGGTCGTAAAATTCTACATTGCGATGATCATTATCTTCTTTCAACTCTGTGCTGTTCAAGGCACCCAAGACGTCAGGCTTTGCATACCACTGATGCATCCAGATGTGAGTTCTTTGCTTCTTTTCCGTACGTCAAGGGATTTTTGAGTTAAGCTCGGTAAGGGTAAGTGTCCATGGTTCTGCTGACCAGTTTGTTGTTCAAATACAAATCAACTTCGCTGAACAACGAATGCATGAAATTCTTGACGGGAGCTACTATGACATCGGCCCCTAGTTTGCTGTTGTCTGCTTTAAGAACTTTGATTTTTAGGTACAAAAAATATGTTATTCAGATCAATGTAATCATCGATTTGTCTTTGATTTCAAACTCGATAGGAGCTTAGGTGATCAAAGAAGACACTGGATATAATTCTAACCACTGGGATGGCAAACAAATCGAGATCTGTCTTGGAACTTTCGCAAGAATTTGGGTGCATCCTTTTCTTTATTAATCAAAAACGTTCAAATCTCTGGCTGTTCTTCTTCTCTTATTCTTTTTCTGGTCGTGTCTATGAGATCTGAAGGGTTTTCGACGACTCTTTCTCCCTTTTCCTTCCTGTGGCGTGAAGGAGGAATCAATGCCTTCGACAGGAGTTGCAAGCGAATTGATATGGTGTGTCACGACCACCAAGGTGTTCATTTCGTGTTTCCTACTTTCATTAACGCTTGTTTGGACTTTGCTGGTCGATGAGCACGTTTTGGAGAAATTCTTTTCCTTGCGTCAAGGTCACATCTTTTAAATCATGCAATCCTCGTGTGACCATAGGTTTCAAGACGGGTGCAATCGTACGAAAAACTGCTCTTAACATATTTCCTAAACCATGTCCTCGTTGTCGAGCTACTCGGTACACGCGATACATCAGTTACAATTCAGCCGTGAATCGTTTTCGAAAATATAGATGCACGGTGACTTCTTAAGGGACACGTTCTCCACACCACACCACACCACACCCACACTCGTTGGGAATGCAGTGTATAACTGCATCTTTCGTGACTTCTACTTCTATTTTCTTGATGACTTGTGAAACTGCAATCCAATAATAGAAACTGGGTGAATATCCTTTTTAACAGACTTTCACATTTTGGATGTTTTCCCACTTTACGTGCTTTCGATATCGTACACATCGTTGTCTTTCTTGGTCACTCGTTTTAACTCAAGCAAATGAAAAGTACCTTTTATCATTTCTATGTATATATCTTCCAATTTATAAATAGGGGCTTCCTCCACGCACTTGTCCTGTGACACGAAACAATTCTGTCGTCCAGTTGGGTCAATAGCCTTTGTGAAAAGTGTGCTTTGTTTTTCCAATGTTAACTCAATCTCCGGTGTTTAACGCTTCTTCTCTTTTCTGACCTTTGACGTTCCAAACTATCGATCAAACACTGTTACTTCGTTTAGTTACTTCGTTTAGATGTGTCACTTCTTCTGGAGCACATTCAATGCTACGATGGTACGATTTTGACTGTAAGCTTTGACTTGACATGGTAACACGTCGATGTATTTGAGAATATGTTGATGTGTAAAATATTTCCACATACGTTCTGTCAAGATTCGTTGAAAAGGTTCAACAACACTGGCTTTAGTTTCAGGATTTTCAGTGGTGAAAACATGAATGTGTAGCTTTTTCAACTCTTTTTGAAAAGCTTGGTTAAGAAATTCGGTGTCTTTGTTTGTTTGACATTGCGGAGAGTGTCGACTACTTTGTTCCAAGACAATTTTGAAAGCTCGCACTAACTCTGAAATTGTTTTAGAAGTCAAACGAACTACCCAAGTCGATATTGAAAACACATCGATGACACAAAAAATATTTGTAACCTCGATTGCGCGAAGCTAAATGAGAGACATGGGCTAAATCGACTTGCTATTGATGATCGATTCCTGCTACTTTAGTTTGACTTCTTGAAACTTTTCGTCGAATGGGTTTGTGTAACGTGTACGTCGATTGTTCTTATAACCATGGTCTTATATCATATGTAGTATATCATAATCAATATGTACACACGCACGAACCTGATATAAGCTGCTCTAGAATATTTCTCACTTGTCTGTCCATGAAAGTCAATATACCTATATTTATTTAATTACATTTAAACTACAGAAAAACGGTGGCGCTTTGTTGTCAAAACGGCGCTATTCAAATGTTCCGAGATAAGCAGGCTGCATCTGATGCGGTCCTAAACAACATGCAACAAATGTCGTTAAGACAAACTGCTCGATCATTTACAAAACTATTTGTAGACTGAAAGCATTCATTATGACATAGTACAACTTTTTGTTTCATGCCTATACATAAAAAATGACAGTAAACGGAAAAGGGTATAGGCACCTGTTTAGTCAGTTACATGATTGATTATTTCCACACACTGGGCAGGCCTCACACTTGTACAAGCATCAAGACGGTAGACTTGTCAAGCTTGCGTTTAAAATATCAGATATTTTACATTTAAGTTATTGAATAGAATAGTTTACATTTTCCGGGAATAATCACAGGAAAATAGAGAACAAGCTTTGAAAGAAGCTCAGAAAGAACAAAAAAAATGAATATAGGGATGGTGTGAATTGCTCTATCCCAATAACTTACATATAATAGCTATTATCATCCCCGTTTTTTTAACTTTACATAGCATAGTTTTTGTCTGCTCATCTATGTTTCATTCTCTCAGCCGTTTCTTTGTCCACATCTCTTATACCCGCCATTTGTACGGTATCTCTAAATAACTGTAAACCTACGTTTAGCCTCATTATTTCCCTACAATACTGCATAACACAATCATCCATCTGTATATTTATCTGCATGATTTCAATCATTAAAGGCTAAGGTGTTTTTATCTCCGTCCGAAAATTCACAAGCATGTGGAGCACTCGACTATACCAAGGAAAGTTCCGCCTGGTTATCTGATTGTTTCAGATTGTTCAAGTTAGTCAGAGCATATATAGATTTTTATATGTACCCTTTGGCTTAGGTCGTATTCACATTTAAAAGATACTGAGAATTTCGTAGATATATTGAACAAAAATTAAAACTCCTAAAAGCTGCATTCTGATTAGAGCAGAAATTTGATAGCCCTTATACTAATATGGAGCATGATTATGGTTTGGCTCCTTGTAGAAAGGTCATGTTTGATAATCTGAATCCAAATCGACCGGATGAAGAAAAAGAATGACTTGATTTTTAATGAAATAAATTATCTCAAAGAAAACGGTACAGCTTATGCAAACATTTATGTAGCTGAGTGGTAGGAAGAAATATTTCTAAGGTTTAAAAGCTATCTGTATTCCATGTCAGGTTTATTGGTGATATTTTCTTCATTTTGACCAATTCAAAAGAAGAATCAAATGAATTCTTAACTGGATGAATAATCACCATTCATCAATTACAATTAAAACTACGATTAGTAAGGAAAGTGTTGACTTCTTCGGTGGAAGAATAGTCAAGGGAAATGCATTTGCAAAGGCCCTTAATCGGATACTAGGATATATTTCAAGCCACTAACACTCATTAATTGCTACATAAAAATAGTTTTCTTCCACGGCATACGTTAATGGACATTGTCAAATCCCAACTACTAAGGTTCATCCCGATTTTCAACAATAGACTTTCTTGACGCTTGTTCATTGCTTTTCGAGTACGAGAAAGAGGTTACTAAAAATGGGAACTTCGGAAAATGAAATCTGAGGCATTGAGAAAAATAAATATTCAACACAAAAAATAGGTCCATTCGTAAGTCCAAATAAATCATCCACTATGTTACCCGTAGATTAGAATTCCAGGGGGACTTAAATGCTAAGGAGGAAAACCCAGACAAGAGAATGTGGGCAACTGGTGGTCAAAGCTGCCCAGTCAATTCAGTAAAATACTACCTCACACGCATTAATCCAAAAGCTGAATCACTCTTTTGTAACGTTGATAAAAATGCTCTGGAAAACCCCAATTGTATCAAACATGGTACACCACTAGAAGTGTTGGGCAGAGGCAATTTAGTCATGTTATGCCTGACTAATGCAGTATATCGTTTACGATCTTTTTTTTTTTTTTTTTTTAGGTTAATAAAATGAGCAAGCTTATCGCTGTGTTAGCTGTATTGGTGGTCGTCTGCATAGCCAGTGTTTACTCCACGTATACACTGGGAGGTAATTGAAACGTTACTAAGCTTACGAAAACGACTTACTGTCCGATTGAAACAAATCAAACATTAATACTGGCGTTAGTTTTTTGTTGTCAAATTGTACGAATAGCGAGCTTTACTCCGCAAAAGAAAATGTGCTCCTGTTGTTAACTCTTGTCCTGCAATTTTTTGTATTTCTTTTATTCATGGCCGAAAAACGCAAGCTATATAATAGATGTATCATTGTCTCCTTGACTGACTCCGCGAGGAGACTTAAAGTAGCTAATATGGTTCTCGATAATAACATATTATTACTGAAGATGCTAGTGGAAGAGAAGTAAACCTCTCTCTCTCTCTCACACAGATCTATATATATATAATGTTCTTCGTCATATTGCATTCGGTAATTTTTCTTAACACCAATTTTAAAGTCTTCCGTTACCATTTTAATGACTGGTTTTATTAAAATAATCCGTTTACATTTCAAGTAGTCGTATTTCTTAGAAGAAAAGATTCGAGATCAATTAAGAACAACAATAATTCTGATAACTTTTAATTTATCTAGAGAACTATATGAATCCCATAGACATGCTCAATTAAGCCGACCTCAAAAATAAGCCGACAGAATAAAAAATCGTCCATTCTCAACGACGTTTTGATTTTTAAAGTAGTCTGACCTCGAAAATAAGCCCACAGCGAGAAAAGCCGTCCAATTTCTGCGACGTTTTGCCTTTGAATGTAATCCAATCTCGACAATAAGCCTACAGCGAAAGGAACCCCGTCTAATGTCAACGACGTTTCGACTTTGAAAGTAACCTGGCCTCGAGATTAATTCGCCTGATATATTTAATAATTATCTTGTGTACACATAAATTAATATATCGAGAGAAAGAGAAGAAGAAAAACAAAAAATACGTCTTCATAAGATGGAACATTTATATTCTAAATTGTATTTAAAAGTCGAATAGTAAAACATATATCAAAGAAGATAGAAGTAACATACTATTTATCAATATCAAACGGAAAAGCCTGAATTTAAAAAATATTTTAAAAAATAGGCCCTTTTAAAAATTAAGTGGAATGAAAATCACTAATTAATCGCCTTTTATCGCAAAAAGATAGAAAGTTATTTGAGAGAATATAATATAATGACAAAATACTTCAGGTAGAAAGCAAGTATGAAAACGTGTGATATGCTGATAATAAAATTAAATTACAACCAAAAGAAGGAGTGACTATTCAAATTGTATTGGCATTCATATGTCGTTGCCTGAGAGTTACTTTGAGAATAGCGATTATAGAATGACTATTCACTTAGAATTTTATAATGACACAATTCAACAACTCAGGACAATTTAATGTATGAAGTAAATATACAAATTTATTCAATGCATGAAATTATAAAGAAACATTTGTCCAATATATCATGAATATATTTGAAATCACTCAGGCCTGATTCTACTGTTAACATAAAAGGAAACAATGGTGAAATTCATCAACAATCTGACGGACAACATCACTCATATCCAATTAATTATGAAAGAACAGGGTTTACATTATACATTTAACAGTTTTGATATGACTACATACTCAAAACAAACAAAAAACAGAAAGAGTTGTAGCTGAAGTAAAGGGGATGGGTTGGGAGGGATTTTCAACTTTTTTGAAATTACTCGATGTACTCTCAGGCTTGATTCGACTTTACGAACTGTGCTAACAGCGCGTATGCATGTTTTTATCAGCGCGTATGCATATTTTTATATATTAACATAATATGCGAGAGTTTGAACCAATCAATACACAAGGTATTATTCGCTGCCGATAAATTTATCGTGCTAGTCACTGATATAGCATGAACTACGACTGATGTGCAAAACTAATGTGATTATTCACTCGGGTCACCAATGAAACGTGTATATATATATATATATATATATATATATATATATATATATATATATATATATATATATATATATATATATATACAGACGGACACACATACACACATACATACATACATACATACATACATACATACATACATACATACATACATACATACAATAATCCGCAGCTTATTTTCCGGTTTTTAGAGTACATACATAAAACACTAGTGAGCTACAAGTTTCCGTGCAACTCTGATGACAACATTTCCTGCTTCCATCGCTACCAGTACAACAACTGCTGCCCGCTGCTGATACAAAGAACTGAGACAACTGCTACTACTACTACTAATACTACTAAAAAGGTACTAGCAACTTTTACAATTTATGGTGATGTTGTGATTTTGTTTAGTGACTTTATAGTGTTCTGGAGAATTTCTTGACACGATAAGATGATCACGTGTCACATGCTTTACCAGAGAATGGAATACAAAAAGTCAGCATTAAATCCCTGCTTTGCTCAATTTGATTCGTAACTCTCAAATCATTGTATAGACCTGTCCAAAGCAAGTTCTAACATTTATACTGCCATTGAATTGTGGATACAAATCCAAAGCTTCATACACCAGATATAGCTGCATCAAAAAAAGTATTCTCTTTGAAATTCCTCCAGGAATATACAAAAATGCAAACTTTTAATCTTCCACAGGGAAATTTTTTTTTTCTTTTTTCTATGAGCAAAACAGGAAGAATATTTTATTTATTTTATGACTAATCAACCCATGGCATATATTTTATCAGGGTTACAAGTCAAACATATTTAAAGAACTTGGCATATAACGGTATCCTCCATGTAGTGTCTTCGTCCTTCGTATATCTAACAGTTCGGCAGATCACAGGTAAGTTGGATGTTTTATAATTTCTTAGTTTTATTTAAGAAAATTCGATAAATACAAATGGGCCAGCATATGAATACCATTATTTAATAAAAAGATAAACTTGTAAACTAAATCGATTTTAAAGTAGCATGCATTAAAGGCCGCACACAGAATAGAGTGTGTACATGATTGTTAGATGAAACTTTGATGAGCTCATGAAGTTTAAAGAAAAACACACAAAAAAGAACAAAGAATAAAATATAATGCCAACGTATATTACGGGCAACATATTGTACATGATATTATAGAATGTCGGTTAATTTTAGTTCTGTAATAAGGAGAAACTGGTCAGAAAAACTTTGACGGGTTTATAATTACAGAATCTAGCTCTCTGCTCAGTCGATGGCGTTTATTTGCAATGAACTTATCTTTTTTGTACAAGATTTTTAGAATGTTTCAGGATATGCAGTATGTCCTAATGCCATTTTAGTTTGGCAACTTGTCATTCCACTCTGTCGTAAAACCTTGTGAAGAAAGATAAAGGATGCTATGACCATCTAAATGACTGATGTGCAATATGTCCTTTCCTTTCCTGTTTTTTTTTTTTTTGTTTTTTGTTTTTTTTTTAGTTCATAAAATGAGCAAGCTCATCGCCGTCTTGGCTGCATTGACGTATAAATTAGAAGCTAATTGAAACGTTATCAATCTAACGAAAATGCCTTGCTGTCCCATGAAAACCAAAACAAACTTTTATTTTTTTTTTTCATTATTATTTTTAAAAATATGCTTTTTCTTAAAATCATACGAGTCGCGAACTTTACTCCACACAAAATTTTTTATTTATGTTGTTAACTCTTCTCGTGCAATTTTTAATTCTTTTATTGTTTTCCTTCGCCGAAGATTGCCAAGCAACAATATAGCCCTATTAGTATCTCCTGGACTGACTACAAGAGGAAATAAAAGTAGCTAATGTGTTTCTAGCTAATAGCAGATTATTACTGAAGATGCTAGTGGTAGCTTTTGTTTTATTGCCCATTTTATATGACACTCCTGACAAAATTCTCGGTCGAGAGGCGGCAGTCACATCGAGAGAGAAAGAGTGGAGAAACAGAGACTTTTGTATTGTGTTCATGACTAGAATAAGCCGTCAGAGAGAGAGAGAGAGAGAGAGAGAGAGAGGGAGAGAATAAGCCGTCTGAGAGAGAGAGAGAGAGGGAGAGAATAAGCCGTCTGAGAGAGAGAGAGAGAGAGAGGGAGAGAATAAGCCGTCTGAGAGAGAGAGAGAGAGAATAAGCCGTGAGAGAGAGAGAAACTCAGAAAATTAAGGTACGCATATGAAAAAATAATTCTGCCAGTGAAGTAGAAAGTCAAAGGTAATTTTTTTTTAAAAAATTTTATGAGATCAGGTGATTTTTGGTTGTTTTATTGTTTTGTTTTTTTTTTAACTTGAACAATCAATATCTTGTCTGCACAGTCAGTTCAGTGGGGGGGGGGGTATTTCTTCTTTTATCATTTGTCATTTGGTGTGATTGATTATATTATATTTTCGTTTTTGAAATAAAAAAGAGTGATGCCCTTCACTGAAGTGACAGGCACGTGGATCTTCAAGGAGTCATTAGTGACTGCGAGGAAATGAGCCTGTGCTGTGTGTGCGAAGTTTAACAAATGCATGACTAAATGTGCAATACGTATTGCTTTTTATATACACTGATTTATGTTACCGGCAACTTAAAGATTATTCAAACTGGAACCCGGAGTTCATTTGTAGTCCAAAAGCAAATAAGATAAATACGTTTAAAGCTTGATGCAAATTAACAACGGATCAAGAGAGGTAATCTACACTGATAGGTGCTCATCTTTTTTCTCTTTCTACTTGTCATCCGAATATAGCGGATATGGTGGATATGGGTGGTATTACCCTCGTAACTGGAGACCTTTCTGGGAGTATACGGTTACTCTAGTCTCCATAGCTACGGTTATTCCAACGGTTTCTATGGTGGCTACCGAGGCTTTTCTCGTAGCTAAGGTGGTTACGGTTATGGAGTAAAGGGAATTCCAAGTCTGCCAATTCCCATCATGCTTACAAGTGAATCGGAATTAGAAGGGCATTGGAATCGGCAAGGGAATAAAGGGAATCTTCTAATAATATAAGGTAAGGTATACATTTTAATCTAATTCTTCAGTCGAATTGTCTTAAAGGAATCCTATCCTCTTTTTCTCTACAGTCATTCCCTATGGAACACATTAAATTTAATTTTTAAGTCTTGGATTCTAAGCATGAATCTATTGTTGGTATGACACTATGATACTTTGAATTGCCTGCGTTTCTTGATAAGTCACAAAATACTATTTCTTATTTTCACCTATAAATGAAAATGAATAATGAAATTAATTATAGATATATTTTTACAAATGTTCCACCAATCTGTAATCCATTTCTCGCATTTGGTGGTGGTGTGTGTGTGTGGGGGGGGGGGGGGGTAGCTTTATATGTAAAGATGTAGACAGATGGCTAATTAGCTTTCCATCTAGATATATAAATCGATAGACATACATCTAATCTTTTATACATTTCTGAATTAATTTAGCTTATCTCAATTTGCAATTTTGCTGTACTTTTCTATTTGAAGAAACTCTACAATAAGAGGCCAGATGAGGTTTATTGTGATGCCAAATGAGGTTTATGGTGATGCAAAATGAGGTTTATGGTGATGCAAAATGAGGTTTATAGTGATGTAAAATGAGGTGTTTGGTGATGCAAAATTAGACTGAATAGAAAGAGAGCTTCTCTTACAGAGTTGATGTAACCAATATGTTTGAATCATTCTTTCTCACTTTTATTACAACTATTGTGTCTATTATTTTTATCTTTCATACTGAAACATATCCATACTCTGTGAAATAAATTTCCAATTCTGACCGGTATTAAGTTAATTTTTAATTAAATATTTGACACATTGAAACCTTTTTGTCTCAATGGGTTCTGATAAACAGCCACATGTAACTAATGTAACTATGTCGCTCTGCATATATATATGGTAACAGCTAGAATAGTCAACCGGTTTAAACATCATGGTACCCTGTATAGAACAGTCAACCGGTTTAAACGTCATGGTACCCTGTATAGAACAGTCAACCGGTTTAAACATCATGGTACCCTGTATAGAACAGTCAACCGGTTTAAACGTCATGGTACCCTGTATAGAACAGTCAACCGGTTTAAACATCATGGTACCCTGTATAGAACAGTCAACCGGTTTAAACATCATGGTACCCTGTATAGAACAGTCAACCGGTTTAAACATCATGGTACCCTGTATAGAACAGTCAACCGGTTTAAACATCATGGTACCCTGTACGAGAACTTGTCAAAAAGACATGCAAATTTCTAAGTCACGCTATCCAGAGCAGGGTACGAGAACATATCTCTAGAACACTTCTAAATTTGTCAATGATAACCAACCAACCATTGTTGAAGTACGGGAAAATTTCTAGAACATTTGGTCACAGACAACAATTATTTTCCTTCTTTGTTATGTATAACCATTACTATAACTCATAGACCCTTGTAACGTCTTGCACATACTAACTCCCTTTAGTGCATGGAATCCTGAAGGTATCATCACAGATTGATTGGCTCGTTTTTGTGTATTAATACGGTAAAGAGACTGACTCTAGGGAAGTAACAAAAAAGTGATTTGACTGACATGCAGTTAGGTGACATTTTACATATCCCTGTCTTCATTGCAGAGAAGGCATTTTGATAATCTGCACGGTTGTGCAAACTTTGAAGTCTACCCTTTTATTATCAATATAGCTTGTAATATTGCAAAACTAGTCACCTGTGAAACACACCATTGAACTTGGTACTATTTTTTCCGAATATCTTCCTGATTTTGGTCAACCTCAAGGGGAGCTAATTGTGATCGAGGCCATTTGTAAATTTGAAAATCACAGCCAACACACTCAAGTTACTAGAACACATTATATTCTATTTTATGTGCTTTGATTTGAGCGGAAAAGCAATCAAAACAATTTTGAATAACACAAATAAAGGCATAAAGCTTTATTGTGATAGATTCAACAGTTCTCAGAGAGGTGATATAAATATTTCATTAGCTTAACATCAAAGCAACAATCTCATTATCAATAGATAGCGTGTATATGTTTACAAGTTTGAATGGTATACAAATTTAACCAAAGCTTGCTGTGTAACAAAACATCATACAAATGAATATAAGTGTTGATTTGTTGATTTAAACCATCAAAAATGGTATCCTGTAGTGTTTTATGATATATGAAGATTTATAATATACATTTAGTGATGATAACATCCAGATAAGCATCATCAATCCCGATAGGAAGATTGTTAAAGGAATACATTATGTATTTGATGAGGGTAATAATTCAAATTTATTTTCGACCAGATTAACAGTATTTGATGCATTTTTATTCGATCCAAAACGCACAGTTGCTTACAGAAATAACAGTCAAATTTGGGAACAGATTAAACGGGAGAAAAAGAGAACAAAATATGCTGAATTGAAAGAATGGTAAAACGAAGAGTCTACCTATATATACATAGAAAAGCTAGAAAAAAGATTTTCCAACAGGAGGTTTCATGTTAGTTACGTGAATGACCTGTGGCAGGTAGATATTCTTAACATACAAGCATGTGAAAATTACTACGATGACAGTAAGACATGTTGCCTCAAAATATCCCTGGGCTGGGACAAAATAGAGAGATGACATACATGATGCTTTTAGAGAAATCTTAAGAAAACATGAAAAAATGCAGTTTGATGAGTGAAAAGAGTTTAACAAACGAAACTGTTAATGATTTGCTGGAAAAGTAAAACGTTGCGTTTTTTTTAAACTTACTCAGAAAGAAAGTATCTGTAGTGGACATTTTGACAGAACTATGAAGGTTAGGATTCGGAAGTATTTCATAGAAAATGAAACCAGAAAACGCGCTAACGTTTTACCAAAGCTAAGTTATGACTACAACAATACACATCAATAAACATTACTCCGGATGAATGTATGAAAAACAGATCCAAGTATTTATCAATATATTCGGTTATTTTACAACAGATTCATTTGGAACTCCTAAATTCATAATTGGCGACACTGTCAAAATATAAAGCAATATTTACAAGGACTATCTTCCAAACTTTACCCAGGGAATATTCAAAATGAAGAAAGAAATATTAGGTAATAGTGTTGTTTACAAACGGAAAGACTTAAAGCCAGAGGATATAGAGGTCATGTTGTACTAACAAGAGTTATCTGTGTATGATAAATAATATGACATATTCAAGGTTAAAAAGGTTTTAAAGACCATAAGAATGAAAAGAATATAAAAGTATCTACTTGTAAAATGGAAAAAATATGATTAATCATTTAACATTTGAAACCTGCAGAAAACATAATTCCATTAAAATAAATGAATGAAGAACAATAGGAGTATTAAGGAGTATGAGATTTTGTAAGATAATGATTTTCTATAGTGTATGAGATGTGGAAAAGCAGGTTATTAGAAAATTATAGAGTTTAAACGCGTACATCATGCAAATTTGTATTGGCCTGAAAACCAGATGGCAAACAGAAAGTACACACAAAATCATCACAATTGAAGAACACAATGATGCACATGAAAAAAGTGAGAAGACGACTACAATTTTAAGCAATATCCTAGTATGGTACTAAATGAACAAATGAAAACAGATAACATTCAAAGATATGTAGTCTAATCAGATTACATTTCAATAAAGATAAAACATGATTGTTATGTATATAAGAGTGGAAATTTCCACTGCTTACGTGCGAGAAGTCACGTCCGCGGAGGAAAATTTCCACTAGAGTCGCGCATTTCTAGAATATTCTGTCACGTGACTTATGTTTGTATATGGAGATTTCGGTGGACAATATTTCATTCTTTTTCAAATGGTCAGCCTAAGAAGAATCATTCTAATAATCAGATGTTTATAGTTGTGTTGTGAAAATTCAGAGCGAATTCAGAGAGTGGAAATATTTATTTGAAATATATTTTAAAATTACCAAAAGTGCTGATTTTTATCTTGGATTAATAATTGACTATGGGATTTATGTGAACATATTCAAAGATATTCTGGATTACATCATTTAGACATATTAGAACATTCAAGGCTACATTCATTCATTCAGAACATTCATTCATTAGTAACATTCATTCACTTGGAGCATTCATTCATTCAGAACATTCTATATTTAGGACTTGTGATTATGACACTTGGGATTATTGGATTATTTGGATTTTAATTCACGTTACTGTAGTGTCATTTGATTTTTATTTTAATTGTCTAGAAATAAATTGTTTGTTGATTTTACAAACATTGTTGGTTTCACTTTCTTTCTGTTACATTCTTCTTAGACCATAGAGTCGTAACAATGATAGATAAATCAACTTTAAGCTGGTCTACGAGATTTTGAACAAAGTAAAAGGTAATGAAAATCACATGTTATGACCCTATGTCTTAAAAATAAGTAACAGAAAGAAAGTGAAATCAACAATTTAAGTAAAGTGAACGAGCAATTTATTTCCCTACAATAAAAAGTAAAAATTCAAAAGATACTTACAATATGTGAATTGAATTCCAAATAATCCTAAATGTCCTATCACAAGTCCAAAAATATCGAATGTTCCGAATGAATTCCACTAGTCTTGAATATCCTGATATACCACGATATTACAATGCAGAATGTCTTTGAACGAGTTCACAAAGTCCAAAGTAATGTATTAATTCAAAAGTCAATGAGCATTTTAGTAATCCCAATGAATAAAACATTCCTGTCGAATTATGCCTGATTTCAACGGCACAATTTAAGATCTGATCACAAATGGATTCCCACTGACTATCTAAAATTGGAATGAAGCTAATGTGTATTAAGTTTCTATTAATATACACATTTTCTAATGACCCGCATCATAAGAGGATGTGAATCATTCTATGGGAAAAAACAGCCTAATAGCAAAGAAGACCGGCCTTGAACTCAAATGCTAGTCAACATTCTGTTGACATGTGACCAGAACTAAAAGTGCAACTCACCTTCGTGAAATAGATTCAAACACACATTATAGATTAAATATACATAATACACATAGATGTTGACGCAATAATGGGGACATTTAAACTTCTTTCAAATTTCGTTCAAAAAAAGTATACCAGTGATTCACACGTATACTCAATAAACTATGAATTTGTCCTAGACAAACTGTTTACCATGAACAATTTTAACTCATGCATTAAATCTTCAATCACAAACAATTACCATAAAATTAACCAAAATCAATTGATATTTGTGTATTCTATCTGGATGCGGTAAAACAAATACAACTTTCACAGTTTGTTATAGATTTTATTATTTTTCAGTGTTTACATTCTGAACATTTTTGAATATTCAGTCTGAATATTTTTCAGTCTTTAAAGAACTTTCATTTGGTAGTAATTGCAATTAAACTCCTAAAATAATTGGTGCAATCATGTTCAGAGTAGATCTGTCCTAAAGTAATAACAATTGTTGTCAAGTGTAACAGAGAAAACTGATAGAGGAAATGGAGAAACGTAATACAAAATACTACAGATGAAAGGAGTGTGTAAAAGGGATTACTCTGATATAGCAATGGGGAACATGAACAGATTAGAGAGAAAAATCAAAAGAAAATTCCAAGTGAATGTGGAAAAACAGAAAATAAAAGCTCAGTGTATTGGCACAGGAAAAGTCAATTCCACACTAATTGTTTTATTTTAAATAATGGGACAGCAAAGTTTAACACCTTATCGTAGATAAATGGACTTCACCTTACCCTTGTCCTGCAGCTCAGTTTACCGCCACTTTATACTCTAATATGTGCACAGATATTTAACAAGATAAAAATTTGCTATTACGTACAAACCGTTGAACATTTTTAATATCTACAGTTAATAATTTGTTAGTCATTACTCTATGAAAAAGGTACAGATCACAGTGTAACATGAGATTCTGGCAGACTCCACTAAATTGTGGAGGTTGGATGGACACATTTGATTGTGGGATTTCATTAATGTATTTGATAAAGAAAAATGTACTAGAGTTGATCTGCAACAATTTAATTTTAAATTTGGAGACACCTCAAAGGAAAAAGAAATACTTCGTCGATGATGGGCCAGAACAACATAAAACTGTACGACAACAGTTTTGCAAAGCCCACAACGCAGACAAAGTCTGACTGTCAGATAAAGAAGCAACCATTTATATTGCTACTAATGGTTACAGGAGCTGCGTTAGTTTACTTTTCGAAATAGTTTACTAATCTCTAACTCTGTCAGCTGTCTTGTTCAAACAAACATACAAATGCCAAAACACGTAAACTAGCATGTTCAGCCAATAAAAGAAACAATAACTCCAACTACTTCTAATTACATGCAATGCTGCTGCTATTTGGCTCACCCAATCAATTTTTTTAGCAAAGGAATCAACTTTACCTGCTGATAGACCACGACCACCACTTGATCCTCCGCAGCCTCGCGCGAAACATTTTAGAAAATTTGCTACAGAGAGAGCAATTGATAACACAGTTGTTGCTATCGCTGTAGCTATAACAACTTAGCTATTATGCCCTTATCTTGAATCAACTGTTGCAGTTGTTCACCTAATAATAACTTTTCTCTAACTTTTAAATTCATTTTCTCAAGATTTTCTCTAAAATTGATATCCAACGGTGCTGGATGTTTAACCAATTGTGCTCTATAACTTTCAGTACTTTTCTTATAATACAGCTTTCTTGTTAGGGTCTGTTTCTTTGCTGATGTCCTTTCGCAACTCGTCTATATGCTTGTCATACGTTTCAATATCAGATTTCATAGGTTCTATTTTTTTTTTTTTTTTGACAGCTTCTACTGCATTTATATAGCTTCTTAATTCTCTTTCCTCTTTTGAAGAGAATAATATTTTTCAACGATGGTGGAAGTTGTGCGCTTTGAATTCTTTGGTGTTACTCTTCAATTATAATCTCTGCTCCTCTTATCTGTTCTTAAAACGGCTCATGTCTGTCTATTATTTGCACCTCTTTTTCCTTGTGGATTTTTATGTTACCTCTATAGAAAATCAGGTTTAAGCAGATATTTAGGTTGTAATTTCTCGACGATGGAGCCTCGATGCAAATCGTGAACAGGAAGCACCATCTATAACCTTGTTTCGTCCAACCTGATTCGATTAATACCATCATACCACTTTTAGGTGCATAGATTAGATGTTACCTTTCTTCGAAATTTAAACTAACTTTCCATCAAATGTTTCATAACAGAGTGGGTACTTTTATATACGAAGGTTGTATCATTCGAAGTTGTACTGAAATTCAATCATGCCATTGTTTTCTATTGTGTCCTGTTTTCAATGATGAAGATAACTAACTTGAGTGACTCAACTTTTTTATCGTGTGATCTTCAATCTCTTTATTTGATAGTATTTCACGTTTTTAGACCTGTTTTTACTGGCTATCGTGTATCTAGCATTCATTCACTTAAAGTATTTCTTTTCATGTTTATGATCAGAGAAATCAAATAATGAACAAGTTATGACATGATTTCTGTCTAAATTATCTTCACTTCACTTCAGGCTTAGTGCAGTTTAGACATCTTTGAATTGATGCAACATCGAGTACCTTTAATGTCGTGTCTGATTTAATGTTGTCTCCTAATGCGGATAAAATTCTGCTGCTAGCCAATTGCGATATCTTGTGGTATTCATCATTGTGGTGCCTGCGTATAAAATACTCTTTTTATACTGCTCTCTGTTTTCTTTTCTCCATTTGTCTCTTCTTTTTCTTGTATTGTCTGTTTTCATCTTTTCTGTATGCTTTATGACAAGATTTGCAATAACTGCGTTTATTGAAATCTGGACGTTTTGTCTTCTGCACATTTTGAACATGTCTTGGAATCCATGTTTTGATTTATCAAATTACAGTTCAATTTAGTTTTCACTATTCAAAAAAACCATTGTAAGCCATCTTGCAAATAGCTTTTGTTCAGATTCATATGTATGTTGATCTATCTTACTAAGATCCTTCCAATCAAATAGAGAAAGTAACTTTACAAAAGAAAATGGATGCACGCAGATTTGAACTTGGACGACCACTTGGTAAACGTTTACAGTAATGTAGAAAAGAAAGAACATGAATTCAAAATGTCAAAGTACAATGTTTGCATAATGTCACGGAGTGCCTGGCACATCACAAGATGTTAAATTTACACTAAGTGAAATAAATGAAACAAAATCAAACAGCACAATCTATTATTTGACCGGTGAATAGGTGGTGGTGTATTTGTTTTAGGTATATCGTTCAATTGGTCAAAAAGAAAAGTTATTTCTTCGCAGAGTCTTCAACAACTAGTTGTAACAGATGTTACATTTAGCAATGAGCAAACTATGTCACAATTCTACAACTTTGAAACCTGCTCTTTGACCAGCATAATAGTAGAAGTGCTTTAGCAGAACTTTAAATCTGCGTGCCAGTTGAATAACCTTAGCATAATAAATAGCAGATCTGTGTTGAGCGAAACAACAACAACAAAATTTGCAACACAATTTACAACGCAATATTAAGCTCTTACCGTTGCCTGCAGCATGTTGTTTTCTTTTTGTAACAGCTACTAAAGTTTACAATTGGTTTACCATCACAAATATTGAAGAAGTTGTAAAGACGATACTTCCAGTTGTTTTTATTAAAATCGACTACCTGATAGCAAATGGACTTTCACCTATTCAATAAATATCATAGCCTTTATTGTTGGATAAATGAGTGCAAAGGAATCAACTACACAGCTCCTGGCATTGTCCCAATGGAACATGACTTTTGCTGAGTAACAACATCAAAGTGTCTATCCGGGACAACAGCATAGTTCAATCCACCACTTCCTGTTATGTAAAAAGCTTTTAAAATTAGAGTGATAAAAAATTAGTTGACCAAGCAGATCGAACAATAAAAAGGCATAAGAAAAAATATAGAAGAGTTTACAAAGTTTTGAATTCGTTAGAGATAGATATGGAAACAGTTGCAGCTGGTATAAGTGTTTCTGCAGCTGGGTTGTGTTTATCAAGAATAGCTACTGGTATTCTTGTTCCACTAATCTTCACCGGAATTAGAACAAAAATGTATTGTAGAAGCAGCTTTAAAAAAGAAGTTAATTCTTCAAAGTTTCTATAACATGATGAAAAAGTATCATCTGTCGTCACCAAATCGAACAGTAAGGAGAAACTTGTAGGTAAGCGAGTTAAAAAAAAAACTTTAATGGAGGTAGCCTGTTCCGATATCTAATCGGGAGACCTCGATGTTACATGACACGATGAAGGAATAACTCTTGGCTGTGCTAATTTTTCCTATACAAATGAACGGTGCAGCCTTTGCAAAACAATAGAGTTCTATCACAATCAATGATCTGCCTAAAAACCAAATGTTTTTGTTTTATTTAATTGATGACAGAAATGGAAAACTATTTATTTCATTACAGAGAATATTTGTTGTTCTTTATTACTACAATATACCCGAAAACTCGAAAATAGCTTTTAACTACATCTATGACATGAATGAAACAAGGGCTGTTTTCATTCCTGATGGTTATTAGAACCTTGAAATCTATATGAAAAAGTCAAACAGGGACTTACCGCAAATGGTGGTAATTAAGAAATTATTGATGCCGAATATTCGACGCACAACTCAAAAGTTCAAATAACTTTGAGTAACATTTAGACAGTCAACATCAAAAACTACAATTCAAAATTGTTGGATTCAATAACCAGAGAACTATACGGGTATCTACTGAATCTGATACAGTTTGCGGGTTTATGAAACCAAGCAATGTATATATTTTCCTCGACCAAATCAGTAACACCAACGACTACTCTAACGGCTAATATTCGTGTTTACTAGAGTTTTGGCTGGTTACAAATAAGTTCGTACAATGTAAAGGGCTATTAACAGCAATCACAGGGGAATACAATTAACATATTGAATATCAGTATCAAAGATAAAGATGGAAAAGTAATAGATTTTCACGGTATGCCTGTTAGATATGTTTTCATGTGTAGTAAATATTGTAGATCATGTATAGCAAAATCTCTTATAGGTCATTTTGCTTCACCTTCAGACATGTTAAACAACTTTGGTATTCTTTTTAACTGCTGCACCAGGTAAAACAATTATCAATGACTTAAACCTGAACAGATAAGTTTTGCCCATCTGGTAGATCGAGTATACAAGTTTGATATAGGTAATATAATTTTTTTTACAAAAGTACTTGTTATAGAAATATGTAAGACTCTGGAGGTTTCAATTTTGAAAGAAGTCACGCCTTGTAAAGTACTTACTGACTACAAACTAAAAGGTTTTAAACCGTGCGCTAATTAAAAGGCTAAGAAAATCCCAGAGTCACAAACACAGATTGATGAAAACAAAAACAAAACGATTTACATACACCGAATGGTTAAGGCAGATATTCAATACTTTATCCACAGGTATACAAGCCTTACAAACAGTTAAAGAATGAGTAGTTGATTTACCCTACTTTACACAACATATCCAACCTATCAAGCAGGGAATAAGCACAGAGACAGATCTTTTGGAGAGTGAAATGGATACAATTAAAACATTTCAGAAAGCCGATAATGCTGTACAATCTCAGCCAGAATTGTTATACACCAATTTAAATAATGAAATCCAACAGAACGAACAAGAGATTAAAGGAGTAATAAATGATTTAACGCCAAATTAAAGAACCTAAACAACAAGAAAACTGCTAACACTCATCCTATGTCAGAGTTGCATAAAAACAATGATTTAACAGAGAAAACCAAACAACAATCAATGCACGATTAGAGCTATGAAACAACGATTTTTCAACAGATTTAAGTAATAATAGTTTTACAACAAATTACACGCTGGGGTTGAACAAAATAAGATTTTGTAAAAGCTGGAAGATAATATTTGAATGCTAAAAGAAACAAAAGCTGAAGCATACTGTTGAGTAGCAAATTCATTTTCTTATTCCCGGATATGGCATGTAGACCGTAAGGACCCCATCCGAAACGATAGTATGGTTTGCTGTGGCTGTCATATCATCCATCGTTTAGGTGGTAAGAAATGTAGCTGGGATAAAAGCCCAAACCATAACCGCCATCACTAAAAAAGATACTTTTCTTTGGGGAAATATATGTACGAGGCAAAACATTTGCACAGTCAATGTCCTGCAAAGAACAAAGATATCTCTGTAACCCTATCCTGTGGGTTTTGGGATCAATACTCATCGAAGTCATCCGTGTAATCAACCAATCAGATATCGAATGTATTTCATTTGCTGTGGTAATTCATTCCGTATTTACCCTTATATATTGCTCATCTAATTTTAAAAACCAATATAATTTCAAAGACAGTGCTAGTTTTACTTTTTAGAGAAATGTTTGTTATGGAATGAATTAAAACATTTATTTCCTTAATTTTACAAAGTTTCTATCAGGTATATCAAATATCAATAAATTTAGAACGTTCGTACAGGCTGGGGATACGATCATTTTAAAGAATATTTTTTCACCTACCGGAAACAGGCCTTTGACCCATATGGTTAAAGTATGGATAATATAATTGGCCATTAGTATATACTCTCCATAGTACAGTCTCCTTTTCCGATAAAACAGATGATAAATGAAAGAAAATAAAATAAAAATGAGACGGGATGACATTGTACGTCTGTTTGAAAACTTAAATGTGACACGGTAAAAGTTTGCCACTAACTATAATTCATTGACGATTAGTTGCTGAGATAAACATACCTATACAAAATATAAAATACTTAAATATATCCTTTCAAAATGGAATGGGACAGCGACTGAAAATATCAACAGTTTATTCGTATCTTCGAAACGCGGATCGATTTGACATATTTTTGTTAGTGACATGTAAATATATATTATTGTCACATTAACGCGATCTTGATTGCTAGATCACGTTGTCAGCATCAGAAAATTCGGATCATTACGAGACGCGAAGTGTCGAGTTATGATCCTGATTTTCTGATCCTGACAACGAGACGTAACTATTTCTGGCTAGACATGTGAGAGGCTCCGATGGGGACTTGACATGGGAATAACAACATTATTTTGACAGATATTTACAGCAGGATTGGACAAATTGTTTGAAGTTGATGATACAGATTTGTTGCAGAGAATGTTACTCATTTATAATTTCAAATTCATCCATTATGCGGGAAACTCACTAACGTTACCAATTATCAACTTCCGTAAATGGGTTTTACTGTACAGTAATGTTTTGGTACGCGATTTACGAATGTGAACTTGTTTCAGAGGAACCTTTATGCTATATTTTACTACTTCAAAACAAAGGAATAAATGGGGGGTTTTTTTATTGTTGTTGTGACAAAAACATGGGTTAGACCTTTAAGATATTTTACATATAACGCAAGGTTTCTTAACTAACATCGCAGTGAGAGCTGTGTTTACTGCTAATGTTGGCATTACGTCGCTAGGGGCGCTGCTATTGTCACCAGGAAACCTCGAGGATAAAGTAGTTCCAGCCTCGTTTGAGAGTATGGTAATACGGATTTAGAAAACGATAATAACGTTTTCCTGCTTGTAGGAAATTACGGTAAAATTCTGGCTCTTTCTTGGGCATACAATTGGTAGATAGATAATAAAGAGTTATCTCTGACTAAATCTGGTCCCATTATCTAACCAAATACATCACGCACGCACATACATGTGCCCTTGGAATACAACCTAACACACACACATATATGCATGGACACACACACACACATATTTATATATTGTTATGTATAATGTTTATATAATATTATAGATATTTTAGGAAATTATAAATGTTTCTTGACTTTAATATTTGCTTAAATCTTAATGTTGTTTATCAGAATAAAACATGTTTAACTAGTGTCCTTGAATTAGGTTGTTTACTTCAGATTTGAGCTAAAGGATAGTTTTGATAAACAAAATGTTTACTGAATTTGAGGTCAAGGTTGATTTTGTTTACAGATAAAACTGGAAAATCCTTAGAGTTATGTGTAAAAAGTCATGTCCATACAAGTAAAATTCCATTAAGATGACACATATTCTATAACATTCTGTCATGTGACCAATCTTTATATATACCATGTTTAGTGGACAGTTTTTCAGTTTCGACATTATTATCAGTCTTGTAAAGAGCTATTACAGTTGTGGAAAGTAATTCAAAATTCTAAGAGAGGACTTATTTAAATATTCATTGGATTATAACAGTGCTCATAGACTTTTGGATTTGGGATTTTTAATTGATGATTTTGGAATTTATGTGAACTTATTCAGAGATATTTTGGAGTACTTCGTTTTGACATCAGCACATTAAAGACTATTAGTACATCAGGACTTTAAAGACCATTGGCATATCACAACATTCAAGGATACCCGTGCATTCGGAACATTCTATATTAGGACTTGTGATTAGAACACTAATTCTTATTGGATTATTTGGATTTTAATACACATTACTGTAAGTGTCTTTTTGATTTTTCATTTTAATTATCTAGAAATAAATTGCTTGTTGATTTTTACTTGATTTGTTGGTTTCACTTTCTTTCTGTTACATTTTTTTTAGACCATAGAGTCGTAACAATATATATATACATACATACATACATACATACATACATACATACATACATACATACATACATACATACATACATACATACATACATACATACATACATACATACATACATACATACATACATACATACATACATACATACATACATGTAATTAATTGCAATTAATGATTATACAAATCCAAGAATTACCTATGTAATGCTTCATGCAACTTTTGTGAATTTTTTTTTTTCTTGCAGAGGACTCCTGAAAGCCTTACATATTGGAAACATTGTCAATAATCAAGGGTCATCGTTACTTTTATTCCATGTGGAATTAAGTGGACATACGACACTTGGATAACGAAAATGAGACTGAAGGATGCATTTTATCAATATGCGAATTACATGGAATAGAAATGTATGTGTTCAGCATGAAATGTTACAGAACCATCAAATGCTCCTCATCATTTTCCTTTATTCTTTAGGCATCATGTTTGGGGGGGAGGTTTTTTTTTTTTTTTTTTTTTTTTTTTTTTTTTTTTTTTTGTTTGTTTGTCTTTTGTTGTCTTTTGTTTTGTTTTGGGGGGGTCTTGATACATGATTCTTTCTTGAAGTTTTTAAGCATAAGTTTCTACATTGAATACTGAATTATTACATCTTTTAAAAATAGTATTATAAATATAGATCAGAGGATTGGCTTGTGGTTTCTTTATCCAACAGCATTAGATTCACAATAGCACGTATGTACATACGCATGAACTTGACAGGAAACCGCACTAGTATCTGTCACAATCGTCTGAACATGAAATTCACCATCGATGTATTCAGTGGTGTACTAAGGGTAAATGGCGCCCGAGGCGACGATGATGGCCCAAAGGGCCAGAATACGAGGCTCGAATTTTTATCAGCTGTTTTGGCGACCCAAGACCTCTGGCGTCCGAGGCAACCGCCCAGTCCGCCCCCTCTCCCTCCCCCTTTAGTACGCTACAGGATGTATATATTTTATTACCTTGAAACTACATAATTACGGTCGTCCTTTGTTGTACGAGTGTCGCTTTTCAAAATTTAATTTAAGACATAAGGGGGCTGCATTTCACGCGATTCTCAAGAAATATGCAAACAATACTCATTTAAAACAAAGTGCTCGTTATTTCAACAAATATTTCACGAAGAAAGCATTTATTATAACGTAGGACAGCTGTTCCATCCATGTCTATAGATAAAAATTGTTAATGCACGAACTTCTGAATAGGCACCCGATTAGTCAGTTACATGATTGATTGTTATCATTGACACGGCTGGCCTCACACCTTTGTAAGTGACAAATCAGTCGCATTGACCTGTTTTTAAAAAAATTAGATATTTTACATTTAAGTTGATGAAGCAAACACCCTACAGTTTCCGGAGAATGATTTAGCAAAATTAAGAACAAGCCTTGAAAGTAAACGTCCAGAAAATGCCAAGAGAATGCATATGGAATAATGCGAATTGTTCTATCCCAATAACTTGCTGAATATATATAGAGAGAGAGAGAGTATGGAATAATGCGAATTGTTCTATCCCAATAACTTACTGAATATATATATAGAGAGAGAGAGTATGGAATAATGCGAATTGTTCTATCCCAATAACTTACTGAATATATATATATATAGAGAGAGTATGGAATAATGCGAATTGTTCTATCCCAATAACTTACTGAATATATATATATATATATATATATATATATATATATATATATATATATATAGAGAGAGAGAGAGAGAGAGAGAGAGAGAGAGATATTTGCTTGAAACGAGTGAATAACGGATATATTTCATCGAGTGGGTGAAAATACTTAAGTTTTTCACCCACGAGATGAAATATATCCGTTATTCACTCGGAGCAAGCAAATATTCTTTTTATTTTATGCTCAAGCGTATTGTCTAGAAATTTGTATAACACACTGAAGCAGCTGATTTCTTACTGCACCCGGCGCGATAATGTCAGCGGTTTTCCGTTTATGTTCTGCTCTGTTTTGTGTATATTTGCACATAAAATATCAGTATATATCAGTAGTTACATAATGCTCCTTCCCAATTCAAGGTAAAACAGCAGATACAATGAAAATGAAAAATATATATATTTGTTTATTGCTGGACTTTAACCCGGTTCACCCGGTTGCGAGGCGGCCACTTTAACCTTTACACCACGCAAGCGTCGTATAAAAAGGGTTGAAATTTTTTACTCATAATGTTATCAATCTATATTGACGGTCAGTGAAAAAATATTTCATTCGGAAAATCCAGTAATTCACTGACTAGCATAAAATATATATATATATATATATATATATATATATATATATATATATATATATATATATATATCATATTTCTTATCAAAGGAACTATACACAACCCTAACAACTACCAGTTATTGATTGTTCATAAAAAGGTAACATTCGTATCCTGTACCATACATCTGAATGGTTTATATGCGCACATATTTCACATGAAGTTTAACAACTTAATTCATGCGCTTCTGGAAACGCATTTTTCAGGGCTATAGTATTCGGTGGACATTCGAATATTCCGATTTGTTTTCCATCTATAAAGAATGATCACATTAATGCCTTGCTCACAATAGTTGCTGCCTATTTCTCAGGCACAGAAGACTTGTGGCAAATGATTGCAAAACGAATTATTCTGTACATATTTATTCCATCTTCTAGAAGTGGTAGGGTAGATAGGGTTTGGTTTAAAATAAAATGGACATTGCTGTATGTACACATAGATACACTGTGTGGCTCTTAGATCTCGTGAAGCGGAGAGATGACGTAGTTATACATTCGAGTTCATGGTAAAAGAACGGTAATGTGAATATGTAATCATTGTTTAGGAGAAATGAATATTTACATCTTTAATGTTGCCATCAAGATAACTGACCAATTATTTAAAGATAACGAATACAATGAGATAGAAGCTAACATCACCACGCAGACCATCCGTGCTATCCTTCACTGGATAAGATATGCAGAAAAGAAATTCATAAAAAAATGTTTAAAATATATTGCACAATTCATTCTAGTTGTCACTGTCTGAAGAAAATGCCCTATGTGTTGATTCTTTCAATCGTCGAATATATTTACTGTTTGTAATATTGTATAGTATTCGTGCTAAATTTAAAACCTTCCTCACCATTGAAAGAATTGATATAGCCCTTTTGCGTTAGATATCTGTCTTCACTAAGATACACACTAAAATACATGTATGTTTAAGTTCATCTCGGAAGTGTTTTCAGTTTTCTTGGACGAGGAAATAATTTCAGTTTAGCGACCATCAACTGAACGAGGAAATCATTTTTTCACTTACCACAACTCGACCAATGGCAACGTAAGTAGCTTTAAACTTTGAGCGGAACAAGGAAGTATCTACCTTTTATTGTCATTGATCAACCAATACAAACTGCTATGGTATGTGATTTGACCCCGTTATATCCTCTTTAAGTACCCCACGTGGTTTATGAGTAACATCTTATACACACAACATCACAAGTATTGGTATATTTCACTGAATGACAATTTGCAGGTAAGAGACCTTTTCAAAGTTTGTAAGAGTTGTTTAAAAACATTATATCATGAAAGTATAACTCCATTCTAAACATAAAAGAAACAGTATGGATCGGCATTGCATTTCCACTTTGACTATTGAAGTTCATAAAAAAAACTTTATGTTAAGAGTCTCTTCATTGGTAATATGTCTCATTAAAAGAAAACGCTGTCAAAGACAGACACTCTATAACTATTTTACCACTGATTTGAAGAAGAGAGTATTGATCATGCAAAGGAGTTCTGATGAAAAGCAGGACTCGATCGACTCTAAGGACAAAATTCGAATATATCCTAAAACTCTAATACCTAAAAACACGAAATCTCCTTTGTCGGACCCACTTTTCTAATTAATGAAAGTCAACAAATGGATACACTTAAAACTTCGTGATACTCTAACTGTCAAAAGCAAAATTACAAAAAAGTTATCATCCTCGTTATTTATATAAAAACAAGAAAACGAAGACCTTACAAAATATTGATCGAAGTCTATATTTATTTTTTTTCAGTATTACAGAATGGGCAAATTGGTAGTAATTTCTGCCGTCTTGGCGCTAATCTGCGTGACCAATGTGCTATGCACACCTGCTTGGGATGGTAACAATTTTGCTCTTTTTTTTTTTTTTGGGGGGGGGGTGTTTTATTTTATTTTTTTATTTATTTATTTATTTATTTATTTATTTATTTATTTATTTTTGCAGTCTCAAGACATTTCAAATGGAAAGTATATTAAGTTTATAATTCGGCTATAAACGATTTCCATAAGTAATGTATGAGACCATCTTTTAAGATCTTTTGATTTCAAATGAAGTTTAAAGATTAAAAAAAGTTAAATCTAGTATTAAGAATCCCAGAAGAATTTAAATTGTAAAACTCGGGAACTGTCTTTCAACGTGTAATTTTGGACATAAATTGTCACATTGGTTATTAGTCAGCATAAGTTCTCATTGCCTACTCCCTAAATGAGGGCCATATTTCTTGGTATTCCGATTGAACGGGCATCAAAATCTCGTCAATTGAAGAGATTGGTCACTCAGATAAGTTACGTTTCACATTAACCCAATTTTAAAGAAGTAGAACGATCAGTAACGTAATAAAACTTCACATGCAAATAAAGGCAAAGTACCACAGCTTTTTCCTTGTCCTGGCAACATTTAGTGGGGTAACAACCAAATACATAATATTAGAGAAAAAGAGAGACATAAGTTCATCGCATAATTGGTTGACAATATCTGTAGTAAGTGAGCTAGATAGACCTACCGTGCATCCGCCCCCTCCCCCCACACCCACCCCTGACTCCATCCTTTGGTATTTTTTATGCTTTAGGGTATGCCAAGCAAGAAAAATTATGTTAACATTGCAAATTTTGGGATGCATTTGCTCCTTTGGCTGAATATTTAAGGGAACCTCAAGTGGCTTATTTAGGGTACAAAATGAGACAGTTGTGGGATGTGGTAATATTGCCGTGAATAAAGGATGTGAATTTGAAAACAAATTGATTTTGGGTAAAAACACCAACTCACATCTTATACAGTTACTAGGTATTTTTATAACCTTCCTGTGTCCAAATGGGTTGAGATAGTGTTTGCTTTTATGGACAGAGGGAATGTTCAGATATATTGCCCATGTGTACAAAAGCCACTGGTTTCAACATGAAAGGATTCCAATAGGGGCAATCCACAACTGTCTCATTGTGTACCCTAAATAAGCCACTTGGGGTTTCCTTAAATATTCAACCAGCGGAGCAAGTGTATCCCACAATTTGCAATTGTAGCATAATTTTTCTTCTTTGGCATACCCTAAAACATAAACAAATGCCAAAGAGATAGAGTCGGGGGGGGGAGGGGTTCACGGTAGGCCTATCTAGCCTACGGACTATTGGGGATTCAAACAGGAAATTTAACAATTAAATAAACAACGTTTGGGGTCACATATAGTTAAGCATTATTTCGCCTATACTCGCAAGTGTTATATGTCAGTTATCGTTGAATTTATCAAGAACATTCATTCATGTACAACTTTTCTTCTTTGTGTGAGGTTTTTAAATCATCTTGAAAGCATTCCAGACTTTAACGGAAACAGTTTCCATAAATGTGCGCAAGCGTCAAACATTTTAAGCATATTTAATATTTGTTGAAACATTGTTTTAATTTCTAGATGATCTACATTTTAACATTTTGGGTTTTTTATTTGTGATTTTTGGGGGTAAGCCGAAAGTTTGTCGTCAACTCGGAACAGGGTTGATCTTTGAAAAAAAGCCAAAGATCTCCAATAAATTAGACTGATTCCAATCTCTAATGTTTAGCAAAGCAATACTGTGTAAATTGTTACAAAGCAGACAAATAATTTGGAATAAACAAAAATCATTTTTACGAACAAAAACGGACAATAATCGGAAATAAAAAGATATAGACTTTGGAATATATTATTGTTTCCTTTGTTAAGCTAAGAACCCTCACGCGTCGCATTAAGGGATATATATATAGTATCACAATGTCAGCTAGTGCCGTCACAAGAAATCATTCATCCTGGTTTGTGAACCGAAAACATAAATTTGTCCGTTTGATCATAATTTAAATCAATCAAATGAAAAGTTTAAGTCTGCAGGCTCAGCTCCAATTAGTAAATCATACCAAAAGTGGATATTTACAGGGCGTATACTACCTTGTTAAATCTGAATGGGGGACACCATAACAGTTTTGCGAAGTAAAACTTTTATGCAGACTTTATGATGGCTCACAACGTTACCATGTACAATGATGTCGAAATTAGCGCGGAATAGGCCAAGCTAAATAACGAAAAACAGGATGTACTTTAAACATTTAAAGTTGATGACAGTTCAGCCACGTCAGTATTATGCTTGGTTTAACAACATTCTCTTTTCTCTCTCACTTCACAGATCTCATATATATATATATATATATATATATATATATATATATATATATATATATATATATATATATATATATATATATATATATATATAGATAGATAGATAGATAGATAGATAGATAGATAGATGTGTGTGTGTGCATACATATAAGCATATATTAAAAGTAGATAGATAGATAGATAGATACATAGATAGATAGATATGTGTGTGTGTATGCATACATATAAGCTCAGAGAGAAATTAGGAAAAAACTCACGCATACGTGTAAAAAATCAAGTAAATACATCTGAATTACAGCGATCATGTGAATGGTAGCCAAAATGGTAATAATGAAAACTTAAATGTGATAAAACACAGCTACTGTACATGTATTTCTAATCCTCGTGTACGGGTTCGTTTTCTTAAGATACAAACAAAATTGAAAAACCGATACAACCAGAAGTGTACATATTTTACTGCATAATGTACAGCTAGTGAAGTATTGTAAAAAAAATAGCAAACAAGAACAAGGCAATTAAATACCAAACATATAAATAATAATGGAACATTTGAACATTTAATAAACGGAAATGAGGTATCCTTGGAATCGTGAGCACTATGCTCATGTTTTAGTCTTTAAAAGTATATAATATTTTTAACAACAATCTTCGTCTGTTTTATCATTTAAATACTAATGCAAAAATGTGTTTTTGTATTGAAGTATGTAGGTAACCATTCAATAAGTTACAACAAAATTTTGCTAATTTTCTCATTATTCGTTTAGCATAACAAAAATCATTTCAATAGTTATCAAGACACCTTTAAAGATAGTATGTTTTTTTTTTTTGTTTTTTTTTTTTGTTTTTTTGTAAAGCAATAATTTCTTCCCTCATAGTACTGAGTCTGATTATAAATGTAACATCTACAAGCGTATTTTGATATTTGTTTTAGGCCATGAAAAATAAAACATGTAACTATTCACAGTGCTTAGTTATGTTTCAAATCTTTGACAAATTGCATGCAGCAGCAAACATTACACATAATAAAACACTATTTCAAATCATATTATCACGGTGTATGTTACAAAAAGAACCACATTAACTATCTGAAAGACTTTGTTTGATCTTTCTGTGTTTTCTTATATTTTTAAACAAAACTAATTTTCATTCTCCATTTCACCAGCTCGGGCTCACTTTGGTCGGCCTCTCGGTTATGGCTTTGGCTTCCAACCAGGATTCCTACCAGGATTCCAACCAGGATTGCAACCAGGATTCCAACCCAAACAAGGTTCCTTTGGTAACAGCTTCGGAAACGTTGGCAACAACGGTTGGCCCAATAACTATGGAAGTTACTCCTTTGGCGTCCAGCCTTATTTAAACGGCAGAATTTAATCAAACTTTCCAGACGGTTTTTACTGATCTGATTTAAAAGGATACTGTCTCATTCAAGTCGTCTATTCTTGAAAAGTTAGTTACATTTTGAATTGACGGTTCAACCCTTTTTTTTTTTTTTTGCTCTGTTTTTCTAAAGGATCTCAGTTCCCTAAAAAGATGTGAACTACTTTTTTAAAAATCTGTTGTCTTTCTTTAAAATTGTACACACGATTTGTTTCAATTAAAATATTTTAATTCAGTGTTTCAAAAAATTGTCTAATAGCTTCCTGTAGTAAGAATAGTAATATTCCAGATGACAGCGTGTAAAATCAGCAATGATGCCTTTGAGTCTTGTGTTTAGAAATAAACTTTTGCACAAATACCTAGAAAATTATGTGCATGTGCATGTGTGTGTATGTATGTGTGTGTGTGTGTGTGTGTGTGTGTGTGTGTGTTTTCATGAAATAATTGTAGCAAGGAGAATAATAATTGTAATATTCTGTACTCACATATTCATAAATAAATTCATTGTGATTCAGCTCCTCTTTCAAACGTGTTTTAATGTCACAAAATAGAGGAAAGTTAGGTATTCTTTGACAGAAGTAGCTCCAATGTTTCGATTATGATGCACCTAGCATGAATTCTGGAACCTAATGTGACTTAAAGGTCAGTTATGGAGAAAATATTCAATCAATAAGTCACTTGTTTCTGCTTTTGCCGAACAATATGAGCAAATTAAAAATATCTTCACCGGTAAAGTTTACTGAAACTAAATCCATGAATCCATGAAATGTAACGCTGACATCAATGAAGAATTAGATTATCTGAAAATTATCAACTGCATTACACCCCATGATAGAGGCTCGCCTTGCTGTCATGAGCGGTCATTTGCGATGTTATTGCAGAACGAGCCGACCATTTATTACTGTAAAGGTGTATGAATTCATCAGTCATTTCAAATATAAAAGGAAGGTAAATGTGTGCAGCATACGGTCACAACGTGCGATCAGAACCAGGATAACGGGTAATTGTGTTCCTTTTCTAATTTTTAAAGGAAGAAAGGCGAGAAAATATGGATCAACCGATTTTACTGCGTCCAACCGGGAAGTATCATAAAGAGCTATGCAGCTCATTTTAAATTTTCTTCCAAGCATATTACAAACAATAACATTGTTATAAATCCTTCTAAACACAGGAAAATGGCTGAGAACAGCAATCACGGTGGGGGAAAAAATGACAGTGAGAAGAAGAAGAATATGAAGAATATTGATAAATAAGACGTGTACTTTCATGGGGTACATAAACTTAAATAAACATGTCTTTTTTTTACCTTTGCTTTATTAATTAACAAATGCGAAAAAAGAACTACAACACGACTAAAGGATTATAATGGATACAATTCAATGAGCATATGAAAGAGCTGCAATTTTTTTTTTTTTTTTTGAAGAGCCCCCCCCCCCTATTTAAAAAAAAAACGCCGAGTTTGCTTCACTGCATTGAACTGCACGGTATTATCGTAATTCATCCCAACAACCGTCAACATTTCAGTTTTCTTTTTCTCTCTATTACTCGATGACTATATAGACTGTAAATATATCAATAGTTATTAATTTATTAAATTTCCACCACATCACTGTTTATTCTTTCTTTATTTCTTCAGTATGGAGATTTTCAGATACATGCATGATAAACAAGACAAAGAACAAAGAAATCACATGTAAATAATGTACAAATATGCAAAGGTTTGCTTGAATAACTGTACAATAAAACACAAAGGGAATACACAATCAAATCTAAGCGATAATTAGAGAATGATGAATATGAAGAAGATATCTGGAAACGCACAGATGAACCAAATACATTAGTTTATAAACATGTTGTATGAACAAGGATATCCACTTTTAACCGCAATAATTCCTGAACAATTAATAAAAGTTTATTAGAATAACCAAATAATGGGGTTTTCAAGAATGCAAGATTCAAAAACAAGTTTAAAAGAAACCTCCATATTTGACCTTTAAGACTGAACTAAGCACCTGTCTGGAAATAATCATCTAGCTCTGGCTATTTTGTAAATTTGTTAGTATTCAATTTTTATTTTAATTCTTTCATTGAAATTTTCATCAAGGAGCCTTCAAACTTAGTAGCATTTTATGTCACAGCCACTAAATTAAAGGAAGTAAAAATAAGATTTATTTAGCCATAATCCATGGAAGAATTTTCTCTTTTGTTTTATTGATGCGTTACGGCATTAGCTGCTACTGTCAATGTTTTGAATATTTCAGGTTGAGCCTTACTATGAAAAACTCGAGTAGCAGTTCTTACACCGGGTACGGAAATCTTTACTCGAAATGTACAAATGTAGCCTTTTGATTGGCCAGAATATTTTTGAGTAAGATTTGGAGTCGAGTACAGTTTTATCTCAGGAGGGCTCCATCAACGTTATAAAATATAAAATACAAGTAAAACAAAACTAAAAATATAATTAGAAAAATATAAACAAAACAGGTAATAGAATACTCGGTACAAGCTTCCCTTTTTGAGCCTCATTGCTGTTGTTGCTGTTGTTGTCTTTTTCGTTTGTTGTTTGTTGTTTGTTTGTTTGTTTGTTGTTGTTGTTTTGTTTTTGTTTTTTTCGTTGTTGAAACATTGCATCTTTATACAAGAACTATAACCCCACTCTCTCAACGAAGATGTCAAACAATTACAGACCCTATATCAAAAAAGTTGAATTACAATGTCCACAAAAAATATATTTTATGATTTTCTGAATGATGCTCTTCCAGTTCCATTGTACTTTTGGAGAGAGTTGTTAAAAAAAAAAGTATAAAAGAAATCAAGCAACCGAATTTTTGGTAACTTAAACCTAATTTTGCCTTGCCTTTACCTTCGAAAGGAAAATTTGTGAACATCTCTAGCAACTTAAAATACGATGTTTAATAACTGAACAATGGTTTTATCAACATGTATAGTTCAGTTCTGTTCCATTAGGTTTTTGACAAATAACTCCATTCTCCTGAAGTAATTGTCTAAAACTTAAAAGTTACACGTTTAAGTTTTGTCAAGTAATATAATAATTCTAAATTCCTCCTTTGGCATGTTACTCAGTATTGTTGCAAAACAAAGATTAGCCTAAGGAAATAGTTCTAAAAACAACTACGAAATAAAATAGGTAATACATTAAAGCTATTTAAGTAGCAAAAAAAAAAATCCCTTTAAGACATAAAAAAAAATACTGAATCCATTAAGAGTACCTCTTGTTGAATCCCAGTATACTTAATACTACTGAAAGATCTCTCTGCATGAAAGATTAGAATTTACTTTTGATAATAACTTGATCGCATATATCTATAATTTCAGTGAGACCGTCAATTGGAAAAGCCAACGTGACCTTTTCATAACATCTAAAGAAAAGCACGCCCAGATAACAATACACAAAAGGAGATAGGAACTAGAATGACTATACTTTGTACCGAACCAGTCAATGCAAAAAAGTTAATGTGACCTTTTCATACCAACTGAAAGAAAATACACTCAGATTACTATAGCCAAAAGATCAGATACAGACTAGAAGAAGAACAAATAAATCTATCACACTTCAGGAGATACTTTGAACTAATGTTAGGTTTACAAGCTCAGACTAATTATCAGGAAATGAAATTTTTCGACACGTATCGAGACACAACTACCTTGTTCTCTGCCATTCTAATCTGTATAGTCTTCTGTCTCATATTGTAAAAAGACGTAAAATATTTACATTTATCTTGATATTATTAACTGAGCTTTTTGACTTCATAAACATCTAAAATAATTCTTGTGTCAGATACCGAGCTTTTTGACTTCATAAACATCTAAAATAATTCTTGTGTCAGATACCGAGCTTTTTGACTTCATAAACATCTAAAATAATTCTTGTGTCAGATACCGAGCTTTTTGACTTCATAAACATCTAAAATAATTCTTGTGTCAGATACCGAGAAAATATATGATATAGTAGCAGATATTTATAAGAAAATCGAAACTTACCCGAATCATATCAAATTAAATTTGTAACTAAACAAAATAATATAGGTATCAGCTGCAAATGTCAAGATTTTAAAACCCCAAACATAGCAGAAAAGTGTAAGTTAATTGTAACCCTGAATCCAGTAAAATAACTGAAATCACTTAATGGAGTAACAACTATTAAAATAGTTTCTCAGTGTAGTTTCCCCTTCCCCCTTCTCTTAGCCTATGTTCCTACGGAAAAATAGGTCTAGAGTAGACTTTCCCCCACCAACTCCACTAACCCCACACTTTTGAGTCTATTTTCTTACGGGGAAAGTCCGGATATGATTATTTTTTCCCCTAGAGCAGAATTTCTTCCCCAGGGAAATTATTTTCTAGTGTCAATTACCCCCCCCCTTTTTTTTTCTTTCTTTCTTTCTTCAAAATATTAAATATTTCTCCCTCACCACCAAGGCCATTTTTCAGTTTTCTCCATATAAAACAACCGTATAGCCGCTTTTCTCTAGAAGGTAAACTAGTTTGGAATCATTTTCCCCTATGTGGGACAATGGTTCTAGACTAGATTTTCGCCTAAGAGAAAAACGGCTCACAGGTTGCTCTGGGAGATTTTTTCTCCCGGCGAATAATGGCTCTAAAGCCACTTCTCAGAGGGGAAACCCGTTCGAGGGGAAATTGGCTTACTAACACCGGCTGTAGAAAGACCTGAACTTTAAAGTCCAAAATTTGGCAATACTCTTTCCTCTGGGAAAAACTACAGTCAAATCATCTGTTAAATTTTGTAATTTACGAATACTTCTATAGGAAAAAGACCTAAAAGGATGAGATTTTGGTATCTGATCGTTTAATAATAATAATAATAATAATAATAATAATTATTATTATTATTATTATTATTATTATTATTATTATTATAATAACAATATTGGTTGTAGTAGCAGTAGTCGTAGTAGTCGTAGTAGTAGTAGTAGTAGCAGTAGTCGTAGTAGCAGTAGTCGTAGTAGTAGTCGTAGTAGTAGTAGTCGTAGTAGTCGTAGTAGTAGTAGTCGTAGTAGTAGTAGTTGTAGTAGCAGTAATAGTGGTATTAGTGGTAGTAGTAGTAGTAGTAGTAGTCGTAGTAGTAGTAGTAGTAGTAGTCGTAGTAGTAGTAGTCGTAGTAGTAGTCGTAGTAGTAGTAGTCGTAGTCGTAGTAGTCGTAGTAGTAGTAGCAGTAGTCGTAGTAGTCGTAGTAGTAGCAGTAGTCGTAGTAGTAGTAGTAGTAGTAGTAGTAGTCGTAGCAGTAGTAGTAGTAGTAGTCGTAGTAGTAGTAGTCGTAGTAGTAGTCGTAGTAGTAGTCGTAGTAGTCGTAGTAGTAGAAGTAGTAGTCGTAGTAGTAGTAGTAGTAGCAGTAGTCGTAGTAGTAGTAGTAGTAGTAGCAGTAGTCGTAGTAGTCGTAGTAGTAGCAGTAGTAGTAGTCGTAGTAGTCGTAGCAGTAGTAGTAGTAGTAGTCGTCGTAGTAGTAGTGTTAGTAGTAGTCGTAGTAGTAGTCGTAGTAGTCGTAGTAGTAGAAGTAGTAGTCGTAGTAGTAGTAGTAGTAGCAGTAGTCGTAGTAGTAGTAGTAGTAGTAGCAGTAGTCGTAGTAGTAGTAGTCGTAGTAGTAGCAGTAGTCGTAGTAGTAGCAGTAGTCGTAGTAGTAGTAGTAGCAGTAGTCGTAGCAGTAGTAGTCGTAGTAGTAGTAGTAGTCGTAGTAGTAGCAGTAGTCGTAGTAGTAGCAGTAGTCGTAGTAGTAGCAGTAGACGTAGTAGTAGTAGTAGTAGTGGTAGTCGTAGTAGTAGTAGCAGTAGTCGTAGTAGTAGTAGTCGTAGTAGTAGTAGCTGTAGTAGCAGTAGTCATAGTAGTAGTAGTCGCAGTAACAGTAGTCGTAGTAGTAGTAGTAGTCGTAGTAGTAGTAGCAGTAGTCGTAGTAGTAGTAGTAGTCGTAGTAGTAGCAGTAGTCGTAGTAGTAGTAGTAGTAGTCGTAGTAGTAGTAGCAGTAGTCGTAGTAGTAGTCGTAGTAGTAGCAGTAGTCGTAGTAGTAGTAGTAGTAGTAGTAGTAGTCGTAGTAGTAGTAGTCGTAGTAGTAGTAGTCGTAGCAGTAGTAGTAGTAGTAGTAGTAGTAGTCGTAGTAGTAGCAGTAGTAGTAGTAGTAGTAGTAGTAGTAGTAGTCGTAGTAGTAGCAGTAGTAGTCGTAGTAGTAGTAGTAGTAGTAGTAGTAGTCGTCGTAGTAGTAGTAGTCGTAGTAGTAGTAGTCGTAGCAGTAGTAGTAGTAGTAGTAGTAGTCGTAGTAGTAGTAGCAGTAGTCGTAGTAGTAGTAGTCGTAGTAGTAGTAGCAGTAGTAGTAGTAGCAGTAGTAGTAGTAGCAGTAGTCGTAGTAGTAGTAGCAGTCGTAGTAGTAGCAGTAGTCGTAGTAGTAGCAGTAGTCGTAGTAGTAGTAGTCGTAGCAGTAGTAGTAGTAGTAGTAGTAGTAGTAGTCGTAGCAGTAGTCGTAGTAGTAGTAGTAGTCGTAGTAGTAGTAGCAGTAGTCGTAGTAGTAGTAGTAGTAGTCGTAGTAGTAGTAGCAGTAGTCGTAGTAGTAGTAGTAGTCGTAGTAGTAGTAGTAGTAATAGTAGTAGCAGTAGTCGTAGTAGCAGTAGTCGTAGTAGTAGTCGTAGTAGTAGCAGTAGTCGTAGTAGTAGTAGTAGTAGTCGTAGTAGTAGTAGCAGTAGTCGTAGTAGTAGTAGTAGTAGTAGTCGTAGTAGTAGCAGTAGTCGTAGCAGTAGTAGTAGTAGTAGTCGTAGTAGTAGTAGTCGTAGTAGTAGTAGTAGTAGTCGTAGTAGTAGTAGTAGTAGTCGTAGTAGTAGTAGTAGTCGTAGTAGTAGTAGTAGTAGTAGTCGTAGTAGTAGTAGTAGTAGTAGAGTAGTCGTAGTAGTAGTAGTCGTAGTAGCAGTAGTCGTAGTAGTAGTTGTAGTAGCAGTAGTCGTAGTAGTAGTAGTCGTAGTAGTTGTAGTAGCAGTAGTCATAGTAGTAGTAGTCGTAGTAACAGTAGTCGTAGTAGTAGTAGTAGTTGTAGTAGTAGTAGTAGTAGTAGTCGTAGTAGCAGTAGTCGTAGTAGTAGTCGTAGTAGTAGTAGTAGTAGTCGTAGTAGCAGTAGTCGTAGTAGTAGTCGTAGTAGTCGTAGTAGTAGTAGTAGTAGTCGTAGTAGTGGTAGTAGTAGTAGTAGTAGTAGTAGCAGTAGTCGTAGTAGTAGTAGTAGTAGTAGTAGTAGTCGTAGTAGTAGTAGCAGTAGTAGTAGTCGTAGTAGCAGTAGTCGTAGTAGTAGTCGTAGTAGTCGTAGTAGTAGTAGTAGTAGTCGTAGTAGTAGTAGTAGTGGTAGTAGTAGTAGTAGTAGTAGTAGTAGTAGTAGCAGTAGTCGTAGTAGTAGTAGTAGTAGTCGTAGTAGTAGTAGTAGTAGTAGTCGTAGTAGTAGTAGTAGTAGTCGTAGTAGCAGTAGTCGTAGTAGTAGTCGTAGTAGTCGTAGTAGTAGTAGTAGTCGTAGTAGTAGTAGTAGTGGTAGTAGTAGTAGTAGTAGTAGTAGTAGTAGTAGCAGTAGTCGTAGTAGTAGTAGTAGTCGTAGTAGTAGTAGTAGTAGTCGTAGTAGCAGTAGTCGTAGTAGTAGTTGTAGTAGCAGTAGTCGTAGTAGTAGTAGTCGTAGTAGTAGTAGCTGTAGTAGCAGTAGTCATAGTAGTAGTAGTCGTAGTAACAGTAGTCGTAGTAGTAGTAGTAGTTGTAGTAGTAGCAGTAGTCGTAGTAGTAGTTGTAGTAGCAGTAGTCATAGTAGTAGTAGTTGTAGTAGTAGTAGTAGTCGTAGTAGTAGTAGTAGTTGTAGTAGTAGTAGTAGTAGTAGTTGTAGTAGTAGTAGTTGTAGTAGTAGCAGTAGTCGTAGTAGTAGTTGTAGTAGCAGTAGTCATAGTAGTAGCAGTGCTGGATTACCCTATAGGCAGGCTAAGCACTTGCTTAGGGCACCAGCAAAGCAGGGACACAATTTATTTTTTTTTAAATGAGAAATTACGGTTTAGTATTGTTTTTATTTTGAATTACATACGGGTGGCACCATAATCTTTTCAGTGCTTTGGGCCTCGAGAGGTCTTAATCCGGCCCTGCCATTAGGTGTTGTGGAATGCACCAAAGCGTGAATGCATACCATCGAAATAAACGAAAAATGACATAAAATTCAACAACGGAACAAATAAAAACAATCTGAGTTTTCTATTTTCGAAAAAATAACTTGGGGTGTATTAATAGAACACGTGTACCCCGCCGGTCCCTCTCTCGGTGGATGAGTGTTGTACTCATCAGAGAACATCCAGACACAAGGCTGCATTACGATTTAGTCTACAGTGCATGGGAAACTAACTTAAATGCACAACTTAAACGTCATTTATGGAAAGAATCTTAAATTAGTAAAACGTTTTCCAACCTTTTGCAGCGCAATATGTGTACATTAAAATCCGCTTCTTCTGTAAAAAATACTCCCGCCGAATCCCCGAAATGTAACGCTGAAATAAATGAAGAATTAGATACTCTAAATTTTTTATGAGGTTATTTCAGAGGTGTATAAATTGAAATTTTGTGCAGCATACAGTCCCAACGTATGTTCAAAAACAGAAACAGGGCAATTGTTCCTTTAATTTAATTCTAAATAAAGAAAGGCGAGAAAATATGGATCTACTTTTTGTGTGTGTGTGCAACTAGGAAGTATCATAAAGAGCTATGCAAGTACTAATCATTCTAAATTTCCTTCCAATCATGTTATCAACTATACAATTATCACACATCTTTCTAAAAGTGGATAAAAGGATTTAGACTGAAAATTTAGGCAATCGTGGTTGGAATAATCAGAGAGAGAAGAACATGAAAAAGAATAATATTGATAAATAAGTCGTCTCCTTTCATGGGGTGTAGAAATTTATTATTATTATTATTATTATTATTATTATTATTATTATTATTATTATTATTATTATTATTATAAAGATCTTCTTTATAAGCATTTCTTTATTGCTTAACGATGGAAAAATAGGAACTCAAAATATCAAGTAGAACAGAGTGAATTATTATAGTAGAAGATAAGCGGTAACATTGAAACGGAAGGGCGCATTTACAATATCAAAGAAGTGCAGTTTATTTTTCAGAGTCATTGTCTATAATTTTAAAAAAATAGATATTTGATACATTAAATCCATCTGGGTCGGTTCAGTGGGATTAACTATTATTATTATTGTTGTTGTTGTTGTTGTCTTTGTTGTTGTTGTTGTTGTTGCTGCTGCTGTTATTATTATTATTATTATTATTATTATTAGGACGAAATGCATTTTCGTTTAGTAATTGCACAAAGTGCTATGTTTCCCTATGAAATCAACGATGTATATGAAAAACTGTAATTACACAAAATAAAAAGAAACAGTGCCACCAAATATATATGTTAAAATGGCTCATACACCTCTCCCCCTTATCCCCCTTTTTATGTGTCTCAAATTACATTACTCTGAGTTAAATACCTTTGAATATAATTTTGGGTGATCTGCTGATGAGACAACAAAAGTCGTTTTTTAAGATACAACCACTGAGGGTTGGAATCTGTAGGTGAGGGGAATAGGCTGGAATGGATTTATGTTATTAGTAACTGTGATAACACTTACTATTTAAGAATCTACCAATATTACTGCAATAATAATAATAATAATAATAATAATAATAATAATAATAATAATAACAATAACAACAACAACAACAACAACAACAATAATAATAATAATAGTTAATCCCACTGAACCGACCCAGATGGATTTAATGTAGCATGTTGGTAGTCATCATCAAGTTGATACAGTTGTTTCTCAAACAACTTTATACCTGATAAAAATAAAACTACTGATGATGGAACTTTTCGTCCTAAAGGCGTTTCGTCACGGGACCTTTCGGAACTACTTTTGTTCACATGGCACAATAAGGCGGCGGAAGAAGACAAAGTCACCTTAGGAACATTGTCGACTTTTGCTATTGCAACATATCTGGCGAATCACCAAATCCATTAAATTTATGTGTATTTCTACAACCACATCAGAGATTATTTCGCGACTTGACGGCAATGGCCGAACAATGTTCAGATTGCTTAGAATCATTGACGATGACAATGATGATAATGATGATGGTGACATTGCCAATGCTAACAAATTTACATTTGACAGCTCTTAGTATGCACTTTGTAGTTAAACAAAAAAAAAAGAAGAAAACTAATTCAAATGTATACTTGTGTATCATCTGACCGGAATATAAGGAGTCTAAGAGAATTCTATTAAATTTGTACAGGTGTATTAGAAACTGATTGAATGATTGTTGTAATAGATTTATTCTAATGATTATTGATTTAAAAAAAATGCAAAAATACTTTATATCTAAAGAAACGACACTTTTGACAAATATTTGTAGAGAATATCTGAAATCCCATCTAACCAGAGAAAGTGCATCATTAACGAAAATAACAACAAATTTTCAGTATTATTAAGAAAGTAAAATCAATTAAATTAACTTCACAAGCTGCACATTTTTGCATATTATTTTAAAACAAAAAATAAAACTTATGACCTAAAAATGAAAAAGAAAGAATATTAATGAACGGCCAAGTTTTCCGATCTTTCCGCACATTTGCTCTGTGCCAAAATGTAAAAATGTACTATTCTACGCGTGTCACTCACTGTGTGTGTTTATGTATCTGTATATGTTCTTTATTGTCCACTGGTGAAGACTTTACTTTAGGTCGAAACGTATGGAAACTTTCTTATTCTTACCGCGCCGTTTTGCAACCTTTGTGTTATTGCAAAAGAAAGAATATTCTCAGAATGAATATGGAGGAAATCGAACCTTTTGAGTATAATTTGGAAAATTAGTTTATGGCTGATGTAGTTTGCTGAGAACAGTAAAGATTAAAGTTGCTAAAAGAACGTACTGCAATATGGGGTGCAACCAGTACCCTACAAGATCTCATGATGTAACGCGGCCCCTGATAGCATGATCTCGTAATGTCGAAGTGGTCAAAAACATCAAAAACACGCTTCATTCAGTGTACTCTCAACTGAGGCCTTTAATCAACGCATCACCGGAGTCTCTGTTTAGTGATGGATATTAATTCGAACATGGTGTTACGACTCTATGGTCTAAGAAAAATGTAACAGAAAGAAAGTGAAACCAACAAATCAAGTAAAAAATCAACAAGCAATTTATTACTAGATAATTAAAATGAAAAATCAAAAAGTCACTTACAGTAATGTGTTTTGAAATCCTAATAATCCAATAAGAATGATTGTTCTAATCACAAGTTCTAAATATAGAATGTTCCGAATTCACGGCTGTGTCCTTGAATGTTATGATGTGATAATGGTCTCCAAAGTCCAGATGTACTAGAAATCTTGATGTGCTGATGTCAAAATGAAGTATTCCAAAATCTCTGAATAAGTTCAGTTAAATTCCAAAAACATTAATTAAAAATCCAAAATCCAAAAGTTTATGAGCACTGTTATAATCCAATGAATATTTAAAATAATTCCTCTCTTAGAATTTGGAATTAATTTTCACAACTGTAATAGCTCTTTACAAGACTGATGGTAATGTCAAAACTGAATAAATGTCCGCCAAACATGTCATATATAAAGATTGGTCACATGACAGAATGTTCTAGAATATGAGTCATCTTAATGGAATTTTTACTTGTAAACAAAATTCAACCTTGACCTTCAAATTGAGAAAACATATTGATCAAAACAACCTAATTCAAGGACACTAGTTAAACATGTTTTTCCTGATAAACATTAAGATCCAAGCAAACATCAAAGTGAAGAAACATTTACAATTTCCTAAAATATTTATAATATTATATAAACATCATACATAACAATGGAAAAATAAAATTTTGGAAATTAAATAATACATAAATTAAAGTTAAACAAGTGAACAAGTTTAGTGGATGAAACGTCCAGGTTCGAAACGACCCTGGGACGAACTGGATTTGGTACGAAACGTGTCCCGTGCCCATTAGGAAGCTGGTGGGTTAGGGTAAATGTTAACAAGGACCTACGTATAAATAAACGTCTTTGTTTTGAAATTAGCTTCACATCAAGCTGTCCATAAAGCCTTCCGCTCATAAAGATCCGCTTTGAATTTCTTTGATGGTCCTATTTTTAACGAAATGAAAGTATTGTCACCTCTTAGCATCAAGTGTTTCTGATGTCAAAACCAAATGTCCATGCACACGATGTTTAACCATTTTGAGCCGAAATACGACAAAATTCACTCAATGATGTAATTTATAAATAGCATTGAGGATTGACCGGCTGCAGCTTGGTGGACTGACTCAGTCCAGTCCTGCTGTTCAGGGCCAAAACAAATACCTTCGTCTTAATCGTGGCAACCATCACGTCATACTTTTGCTTACACTGGATCTAACGTAACATAGGTAAATGACAGTGATCTAAAACAAAAAGTCTGAGAATGAGCACGATTCTGCTACTGTGCAAAGAGCATACTGTATAATCCGGGCGCTTTTAGAGTACTCTCTGACTGATATCAAGGTCAAATTGGATAAAGTTTAAAGCTGTAATTCTCTGTCATATTCAACAATTTCGAGGTGTTTTCATTGTTTTAAAGATGGTCGCGAATCCATGGAAGATGCCCAACGTTCTGGAAGACCGTTGTCTGCGATTGGTGAGCGGAAAGTGATTGCTTTGAAGGGTGCAAATGATGAAGATGCTTGACACATAATGGAAGATATTTATATTATCACAATCATTAATTCGTCAGCTGTTTATAATATATTGAAAAATTGTTTGAAGCTCAGATAGATTTGAGCAAGATGGGTCCTGCATTTGTTGACGGCTGATCAAAAACAGACTCATCTTGAAATCACCAAACAGCTACTCGGCAAATATTAAAAGAGTGACCAGAGTCTCTTTAATGAGATTATAACAGGTGATGAAAAATAGATTTACTATCTTGTACCCGACTCAAGAGAGAATAATAATGTCTGGATTCAAGAAAACTATAAAAGATACACAAATCGCCCGACGTAGTCGTACTGCAATGATAATTCATTTTCGATGCACAAATATTCGGTCGTCCAGTTACTTGTGCCTGACTTTGTTAGTGTCACTGGACATTTTTATGCCTCCAGAGTGTTGTCATACATCGTGGAACACTATTGAATATCCGACTACGCACCGGTGTCCGAGTTATCAATCTACTCTATGACAACAGTAGTATAGTGTGGCGGTCTAGACACAAACCGGACTCCCATGTTAAACAGAGTCAAATGTTTCTATACCCAAACAAGAATTTAACATGGTAATGTCACTCTGGACAAAACGGAAATTTAACATGGGAATGTCACTCTGGACCCAAACGGAAATTGAACATTAGGCCGCCATCTTGTGGGTTTATAGTGACTAACGGGAATCCTATGTTAAACAGGATCTGCGGATTATAGACCCGAACGGGGATTTGAACATTAGATCTCCATTTTGAAATGTATAGGAAAAACAAATGTATTGTTTCAAAATTGGTTCATAGGTTTTTCACAGGATGAGTCTGGCTGAAAATGTAAGAGTGTTACATGTTTTGGTCTGTCGGCCCTCTAACTGAAATGAATAACACGTCGTACGTTTATCGTGTGTGGTGAGTCGGGTTGTTTGTAAGATTGTATGGATCTATTTTGGATGGAAATGTAATAGGTAGGAATCCAGTGACAGGTCAAAGTTTCATTCATCAGTTTTGATAAAAAGTTAAGAAAAGCCATCGTATCTCGATAAACACGTTGACCTTAGATAAAAGTCGATCAGTCTACTTGTTACAGAGTGTATCGTACGATAAATATTTGTTTTTTTAAATAATTTATTTTACCTAGGCGTGGAGAGTTTTGTCAGAATTTAGCGTTCAGGTAAGATTTATGTTCATGTTGTAACATTGTATTCAGACAGAATGTCAAGTGCTACCCTATTTTGTTTTGCTTGATAATGATATTGGCATAAAAGTATATCGAAATTGGGCACCGTAACATGAAGAGGGTGGGTGTCTGTGTCTCTGTGTATGTGTTTGTGTGTGTGAGAGAGAGAGGGGGGGGAGAAAGAGAGTTAAAGAAATTTTGGGGAAAAAACTAGTCAACACTATTTTTTCAAATTTAACATTTTTTAAAATGTTCACTTGAACATCAATAAATGAAGAGGGAGAATTGTGGCTAGTCCCTTGTTTTTCGTGTTCAAATACCAAATATTAAACATGAACATATTTAAAGGGTAGACAATGTTGTAAAGTAAGACTAGACTCCCAATGATTTAGTACAGTGTAATTTTGCCATAGTTATTAAATAGAGTGGATACAGCATTTGCTCTCATGAAGTCGATGATGTTGTCTTCCAGAGTAGGTAATCCATAGGAATAAAATTATTCCACGTTGTGATCATTGGGAAAGAAAACGGCACCCAATGAGTTCCTGAACGATAACTGTCATCTTAATCGATGACATAAGCTCGAACGTCTTTAGGTTTATCATGTGTGGGGTTTTTTTTTTTGGTCCCTAAAAAGAAATGTAATGATAAAACTACTATTTAACATGCCTTTTGGAATGACCAACATTCAGTCATTTACTGACCATACAAGGTAGGATGTAAAATAAGGGGTATAAAAATAGAATGTAATTCCCTTACAAATAAAAATATCTTCCATGTCCCCCTACCACCCTATGATGACCTTATAAATAAAGCAAAAACTAAACATCTAGTCCCTCTATGATATACCTACCCTACTCTCCCCTGCCCTTCATTTTCAAACAAAACAAACATCCTATTCACACAGAGTAATATGTAAAATAAGGGATATAAAACTAGAATTCAAATCACTTATGAATAAAAAATACTTTTCCTATCCACCTAACGCCATATGATGACCTTATAAATAAAATATATTTTTTAAAAAAACACTTGTCCTTGTATAATCTCCCTACCTTACTCACCTCTACCCTCCTTTTTTAAAACAGAACTACCATCCAGTTCACACAGGGTAGGACGTAAAAGAAGGGATGTACAAAAAGGATTTGTATCCCTTATAAAGATGGCGGCCTAATGTTCAATTCCCATGTCAAATTCTCGTTTGGGTCTAGAAACTTTTTACTCTGTTTAACATAGGAGTTCAGTTTGGATTCTAGAGCGCCACACTCTACTACTGACAACACACTGTCGCATAATTCCGCCGTCGTGACAGACTTCCTGAAGAAGCACAGCATCCAAAGTTTGCTACATCCTCCAGACGTCCCTGATTTAGTTCCATGTGATTTTTGGCTGAATCCCGTATTCAAAGATTCGCTGAGGGGAAGACGATTTGAAAGTCGTCATGCGGTTGGAAGTGCGGTCTTTTAGTGTATGAACAACATTCCAAAAAGTGAATACAAAATGGCATTTTATAATTGGAAAATCAGACTGAGACAGTGTGCAGAGGTACAATGGGAGTACTCTGAGGGGATGCACTGATGTACTGTTCACTAATAGAGAATTTTCTTGTACAGCGCACCAATATTCAGAACTTTTTTTAAATATCCGTGGTACATATCTCGTTCTCGTAGACGGAGTAAGATTATTACGGACATTCTGTGATATTGCTTTTATTCTAGCAAGATTTACTCCCCTTGAGTACTCTTTATTATTTAAAAGCAGATTACAGTGTACATTTGTTTGTTTTTTCTTTATTTATTTATTTATTTATTTATTTATTTATTTATTTATTTATTTATTTATTTATTTATTTATTTGCTTTAAAACATTTGTGTTTCGTCAATGTATTGAATTTAGAATATGGTGATTTCATTTATTTCCTTCAAAATTAATTTCCCCTCGACCATTGTTGCTGTGTTGTATCTTGACAGACTTTTCCCTATCTATTTAAAGTTTGGTGTATGCCATAGGTGGCGCTCTACCTATATTATGCACTTCTAACAGGGTGACAGTTGTAAGGTGAAGTTGTCTGCATGTAACAGGCAAAATGGAGAGAATGTTGGCATACCTCTATGCTACTTTCAAGTACTGTGGCTGAAATTTCTAAACATGTTGTACTTGTGGAAATTGTTCATGATTTAGGCACACAGCTGACCATAATGGCTGCTCCCATGTACTCGAAAAATCAACCTTAACTAGTCCAATGTACACTAACTTTAGCAGTTTTTAAAATAGGAAAAACGAATTTTGCCAGAGTAGGCAATACCAGCTTCTGAAAGTGCAATGAATGAATTACAAAATATATAAAAGGTATAAAAAAAAATTATCGGCTCGTTTTTTTTTTCTTCACAATTTACCTTTGAAGTCGTCCAGGAAGTGAAAATGACCAAGCGGAGCTAGCAGTTTTTTGATCGATGCTCATCTGAAGTAAGGCCAAGCTGTATACTCTATAACCCCAATTACACCAATCAATCATAAACCAAAATAAAGGGAATTAAAGATTCTTTTAACAATACCTAAAATACACAAGGTCTTTTTTAATTGCCATGATAACCAGTGAGGAAAACCTGGGAAATTCTTTTTCTCTAAAAATTAAACTCTGTGCAAAGTACGAAAGTGTAGAGCGCCACTATATGGGTAAACATTATGACCTAACAAATTAAAACGTTTTTGCATGCATCCAATCAGAGCAACGTTTAAATAGCTATATATTGGACGTACTGGATGTACCCAATTGTCTGGATACAGATTAGACCAAGCACATCTGTTAGGTCTAACATCTGTCCGACATTGATTTGAAGGTTGCTTTCTTTATATCACTTGACGCGGTACACCTATCAGATTGATTAACTGGACAATTAATATTCACGAAATGGATTTGTGCATTACATATTCAAAGCGGGCATGCTTATTTTTACATATTTTGTAGAGAAGAACTGGGAACTTCGAAGTCCAACATGCGAGTAGAAGTTTGAAATACAACAGTAAATAGGACGAAGCAATTACCTCGAAAGAAACCTTTTAAAGCATATACATTATTATTATTATTATTATTATTATTATTATTATTATTATTATTATTATTTATTGTCATATGAAGTTTAAAGTGAGCGAGAAACAACTGGAACGTTTCCTGGAGTAACTTTTGTTTACAGTTAGATGGTTAAAATTATGCCCTGAAAACGATTACAATGCAGGAGCTTCCGGGAGTTTCGCCTCCAATGATATTTCTGGATCGGTCGCTGGCCTTGACGTGCAGTATGCAGTACAATAGCTGAGAACCCATCTTTCCCACTTCTTATCTGGTGGGAAATTTCATTGTTTGAAATTGGATAGTATCTAAATATTAAATTGAAGCACTAAACCTTATGTATAACTAAATAAGTAATTCAAATGTTATTTAATAAGTTGACAAAACAAATGTGGTATTATGTTTTGCCGCGTTTGACCGATTTTAAAAATATGCTCCGAATAGAAGGAAGCATTATGGAAATATTATGACATCTATGTGATATAATACAATAGCGACACAAAATTATAGCAAAATTCAATGATGTTTTGGAACAATAGCTCGGTTTTCACACTCGGAAAAAACAAATACGCAGGATTCAAATCTTGTTCGGAGTATTCAGGTCTGTTCCGTTGTATTCCTGCTAAGGTTTGAACTTAGCTAACCATGTACGTCCGATTATTCTGACATCATTCAAAAGTAACAGCACTTAATTTTATTGAAATTTCAGCATGTGCTTATGGGAAAGAGTAATAATTAAATTAGGCAAATGTTCGAGCTAAGTCTTTAGCAGTTTCTTCCCTCTTTTATTCTTGCCTTAAGCAAGGAACCACGCGCTGCAGATGAAGCAAATTGTTCACCAATTAATTTTGCAACCACCCACTCACCCCAGAATGAAATGCCATTTAAAAATATATAATCTGGCCACGTTTTATGCACTTAGTATCACAGCAGTAATGTTTTTGGATTGTTGTAAGTTTGTTTAAACTGTACTTGCTCTCTCTATACTGCATTAAGCAGTTCTTTCCAGCGTCAAATCTACTGATTCAATTTCTTTCGCCCTACGAGGACCGCAACACCGTCTCGCTATAAGTCTGATCCTACTGCAAATTGCATAGATACAAATCTGCCGTCGAATAATGCGCCTTCATATCTGGAGCTATGCAGTGTGTTAGGCCTATTCAGACAAGCAAACAGCATATACTCTGATCGGCCTGCTCATTATGCGACGGCAGATCATGGTCTATGTTGCGTTCAGTTAGATATGACTACTGTAAGTGAGTTTGGACGGAAATTGACATCCACGCAGTTATCTGCGCTTGAGTCGCAGCAGTAAACCTATACGTGGAAAACAACTTAAACGCCGTTCACAAGATCAATCCGGCAGTATTTGTTGTTATCTGTACTAGTGGACGTAATGTGGCAGCAATCAATATTTGATTAATTCCAGCAGAATCACAGTTGTGTCCAATTGTATTAAAATATTTCAGTTGATTAAAAAGTAGATTATTCACTAGGTCTTGCATCAAATTAGAGTTTGGAATCTAGTCATAATAAATCCTGATATGAACTTAGTTCATAATATTTCTATTTGTAATTAATATCGCAGCAAGAATAATTGTGTATAGGTTGAGTACGAATTAAAATTCTCTAACCTGTATGATAATATTATTTATTCGTATTATCAAATTCTGCGAACGTTACCACCAACTTTGTAACATCATTTTTTGGTGATGTGTGCATGGTCGAGATGATATAGAGGTTGGTGGGTACAGGCAAGGCAATAGGTGCTGTAAACCGCGGATCCGGGTTCGAATCTCCGTAGAGTACGAATTAAAAGTCTCTAACCTGTATGATAATATTATTTATTCGTATTTAAAAATTATGCTAATGTTATCAAGCATTCTCCTGTAGGATCCAGGGATAGCACTTTCCGCTCTGTTTGGTGTATATTTGTAATTAATATATATATATATATATATATATATATATATATATATATATATATATATATATATATATAGTTGATTCAGGACAATTTTGTGATATCCCATAATCAATCTAATCAAACGAAGATTATCTGATCAGTTTATACAGTATCAGTTTATACAGTCATGGAGAGGGTTCCTAGTATGAACTAGTAAATTGACTTATTATGCTATGTACAAAAAACAGTTGTGAGTTGGAACCATACAATTACAAATGATAAATTGAAGAATAGCTCTTACTCGTTTAAGAATAGTGTCACACAAATCTTGTTGTAGAATTAGATCGTTATAGAAACATATTCAGATAAGAGCAATTTTGTGCATTATTGGTTCAAAAACATCTTTGAAATAGAGTATCACTTCCTCCTTGTATGTCCTTTGAATCGTGACATTAGAAACAAATATTTACCTGGGTACTTTTAATTTTGTCATAGATTTCACAAATTTGAATCTCTGATGTCTTCTCAGTCAAGAGATAAAATTATTAGATTAGCTAAATACATTTATTTTTCAATGGAATTAAGAGATAATATAATATCTTGATCACTTCTGTCATTGACTAATTCTTGGTAATTGTTTTTGTAGACATATCAATGCCTTGTAAAAACATTTATTGTATAAGCACATTATGTTAACACTGTACACATTAAGGCTATAACTATTATGTATATATGTTTAAAGCTGAATAAAATATTATATTCTATAATGTTCTTTAGTATAGCGTTAGTTATTGCACAAAGCTTGCAATTGACTATGTTCACACTAAGAATCGTTTTGAGTTTGAAACAAAACAATGCATTGTTTTTCCCATTATTATGTTACTTACCAGGAGTGTTTAAATTGAGTGCCTTTCCTAATAAGTCATATCTAAATGAAGAAAATGACATAAACATCGGACTAAATACTGCAGTCATGATGAGTCTTGCAAACCATGACACAGGGCCATCTAAATTATTGACGTTTCATTGAAGGGTGCGATGACTAAAGCAGGAAACGAACTGAATTACGCTCATGAGGTAGTGCAAAGTACATCGACTGAGGCAAAACGAGATGAAAATTTAACTTTTTACCTTTGGATATATGGAGAGTTTCTTTGGTTTATTTGTGGATTTAACGCCATTTTTCAGCACATGACAGGCCACTGGAAGCTACTGCAAGCTTTTTCACATCCCCACGTTGGCCGAGCAGATATTCAAACCCACGCGGTGAGATGTCAGTGATATATAAAAGCCCTACCGCCTTAGACCACTTGGCTCCCAGGGCCCCGGGATATATGAAGAGGAAATAAGCAAGAAACTTTGCAACTGTATCATTTTGGATTGGAGAGTTCACGATACAAACTGTTAATAGACATCAAAGGTGTGACCTCATAACTATGAACTTTAAACTCGCTGACCACTTGTGTCACTGAACTGTGAAAAATATTATCTTTATTCAAACAGCACTTAAAGCGTAGAGAAGAACCAAAATCGTTGCACGCCAAATCAATATGTATTCTAAATGTTATATATCTCATAATGTTTCCAAGATATCTTGTCAAATTTATAGCATGTCCAATAACGCTAACAAGGTATTTAATATAATTGCTCAGAATGTAAAATATTTTATACAATTTACGAGATTGTAATAATAAACTGTATTCAATATATGTAAGCTATCTAATATTTACTTTGGATATTTTGCAAATTTTACACGATATCCTATATAATCAACTTTTGAAATCTTCTAAAATAAATACACGTAAGTTCCATGTATATCACATAATTTTCAAATCTCTTCTAAAGGGTATAAAAGTAGTCGAACAATTTGTAATATATTTCTAAAAGGTTATGTTTTCTGAATAGATGCAAATTAAACAGTCTAATCATTGGAGAGATTAGTCTATATGAGAATTCAGTTGCTTCGTGTGATCAGAAAATTATTACACATTTATACCAAGCATGTAGTATCATATTGTAAATTATTCATGAAGTCATGAAGCTTGAAAACAGAACATACTCTATGCATGAACGGCCATCGCTTTGCTTTGGCTATTCTTGCAGTGTGTAATCGATGTTCAAGCTTCATGACTTTGCGATTGCAGTTCATGCAACGTGTGTAATTTATATTCCAGCTTCATGACTTCATGAATCTTGTAAAATATTAAGTTTAATTATTATCAAAGGTATTACATTCTGAGAAATTTTGCAGACGAATATCGCTGAAGATAATGTGTCACTATTTGGTGTAGCGTTTCACATTCATACTGTTCATTTTGACTATTGAAATAGCACTTTAAATTGATACTGATTAGTTGTGTGTATATTTAATAAATAAACGATTCTTCAAGGCTTTATTTCTTAGCTTAACCATTAACAGGTCAAACAATACAGTCACAATTTACAACAACAGCTGAAACTGTCATGGGCAACCATTCAGGTAATTGAAATGTGGCCTTTTAAGACAGGTGGCTGCTTAAAAAAAAGTTTATTTCTACAATAGGTCAGCGTAAAGGACATGGTTTCAATTTCTTAGATTTGCTCAAGATCACTGTTCATTTTATAGTCTATAACGAATTTCTTACGCCATATCTCTACATTTAGTTAGCGAGTTTTGTGTTCCACTCATATCACTTCTGCACGCGTATAAAGGGGAGGTTATGATTGTTCCAACTTCCCTGAATGCAACACTTTCAAACACAAATGTTTGTAAACAGAGCAATATAAGTTTATTAGAACAAATAATTTGTGGTCGTCAGGTATGAAGGTTCCAAAAATAAAAGTAAACAGAAACCTCGATATTTGACCTTGAAGATATCGTCTTTATTTATATTAAGTTTATTTCTAGAAAAATAAATCTAAACCGAAAGTCCATATTTGACCTTTAAGATATCGTCTTTGCTCTTTTTATGTTAATTTCTAGACTTCAGTAACATCTCATACGAACGAAATTGGCTCTTCAATATACTACCAACTGTTCTATAATCTGTCTAATCCTGCATATGATATCGTCTTTAGAAATCAAATTTAATTCTTACCTTTTGGAATACATCGTCATCTCACCTAATAGCAGTAAAAATCAATTTTGCAAGTATTACAAAATTCTTAATTCCCAAATCATCAAAAACATCAACAAAAATATTAATACATCCCTGTATACAGGCGGTTCGAAGAATGGAAACAAAGTTGGAGCTGCCTTTGCAACACCCCGTGGCACCATTTTGAGCTGATTACTTCATAAAGCCTCCATTCTTACGTCTGCAATAACCCACCGCCCAAAAAATAACATTTTGTTTTAAAAATCTGCTGATCTTTTCGGATTCATTTTCCACGCTGAAAGCCTTTCAAACCATGAAATATGATAACCAATTAATATCCCAAATCTTACAAAAACATGATTTGCTATACAGTCTGGAAAAAGTATTCTGTACTGTTGGCTGCCTAGTCACACTTTTACCAAGGGTAATGAAAGGGCTGATTAAAAAAAAGCCAAAGCTGCCCTGCAGTTACCCGTTTCTGAATGGAAGATTCCATTTACTGACATCAAATATTATATAAATCAGCATGTTCTACATACTTGGCAAAATATGTGTAATGAAATCTCCACAAACAGTGTTAGAACATGAAACCCATAATTGGAGAATGGCAGCCCTCATACTGAACAAATATCAGAGATGATGCGGTATTGTGTCGATCGCATGTCGCACATCAGGGGCGGATCCAGGAATATTGTTCAAGGGGTTGGTGGCGGAGAGAGGCGTGAACAAGTAGGCAAGAGGTCTTTGGGATGAAATCCTTGGTTGGGGCCGAAGGGGCGCATCCCCAGGAAGCTTGTGCATTTTGAGCGTCTCCAGGGCATAATTTTAACCATTTAGCTGTAAAGAAAACTTACTATAGGAATCGTGCTGGTTGTTTCCCACTCACACACCGATATCCGCCTCTGGACACACATACCTAACTCTTGAAGGGTGAACCTCGACCGGAGTGCATAACCTGCCAGTATCCACTGACAGTAGAACACTTTCTTGTCGAGTATGTTGACTTCCACCCTGTGAGACAGATTGTTTGATGTGAACTCAATGATGAACCTTTACGCTGACGTATCACCATAGAAAATCTTGAACTTTTTGAAGAAATGCGGTTTATAGAACAACAACAACAACAACAACAACAATATATATATATGTATATATATATATATATATATATATATATATATATATATATATATATATATATATATATATATATTGGCCTTCTGTTATGAGAATGTTACATGTTTTACTTTAATATTTTGTTCTGTGTACACTTTACAGAATTTTAACATTTTTACCTTTCTTTTTTATCGTTTAGTACCTCATGTTTATGTTTAATAGGAAGGTTTTATCTGCCTATTTGTTGACAATTCTTTATATTTAAATTTGTATAACTTTACTTTTAATTGGTAACATATAGCCAGTGTTGTGCTGATGTGCCGTTAAGCTCTCCTCCTTCTACTGCTACTACTACAGTGTCACTTTAAGACATTTGATTGCTTAATAAAGGTTGACCTGTTTCACTGCCCGTTTTGCTTCATGAACATAACGATAGGTTTCTAATTTTTCATTATGTCCACTGAAACTAGTTAAAGTGTTCTTAAGATGATTGAAGTATAAACCACGAAGAATATAGCAACGTCATTAAATAAAACTTGCAACATTGTTAAAAGAGCAATATTTGTAATGAATTATATCGTTAAAAACTCCTGCACAAGTACGTTTAAAGTTGTTCGTGTTAATAAATTGTCAAAGTCGTTCATCTCCCACAAATAGTTGTCCACAATACAAAAGCATAGTTGATATGTCGCCATTTTGCTACTTTAAGGCCAACAGGTACAAAATCGGCGTAGAAGATTGCATTTCGTCCATAAGCATATCAGATACTGACAGTTTTAAAAACCGATGATACATATGCGGAAGTGTTTTATTTTTCTGACCAGTTTCCCGCTAGCGGAAAAATTATAAGCTGCCTTAGGCACCTGATCCATTAGTTTAAAAAGAAGTTTCGTAAGTTAGAAGGGAGTTTATTGAGGTTTGTTCTACAGCTTGTACTATCTAACCGTGAAAACCTGTCAGGTAATATATTTTCACCATAGTCATTTTACTTTAATCTAGGGAAAAAAGACATTGTATGGAATGTAATCTTGAAAGAAAAGCATTGATCCAACAGGTATGTGCTTATAACAGACTTGCTCATACATGAATTTTAAATCTCCCGTAATGCCAATGTTATTAATTCTCAGTGAAGTCATGATTAGACTAAATTTATTCTTGCATACGATCACATTGACATTTGGTAAAACTATTAATTCTTGTTATGCACCATTTGCAAAAAAATAAATTTAAATATTAATAAATTGTTCACAAATTATTTTCGTAATAAATATGTATCTTATCAATATAATGGTAGGGTTCGATGGTTAGACTTGTTTATTTGAGAGTTGCAAGTTATGATGTTAAAGGACAAATAGTTTTTACAATAAGCTTGCCCACTGAAAAGTTATTTTTTAAGACTGGTATACCAATCATGTCACAGCTCTTCCATATATATATATATATATATATATATATATATATATATATATATCTATATATATAAATATAGATATATATAACCTGTTGTTGCTATTGGACTAGATTGCTACTTCATGTCACAGGTTAAAAGGAGAGTATTATGACAAAGTGGAACACAATGTAAGTTGGTATTGCTTCTAGATGACAGTTTAAAACGGAAATACAGTGCACAAGTTGTTTCGAACGGGAAAAATAGTTTTCTGAAGGCACTTATCCATGGAACAAGTACTTTCAAATATAAAAATTTAACTCCGTAGCAACACTGATAGAAAAAAATGTCCCTATAATACTTTGGTATAAAATAAGTAAGATAACGACTTTCTTTATCAATTTACCCTTTTTTTCAGGATCGAAAACATGGGCCAGTTTGTCGCTGTTCTTGTAATGCTGGGTCTTATCTGTGTTGCCAACGTTCTATGCACCTTACCCCCTATAGGTAATCGAGAAGTTTTTGTTCATTTCAGTTTAGCTTTAATACATCTTAGTTTATCCTTTTACCTAATACAAACAATGTGAATTCTTAAGTGATTTATCAGCAACAAAGTCAGTGCATGTGATATTATGTCTGTGGTATGGCATCAGTCAATATTAGTACTGGATACTATCCCAAGATAAAGTTTATTGTTTTAATTTAGTTGGATTTTAACCCTGCGCAATGGGGGAATCAAAGTTAGTTAAATACCCCTTAAATCTGACAGGCAGCACTACCAGAAAACCCATTCCAACAACTCTTTTATGGTTGTAGTCCGTCTCTGTCTTGGATTCAGTTGTGTTTTCCTTAGGAAGAAAATTATGTTCCACAAAAACATTCTTCTGGGATAAAATGTTTATTACAGACTGCTTTATAAAACTAAAGCGGTGCTTCGTATTTAAAAAAAAAATATATTGGGTAGGATCAGAGTTAATCCGCTTTTCATGTGACGCCATCTTCTCGGGAGACAACTGACTAACGAAGGACATCGCATAATACATTGTTACATACTGTACCAATAAAGATCGCGTGAAGCGAATTGTCACCTCCAGGGTCACACGCTCAAATCGGAAAATCCGCTGCCTTTTTTCGTCAACTCAAAAAGAAAAAAAGAAAAAAAAACTGGGACGTAATTCGCCGCTTAATAAACATATTATTCGGAACTACTTTTGTTCACATGGCACAATATGGCGGCGGAAAAAGACAAAGTTGTTATCGGAACATCGTCTGCCTTTTTTGTCGCAACATATGTGGTGCACTCTGTATTCCTACAACTACTTCCGATGTAATTTCTTGACTTGACATAAATTGCCTAGTGATGTACCGATTGTTCACAAGCTGTTGATTTCCGAGTGGTTCCGAAAAATATGCCTAAAGAGTTTCGTTCAAACAAGCAGGGGTTTCAGTGATTGGTCTATTTGCAGCTGGTTTTAAAACTTTGAATATTTTCAATGCTTTAGGTAGGATAAAAATGTAAAAACCTCGCAAGAAACCCTTTAGTCTATTATCGTCTTCTGTCACTTTATATAAAAACAGACAGACTTTCGTTGTCCTTGGATTATTTTATTATCAAACAGTAAATTTCCAAGATAATGAAGTACGTAATAGTCTATATTGGATGCGATGACTCATTTTGTATGTTTCTTTGTGCTTTTAAATGTTATATATATATATATATATATATATATATATATATATATATATATATATATATATATATATATATATATATATGGCGGGGCGGGAGATTTGCTTTTTTATAAATGTTTTTTTTTCTTTGTTTGCTATTTAATCCTTGTCTTCTGTTCCTCAATGGCTTCATTCCCGAAAAAGACTTTCGTTGTTTATACTTTGCTGGTTTTATTATTGATAATTTTACATCATGTTAGGGATGATCGCTGTAAATTGTCGGAATAATGACATTTGACAAACAAAATAGTTTTTATATAATAAAGAGTGTGAGCAATTCAAACACATGAAATAATTGAAAGGTTTGTCTGCATTTTCCTGTGGTATAAAAGTTACATATCTGCATTTACAAAAGACAAACAAAATGCACTCTGTGCAAATGAACATAAAACTATTATTTGGTTAACAAACGTCCATAAAATAATTAGTGAATGAGTATCTAAAAATCCAGCAAACTAAAGATCATAAGTGTTATTTTTTGTTTGTATTTACGTCAAGAAAACTCAATGTACTGACTATATTTTCCTCTATGGCACATTTATCGAGATTGCATTGGAATTTTTAAAGATCAAGATTGCAAAAGCTGTTTTACTGCAGGTCACACATTTAAATTGGTTTCCCAAAGAATAAATTATGTGTAAAGGATCGGGGAAAAATGCTTGCCTGCATCTTGACGTTTGATGCTGGAGGTGATTCTTAGAGACCAATTTTATGCACCATGCAATAATCATATATCTTCTAAGACAAATCTTCTAAAACTCTAGTTAAGTATATTTTATAGATTCGAACTAACTTTCTTGTTTCACTTTTTAAAATGATTGTATCCTAATTAATAGATATACTATAATATGATAGTATATAATTGACATTAAGGAAAAACAAATCCTCTACTCTCTTAAAATATAATTCAGTTTTTTCACTATATATAGCTTTTGGTAACACCTATCAGTTTTGTTGACCACATATTCATATCACTGCCGTAATTACTGCTGTTTTAATTTTAAACTTCGTATCGGACAATGCTATGCATTTTCCAAAGACTGCAACTTGTACCCACAAAACAGGCCAATATAGAGGCAATCATTATTTCTGAACATTGAATCGGATTCTTATCAAATTTCTCACCCACCCACTCCCCCTCCCCCCCCCCAAAAAAAAAAATAAATAAATTTACTATAAATTGAAATGTTACAATGATTTGCTGGTCAGTTTTATCTTTATCAGCTAATATGTATTGTTTTGTCTTTTCAACAGGCGGTGGGTTAGGTTTGTCGCAGATTAGTAATTTCGGCTCAGGACAAGGTTTATTCGGCAGTGGCTTTGGTAGCTTTGGACTGCCGTACAGCGGAAGTTTATATGGCAGCTATCCAGGCGGTTACGGAAACTATTTGGGCGGTGGGTTCGCAAACTCTCTCGGTGGTAGTTTGGGTGACTACAGTAACTTCTTAGGCGGCGGCTACGGAAACGTCTTTGGTGGTGGCAACGGAAACTTCCTTGGTGGTGGCAACGGAAACTTCCTTGGTGGTGGCAACGGAAACTTCCTTGGTGGTGGCAACGGAAACTTCCTTGGTGGTGGCAACGGAAACTTCCTGGGCGGTGGCTACGGAAACTTCCCAGGTGGTGGCTACGGAAACTTCCCAGGTGGTGGTTACGGAAACGTTCAGGGTGGCCGTTACGGATCCTACCTCGGTAGTGGTTTCAACCAACCGACCTTTACAGGAATTGTTTATTAAAAACTTTTAAAACTGGTATGCTATTCCATAACTCCTTGTGTATATCGTAGTATGATACCTTTATAATAATAATAATAATAATAATAATAATAATAATAATAATAATAATAATAAGTATAATAATAATAATAATAAGTATAATAAGTATAATAATAAAAAGTATAATAATAATAATGATGATGATAATAATAATAATAATGATAATTCAAGAGCATAATAATACGTTGACTTAAAATTGAAAAACCTTCAATAAGTATTTCTAATGAACACTTTTATTAATATAACTCAATCATAGAAATACATGAGAAGTGAATAAACTCAAATGAAAACAAACATACATACATACATACATGCATACATACATACATACATACATACATACATACATACATACATACATACATACATACATACATACATACATACATACATACATACATACATACATACATACATTTAGTTTCATATAGTTAGCGAGACAGAAGGTTAGGAAAAGACCCAAAGACCCCAATACTTGAGAGAAGAAATATATTACAAAAGGAAAGATTTTCTACTTACATAAATATACATGTTTTTGACTATTAATTTTAAAGTACATTCAGCCTACATCTCCTAAAACAAGCAAAGGTAATGATTTATTTAAGCAGACTTACGGACAACAACCCACAAATAGATTAATTTATTTTCTTTACAATGAAAAAAGCGATGATTCTTATGATATTTAGTTCTATTTTTCTCTTTTCCTATGTAACCTTGTACAAGAAAGGGCAGGCAAAGCGACTAATGATGAACATGAGTCCACGAGCTGTGTCCTGAAATGGAAAAATATGTTTGCCATGAGAATGAACTCAATGTGTCTGTAACCAGCCTTGAAAGCCGACTTTCATTCTCGAATAATCGCTAGCTTCCTATCGAAAGAGTACGCAGTTCCCTATTGCAACGTTTTCTGTTTGTTTCCTTTATTCTACCTCGTTCCCATAAACTTTTTAAATTGTCAACATTTATTATTTTCCTTCTTTGTTTTTTATTATACTTTTTTTTCCTAAATAAAGAGTTTTTACTTCATATGTTTTCTTATCCACCTTACCTTCTCCAAACTTAAAACCAACCTACAATTAAACAAGAGATCTAAAATAGCACGCGAGAAGACGTGAGATGAAGAGATTTTCTTTTCAGAAGTTTTACTCAAGTAAAAGTAAAGTCTTTAATAATATTGGACAGCAATATTAAAACTTTTCGCCAAAATACAACATTTAGAATAAACAGAAAAGTTATCTCCAAAAATCAGTTCAATGAGCAAAAATTTTATAAGAATATCCAAAAGCCATCACAACTAAAAACCTTCAGTTGCTTCAAGTATTTCATCTATCCATTTACCTGTCTGTGTGTAAATCTGTCCATCATTCTCTCTCTCTCTCTCTCTCTCTCTCTCTCTCTCTCTATATATATATATATATATATATATATATATATTACATATATATATTATATATGCGTGTTTGTGTGTAAGCCTGTATGTATGTATGTGTGTGTATCTGTTTGTCTGTCTGTCTCTGTCTCTCTTTCTGTCTGTGTGTGTGTGTCTGTGAACCTGTCTGTCGTATACCTATCAGTCGCGGACTTACATCCAATTAAAATCACAAGGACTAACAAAAGTATGCTGCACCTTTACATACAATGATACACACGGGGGATGGGAAGTGGATGTGTAGCTTCAAATTCTTCAGTCGTTTCTCAGCTTATGTATTTAGCTTCAGGGCTGACTAGTCGTGTTTTTTTAAAAATATAACTTAATAGATATAAGTCCGAGTTTCCTCTGACCCTTCACACCCCATTTTTGATATTTGGACCCACACCTCAACATAACTGTCCAAATATCAAAAATGGGGTGTGAAGGGTCAGAGGAAACTCGGACTAAATAGATATATATACAACTAACAGTCAATTCAAATGACCATATAAAACTATCTATCAACAATACTTTGGCATGCCATAAACTTATTAAGAAGCCGAAATGAATTAATAGTTTATTTAACTAATAAACATATGTAAAATAAACATTATTCGACAAGAGATTATGCAAATTTTTATGCAAATTTTACCTCTACCATTTCAAAGAGATAGTCTCGGTAGCTTAGTTGGTAGAGCTCTGTACTCGTAATCCAAGGGTAGTTTGTTCGATATTCGGTCTTTAATTTAGATTTTTTTAAATTGCTCAGGGACCTCCAACCAGTGGCGTACTAAGGGTAAAATGCTCCCGGGGCGATGATGATGGCCCAAAGGGCCTGAATAAGAAGCCCGAATTTTTATCAGCTGTTTTGGCGCCCCAAGACCTCTGTCGCCGGGGGCAACCGCCCCGTCCCTCTCCCTCCCGTTAGTACACTACCCCCTCCAACTCGTCTAATGTTTGAGGTCATTCACCCAAAATATTTAAAATGTATAATGAGCGATCGCCATCTTGAGTCAGATGGTATTGCACTTTGTGTTATTTTTATTTAAAGATATCAAGCCTTCGCATTCGGTGGTACTTCACATTTACATTACCATTAATGTATCCACACACACACACACACACACACACACACACACACACACACACACACGCACACACACAGGCACGCACGCACGCACGCACAACCCATTTTTGAACATTAATTTGTTATCATTAAATTCAGAAACATTATTTAGCTGGTACCAGCTAAATTGTTCAGCAAAAGTAAACGTTGTAGAATGATTTATACAGTACGTCACAAAAAGAGCAGCCAATAAAGTAACAACTGATCTTCGTTTCTTTTAAAATGTCAACAAAAAACTTTCCGTGGGAGAATAAAGCAGTGTGCATTTTCTGCGATAAATAAACTTTTTCGTGTACTGTGATTCCATAAACTAACTCGGTGATGGATTTAAATGCAATTTCAAAATGAGGAAGTCTTTACAAAACCTGCACTGGTATATATATAGAGACTGCTGTTTTGTTGCATATAATTTAATCTCCCTCCATTCAAACCAGGAAAACTGACTGGCGAAGATCTCCGTTCCCACTTCCTTTCCCTGAAAGCTGGCTCTGAAGTAACACACACACACACACACACACACACACACACACACGCGCGCACGCACGCGCGCACACACACACACACACACACACTATCGTCATACAGATTTTCTTTCTGTGATAGATTGTATGCAATACAGTCGTACAATCTATTTAACTTTGGTTTTGTCAGGATAGTTTTTTTTTATGTTTGAAATTGGTTTTTTGTCTATTCCATACTTTTTAAAAATACAGTTAATATTAAAGTAATTTTTTAAATGTCATTGGAAGCAGTGTTGAATGTTGTTAGAGTCATTTCAATGTATTGATATTTTATGAATCAAAGTAAATATGGTGTACGTGTCTGAACTCCATATTTTGTAATTGACACTATTGTGTAAAAAAAGTTAAATAAGTAACGGAAAATATATGTTTTTCTTCCATGACGCTATCTAGAATTGGGTGGGTTCACTTTTAATAACATGTTTGTAAATAAGTAAATAATAAATCAATGAATCAATTGTTACAACCTATTCATCTTTGAACCCAAATATAACTTCTCACCATCAAGGTTTTTCTTTCGTGAAATTGTTTTTCTTTGTTTCATTTTTTTTTGTTTTTTTTTAGTTTGTATTATTAAATCTTGCAAAGACTCCTGAGAATAATTTCCTACAGGAAGAAAGCTAACTTTGGAGTATTTTGTTTTTTGAGAGGTTAGGTGAGGTGCGGTAAACTCTAAATGCACCAAAGTCTTTGGGATATTTTACGTTTAATCCAGTGAGCTTTCACAGTAGTGGTAAATGAATTTGTTTTCTTCAAGTATTAGTGCTAAGTATATAAGTAAGTTTAAACGATAGGTAACAATAATCATTATGCTATCTCGTCTCACTGAGTAAACAAGGCCGGATTAAAGCGGAGCAAATGGAGCAGATGAAGCAGTCGCTCCAGGGTGCAATTTAAAACTTTTGACAAAATAAACCCTTAAATAAACTGAGATAGGTAACACGTAGAAAAGACGGAGATAATGGAGAAACGAGGTACATATACAAACAATATATGGATTGCGCATATACACTAAGATCCAATCACGAATGCTCTCTGTGGCATTATATCATATAGTAGAAATCTTCGAAGATGATACATTTAAAAGCAAATGCGGAACGACATTGAAATTTACAACAATTTGTTCACATTTATTAACAAAGATACACCAATGGTATGTGGTAGAAAACTTTCAAAATATAGAAGAGGTAATTGAGAATCACAAGAATGAATATATAAAACGGAGAAAATACGAAGATAAAGAAGAACTACGCAAACGATTAGAAGAGGAAAATAAACAAGAAAACAAGCTAGCGAACAAAAACAGTACTTGAAGAAGATAATAAGTACGAAAATTGTATATTTTGGTTGTCTAAATGTCCAGCTTAGATTTATTGATTACAGTCGTAATGGGATAGAATACAGACCAATTGTTAGGGATTGGTATCACAGAAGAAAGGCCTTAAATAATATAAACAGAAATGAAATTCAAAATGTAATTAGTAGACTATCTGAAAACGATACAAACAAAATTTGTTCAGGAATTAAGTTAGAATACAAATTTGTCTTTCGGTAGGATAGAACATGTAGCATTACATTTAGATAAATATCAGCCAGTGAGAGCAAGATCATACAGAAAATTACCAAAACGAGTTCAAAATAAGGATTATAGATGTTTCTTCTGTGCCATCGAATATATACTAAGAATACTAAAAGATCATCCATACATGCAAACCATAAAATTGTAACCTTGACAGGGATTAATATTGGTTTTATATACGACCAATTAAAATAGAGGACGTTGATGAAATCGAAATGATTTAAACATATCTGTGTATGTATAAACTCATAAAAAGAGGCAGTCATGTGGCCTTTACAATGCCCTCAATAGGCCTTTGGCCTTACGTATCTCTGTGCTATTTACGACTAGCATCTTGGAACGTAGAACGCTTTCCTGAGCACTCATAAACTTTTTTACTAGATTTTTATTTGTTGTGCTGTAGAGTGGATGCTCTTTAGGAAAGTCGCTCGTGTCGTAAAGGTGTCGTAAAGGTGAGCATCTTCGGCCATATCGCAGTAAACATCATAGGTCTCGATGCTCAGCAGCAGACTGTCAGTATCCATATATAGGAGGTGGGCATTATCCCCGTAGTGCTTTAATCTGATTGCAATAGATGTCGTATATTAGGCACTTGCTCAGGCCGAGGACTGCCTGCCCAGTATAAATTGGACGGTTGAGCTTTAGGCTGGCCTTTGTAGAATGATCGTCAACAAAGTTGCCGTTAAAGATCGTTCACGTCTTAAACATTGGGTCGGCAATAAGACGGCGCAGCTTGTCCTCCCCTCCGGTCGCACAAGATCCGCTTGAGTGCGCTTCCATAGGTTTTCCATTGTTTTCACAAAGACGGAGTTATTCATCAGCTTGAAGAAGTCTTTTTCAAACAGTGACTTTGCCTTAGTCTGCAGGTCCGTATTCAGCTGAATGTATGGCGTCATTTATGCGCTTTGGTCAAACTCCAGCATACAGTGAAACTTGATGCACATCCCAAGTTAGATGCAGAGTTGGAGGTGACTTTAATGTACCACATATTGCTCCTTTCTTTTGCACGTTTGGGACTAGTTTCATACTTTCAGTGAACGTACCCCCACCCCGGCCCCATCCCCATCCCCCCCCCCCACTCTGACCCCCCCCCCCACCCCAGTTTTCTCACCAAATTATGCTGATAGTCGCTGAGCCAACCCTCTGGGACGCTCATGGTTTCAGGAACCAGCGGATAGTCGCTGTGCGCGTCATGAAGCTCCTCAGGATACTCGATGTTGACTTCAAGAATGTAGCCCTTGAATGAATTTGATGCACAATTGCAAATTATTGCTAGTGAGAGATGGATGACTCATTTAAAGGGACCTGGTGGTAGGCTCTACATCATGGCCCAGCCATCAAGATTCTATATAACAATGTAGGTTATCCAGCTGTAGTTTCTTTAGCGAGGTGTCGAAGAATGCCTCAAAAACGTCCGCCAATAGAAGCACATCAGTCTTGAGTTATAGGTCATGTTAGCGGCCCATATTTTGACAGCCAAATGTCTTCCACACGCTCTGTGCATGTTCATAATCTTTTTACGATATACCGGCGCGGCTTAGTTGGCTGTAGAATGCATCTATTGGTGGAAGCTGTGCTTCTTCAAAGCCCTCCCAACAGCGCATGTGTGGGTAAACGCCTTTGCTTTTGAGTAGCTCTATGTCCTGCTCCAGGAGCGGGTCAATCGCTGTGTGCCTCGTTGTGGTGCTGAATGTTTTACTATGCTGCTGTTCATAAACTGGAGACTTTCAATAAAGTATCTGCCCTAGTGAGAACGTCATGTACTTCTCCATGTTGTTTGGGATGCCGCTGATTTTTCCAGACGAGGCTGTTCCGATAGCCTCTATGATAAGGTGCCCGTAGAAGCCGCGCATGTTATGAAACACAACTGCTTCCTTTTATATTTTCTGGGTAGATCCGCAGCTTGATGGTACATGCTTTACTTGCTGGTAATATAGCAGTGGTCTTGTACCTTATCCTTCGCTTCATGAGCGAGTACATTGCCGCAGATGTGGAAGTCTGTAGTTTTCTGAAAGGCCTTGCGGTCGTCTTCATCCATCAAAATCTCAGCTGGATAACGAAGTACATATCGAATTTCCTCCTGCTCAAGCGCAAGGAAGTGGATGAAGTGGCGACAGCATCAATCCCGCGGTATAACACCGGCTTCTTTGAGCCTCCGTTACAACTGACGACTATCTAGCTACACTGGAAATGGTCAGCGATATTTTGCGTGCAGTTTTTATACGGATCGCTCAAAGGGCCTTCCACTGACACGTTCAGTGGCTAGAAATCTTCATTAATGACGTACGGGACGCGCATTTGGCGGTGGTGGTTTTGAAAGGCTAGTATGTTCTTTCCTGACTCTGGTAAGGACACGCTGAGGCTTTTTGCCTATGTCTTGGCAGTCTTTGGTGTATGATTTTAGTCGGTCGGCCCGGCTGACGACGTATAGGCACCTGCGGCAGACGTGTTTCTTTTTATTGTGTTTGCTGTGATGTCTCAACGTGCAGCTATGGTTTTTAATCCAGACATAGTGAATATTTTCTGCACTTGTTCTCTGCGTTTCACAAGTGAGCAGTAACAGGTCCATCAAATGTTGACTCGTGTTTTCCGACTCGCTAATGCGCTGCGGGTATAAGAAATTTTTCCACCCAAAGACTCTAACGGAGATTTCCTGGTTGCGGTGCTCAAACTTGTTAATGTCTCCAATTTTCGCGGGAAAGTCGATGCCAGCAAAGTCGAGTTTGCCCAGGTGTTGCCGGTCCTTACGTGGCAGCGGTTGTCCTTGTTCTTGAAGTTAATAACGGACCGTGGTGGTATACACTTTGGTGTTGGAATGCAGCTCCAGCCGCGAAACGGGCGTTCTGCGACAGTTGTAGCTCAAGCATTTGCAACAAAATACCAATCCAGACCCCTCTCGTATGTATTCTTCAATGCAACTTAGTATGGTGGCATTAACTTGTGTAACCAGCTTTTCAGTCACATCACTGCACCTAACAGCAATGGCAGCGTTCCGGAATAGGCCATCACTTTAATGGTGTATGGCAGCTCAGCTTTTTCGCCGTAGACGTTTTGCAGGCCCGGTACAGCTTTTTAGCAGCTGTGCCGTCAACGCGAGGCTAAACTTCAAACCATTCAGTTCCCTAAGTTTCTTGTCGGGGGGAGCTTGTGTACTAGGTGCCATATCATTAAGAAATACAGAAGCGTCGGCTTCGAGACTGTGTTTCTCTGGCAGAGTGGCGCAATAATGTGTTACATTCGCCGTGCTAGTATCTAGCTTTACAAAGGGTGATAAATTCCTGCGTTTCTTGGCCTCACTTTTCTTTGTGTCATTGCCGTCACGCTGTCCAAGTGGATTTGCTTTGATCGGCTGCTCATCATTAAGCAGCCTGTTTATGAAATTGTAAACGTTATCCTGTGGAACAGGCTTCTCGATATTACGACTTTGTGCCGAAATACGCCGCTGGGCTGGAAGTGCTCGTGGAGCTGGCACACGAAGAGCAGTAAGTCCATTTGCATTGGTCTCGGGGGTAATCGTACCGCTCTGTAGTAGTAGTGTAAGCTCCTGTACTGCATTATCATAACTCTACCAAACTTTACTTTCTTTTTAAAGAATGTCTAAATTTAAATGTAATTCCCTTATATCTGTAATCACTCGCTCAAATTGCCTCCTCGCACGTCTCTCTATTGTCTAACAAACCTTTACTTTACTTTACCAGAAACTTTTGCAGCACACGAGTGGCTGCACGGATTTGTCTTTTTAGTTAGAAGGTAAACATACATACTTTTCGCAACAAGCATTATTTCCGCATGCATGCAAACCTTGAGTTATCAGATGAAAAAATGGATAAATTTATAATATACGCGTGTAGTCGTTTCTCAGTTTCACTTTAAAGTGATTGGCAGGATTGCATTGTAAAACCTCTGTTTTGAGCTGGCCTCGAGTTGGGGGGGGGGGGCATAACAACCAAGCATTTTCCCTTTTTCGTTCAAACGGCTGTTCCCTCGGCTCCCCACCTCGATTCCCACCCAGGCTTACCGGGGTTGACACAAAACACTGGTCCCAAATCGACTGATCGCTGGCCCTCCGGCCGGCTCCCCCATTTCCCCACCCTGATTCCCACTCAAGCTCATCGGGGTGTGTGCGAAACGCCACTTCTACATCTTCTGAGGGTAATATAAACCTTAGTGCATCTCATTTCCGCATTAATACGCGAGTTCGTTGACTGGATCCTATCTTTATTTATTAACACAGATTGAAATCCAATAATAAAAAACAAGGTATAAGCAATCAGACTATGTAAGACAATTCAGATGCGCTTCATTTTGACGTTTTTAGTATATTGTGACGTCTGCTGCGTGCTACCTTGTAACGTGGTCAGACCTGTGCTCCGTCAATGTAAGTAAAGAATTCTTTACATTTTTCTCATTCGCATTTTATCTTCACAGTCTGCACTAAAACTATTGTAGAGAAAAGATCGCAGAATATGCGATAGGAATTGGGTGCAATGCGGTTATTAAAGTGTACGGTTTTCTCCAGGTGGCTTTTACCACCAAATTTACATTGTTGTGGCAGTGGCATTATCCGTCCAAAGGGAGGTAACCCACTGTGAGGAGTATGCTCATCGCAACTTATTATACCTAGAATGTATGCAGAACCACCTCAGCTATTTACGAAACAAGAATTGACCGAGAAGTTGCAAATGCATGCAACAAATTTTTCATTCGTAACTTCTCGGTCAATCCTACAATTAATCCAATCGAAGAAATAGCAGAGGTAGTCGGAATAGATTGGGGTTTTTTTCTTTTGCGGGTAAATTTTTTGAGGAATAAAATGTATGATTTTTATGTAAATTACTGCGCCGACATACATCCAAGGGATATTTTTGTCTAGCAGAAATACATTCGCAACTTCGTGATTAATAGTACGGATCATATTTTGAATGTATGCCGAGGCTGAACCATCGCCACTAAGAAGCGCTTCTGCTATCTGGCGATTTACTATCCAATTTTGGATAATATCCTTACACCGACCATTTTGGCAGACACGTATGTATGTTAAGAGTCTAACAAAATAGTTCCAGACACTTGGCCCATTTACGTATTTTCTTGTGGTTACTTGCTAAAGTCAATCTAATATATGTGTTGATTGTAATTTGAACTAAGTCAATTCTGAACACCCATGTCTCTTTGGAAAGCGAGTAACTTCGACTCTCTAAAAGAGATTGGGGGGGGGGGGGGTTAACACCATTTTTCAGCACATGATAGGCCATACATGGTGGCCTGTATATTTGGTGGAGGAAGAACCCGGGAAGAACCACCGACCCACGGGAACCTACTGGCAAGCTTTCTCACATACCCACGTTGGCCGAGACGGGACTCGAACCCTCGCGGACAGAGATGAGATGTCTGTGATCTGTAAAGGCTAGCGCCTTAGACACTCGGCCACCCGGGGCCACTTCTCTGAGGCAATCGTAGTGATACTTCCCAAATTGGTAAGTCTTTTGCGAACGAACATCCGGCTAGATGTGGGAAGAAGAGTCTTATAACATCATAGGTCTTTAAAATAACACTCGACAACGTTTCAACAATGAATGAAATACCTCCACATCTAATTTTTAATGTTATTCCTGCAACTTTGTAATGACAACAATTGAAGAAATCAGTCGGTTTAAATTGTCCGTAACTCCAGCTTGGGTTGCTGTTAGTGATAACATGTCATCTATTCATTGTGACGTTTGGAAATGATTATGACGTCATACAAATAGCGGGCTTGAGGGCAGTTCAAAATGGCCATTATTTACATCCGAGTTTGTCTAGCATGCAATGGAAAAGGCCGAGGATATTCCGATTGAGAAGTTATTCGACTTGCATCAGAATGCTACGATAATATTCCGACTGCAATGCCGAATGCAGAAACTGCCAAATGTTTATTTTTTATTGCTGTTTTCTTTTCTTTCTTCTAAATAATAGTAAAATTTTAAAAAATAAATAAACAATATAACATCTTTTATATAAAAAAAACGCTGATGGTTTATAAATAAATTATTCTTTCGGCACGATTTGAATTCAGAAACCGGAAGTGTAGTGGTATTTGCTGCAGAGCAGATATCACCTTAGTGGTATAAATAGGCTTTGATACCGCCACTGGAGATTTAATAATCCAAAAAAATGTTAATTTATTTCACTATTACTGGAATGATTAAACATATTTGATATGGGTAAGAAGCGAGTAGTTGGGAAAATTATTTGGGGACCGCGAAAAGGACACCCGAAAGAAAATGGAGTGGTAAGTTTGAAGAAAGTGGGTCATGAACATTTAACATTTTGCTGATAACCAACACCCATCCCTCGAATTATTGTGATGCGATGACATTTTTCTTTAATTCTTGCGCAATCATATCCGGGCTGTCAGATTAAAGCATGATCGTAATAAAATGTCGCGAGAAACCATGACAATATCACTCTAAAGGTGATTGGCTGTAGTGTCACAAGTTTGAGCGATAATTTGGTTTAGGGCCAGTAAAGGAGAGTGAGTAACTTCTGACGTTTCTTTTCGCCTTTGCCGTGAAAAATTGGGGCAAGTGGATTGCATTATCGAATGTTGCCATCATATATATATGTAGCAGTTGGAAACAATATCACAACGATTCAAGGGACGTTTTTCTGATAATTGATACATTCAACAAAGACGTGTCTTGAAAACTGAAACCTGTAATAATTAGAGGCAAAAGACTAACATCAAAATGAAACAATTGCAAGTTGGCGAGATACAGCATGCATATTATAATAACTATCAACTCATCACAGGTAGATGGGCAAGGGGGGGTGGGGTGAGTTTCTGATCTTTTTATGATTAAATGGCATAGTTTCAGTTATTGTAAACCATATACATATTAATAAATGTTCATAAATGTTGCAACCTTATCAACAGTTCTATTTTCAAATGGGATGCAGTGAATACAGCAGCAGCCATTTAGCTTTAAATTCATCAACTCAAAGATGTCCCTCTGGTCTTGTTATATGTAGACCTATATTACTACAACTCATTCATTTTTCTTCATTAATGTAAAATCACAGATGACATAGGAACTGATAGCTTGATTTCTTTTTCCCTTTTTGCCAGTTACACCTTATCTTATAGTTTGTTCTTCTTTACTAAAGGAGATTTCATATTTTCGAATAAGTTTTTCTTTCTCAGTCTGTGCCAGGTTTGATGTAGTATAAGGTGTTTCCAAGTGAGAAGATTTATCCATATATACCCAGATAAACCCTATGTATATCCAAATATATCAAGATTCAATGCATATATAACATTTTGGTAAACACCCGGAGATAAACTTTTTCAGTTTAACTTTTTTTATCTAGGCTCTATTTCTTGAAAGTAAAATTATTCATGCATTTTAAAATAAAACATAATAAGTATGGATATATTTGTTTACATGAACTATGAGAGACTGAAAGGACAAAGATGTCTGGATAGCTAGTCATGGCTGAAATTGTTCAATTGCAACCAATTTATGGAATTCAGAAACCTAATGGAAAAACTGCAGTAAAATTTTTATATACCCATGTTAAGTCGGGCATATTGTAGCATTCATCCATTAACATTTGTTTGTCTGGCCTATAACTCTATAACAGTTGGAGACATTTTCATGAAACTTTTTGAAAGTATATCAGGGGTCAAGCTAGACTTGAAATTTAGGAAGAAGTGACTTCTCCTTTTGGACAGAATAGGGAGAAGTGAGAGCAGAACAGGGAGAAGTGGCAGCAATGCAAAAAATGCAATATATATATATATATATATATATATATATATATATATATATATATATATATATATATATATATATATATATATATATCAGGGCTCGAATTTAACACAAATTGCTTTCTAGCCAGAAGGACTAGTATACTGAGAAATATACTAGTCCTGCCAAATCTTTACTAGTCCTGCCCACCCCCCAATTTGAAATTAAATGGCCTCTCCCTAATAAAGACTTGACTTCAGCGGATTTTCTGCAGGATCAAAGCAGTAACTATTGTAAAGACTGTTATAAAATATTAGCATCAGAAGATAATGTTAGTTTCAGCTTGGAAAAGGTGCGTTCCTATCAAACGAAGCCATCTGACTCGGCGCGTTGTACTTAACAGCTCCAATTATGGTCTCATCATTAACAGCGGAAGTTTGGTAATTGTTCCTAATTAATCCGACCTCATGGTATTTTTGAAATTAATAATAAGGTGGAAAATTTTCAAATCTTAGATGCTCAGAGATTTTAATTCTCAACAATTGTACAGCATTCTGCTTGGATATCTCCACGTGTATTCAATTATTTATCATCATAGAAAAGTAGTTATATGGAAATAATGTGTTAATAACGTAATCGTAACATTGATCTAATTAGTATAATTATTTCGATGGAAATGTAAAATATGCAGTTTCCCATTTGTGACTGTTGGAGCGTTTAACTAGCGAGCAAAAAAAAAAAAAAATTAAACAAACAAACATACAAACTAATTTCTTTGAATAGTTTTTGTCGTGTTTCTGTGTGTGGTATACCACTTTGTAGTTTGTTACTGTGGTCAAGTGGATAAAGTGTGATACCAGCACGCATACACATGCAAACGCACACGTACTTGACTTTGGAACACGAGGTCGGGAGTTCGCACCCAATGGTGGGAATATTCGTTCATTCTTTTTGTTCCATGGTGCTACGTCTAATACAGATTCCATATTAATTTTCTTACTTTTATGAACTTTTCCAAATTTATATATGTGTAGATTTATAAATGGTCAAATTTTAATATTTTCTGAATATTTCCTAAAAATGTCATCATGTCATGCATTGAAAAAGTAAAATTTGGTTATAATTAATAAGCATTCTAGCGTTACTTTTTAAATGTTAACTTTGGTGAAAAATTCTTCTTAACATTATCAGAATATTTAAAAATATTTCACGGAAGACACATCTTTATGGCTTGGTGTGAACGATGAGGTCGCTAACTGCAGAAAGCTTGGCTGGCAATCGGGGAATATGTAAACTCTTGCCGAACATTATGATGATTTGGATTCCATGTTGTGTGTGTGTGTGAGAAAGAGAATGAGAGATGCTTTAAAACAGGTTAATCTCAATTTTATATATTATATAATATGTAATAGAAAAATGAAGAGAAAAAGAAATAAGTAAAACATAAGTACGATCTCTTCACTATCCATGTCTAATATAGTGAAGTTCAGCCCCTCTATAACACGCGCATTGCAATCAGATGATCCAAAAGAAACACAAGAAACAAAATTGTTTTTATTTATGGTTGAGGGGAGAGATTTTAAATCTGAATAAATTTCCACATATAAAGTTGTAGAATGCCATAAATTTGTTGGATATAAAAATCTCTTAACAACTAACATTTGACTATTTCCACGTCATTTTTCATTTCATACGTTATCAGATAAATTAGGATCAATTACCAAACTTCCGCTATTAATGATGGGACCATAATTGGCGCTGTTTAGCGAAATGCGCAAAATCGGATGGCTTCTTATTATAGAAATGCACCTTTCCGAGGCAGAAATCGACTTCATCTTCTGATGCTAATATTTTATGACTGTGTTTACAATGGTCACTGCCTTGATTCTACAGAACATCTGCTGAAGTCAAGTCTTTATTAGGAAGAGGCATAAACAAACGCTGACTGTTGATAACCGAAACTTACTAGTCCATCGGACTATTAACATTATGAAAGTTACTAGTCTGACAGGAAATCTACTAGCCTCGGGCTAGCGGACTACCGCTAATTTCGAGCCCTGTATATGTATATATGTAAGTGTGTGTATGTGTGTGTGTGTGTGCTATGGTTCTCTTATTTGAATTGTGTCCTGTATTTCTCATTATGCATATTTGCATTTAACATTAGTTTTAAGCAATATTTCATCTTCAAGTAGAAAATTCTCAATGTTGTATGTATATTATAAACACAATTTGTAAGTGTATGAATGTATTATACTTCTATGTAGTGTATTCATACTTAAAAGTGTGTATGTTTATATGGAGAGATGTTTCTGACCAACAAATTTGTATAGGCTAAATTTTTTATAACATAATAGTTGTACTTTGATTTGTACGAATTGTATAATTTCCTTAATCGATGTGCCCAATGAATTTCAAAAACAGACAGCCTAATAAAGACGTACTTCCAAGACACAACGATGTCCGCCATTATTACCCCTTGGCAGGTTCACTTATGGTTTCAAGCTGATTTTGTGAAGAAAATAATGTAAGCATGGCAGTTAAAATCTTCAAAATATACATTTAGAAAGTGCTTTCACCAATTCTATTCTTAAAACACAAATTGTTATTTACATAGAGATGATTTAGTTTAGAAACACAAGTTAAGTTTTCATCATCAAATAATAACTTGTGGAAATTGGGCAGCGATATCTTGCAGGGGGTAAGAGTTAATGGTCAATCAGCTATTAAAATACATGCCTGTGAGTGTGCAAGAGTTTGTTTTGTTGGTGCAATTGATATAAACACCTGCTAAGGCAACATACAATCCATTTTGCCTGGGGCTTAACATTAACTACTTAGCTGAGTTCAGGAAGCATTTCAAAATCCATGAACCACTGTCACTCGGTGTAGATCTAAAATAAATGACAGGGCGATGTCGTTTTCGCTTTCCTAAAAGAAAAAGGCAAAGTTTATATTTTTTCATCAACTTGGTCACCCACTTCGCCTGGTAGCATGACCCCTTCATACCACTGGAAAAAATACTGTGGTAAACCTGTATACCGGTAATACTGCACACCTCTAATGTCTACTGTACAAAGAAAAAGTCTTGACTGTTGTGTCATACATGTTATTAGTTCACTTCATTACATGTATTAAAAATACATTACTAGTCTAGCATGGCTAATAAAATATGATGTCTTCTATTGCAGTCCACAGGTATCAGTCAGCCCAGTTTGTACCATGCTCTGGTGGTTATCTTCTTGGAGTTTTTCTCCTGGGGACTTCTCACTAACCCCATCATCAATGTAAGTAGCTGCATACAAAAAAAAAAGAAAAAAAGGAGAAACCAAAATCTTGGTTTTTCTTTTGCATGTACTATATCACTTCTCTTTCAGGGGTAGCAGCTTCAATAAATTTACAAGTAAGTTCTGGTGTTAAACTTTTTTTTAAAGTTACATGTTTTCTACATAAGTTCAGAGGTCATGCTTGCTGTTTTGTACATACATCCAAGAACACATACACTAAACATTGTGTCTCATGTCCCTAAGTTTTGTTTAACTATACAGTGACTATTTTCCACTGACACAGAGTAAGGTAATTTTGCTAGTGTCAACTTAAGGCTAGTCAAAGTTTGCATCTCCAAGAATTAATGGTGAAATTTTCAAAGTTCTCGCGATCAGACTCCTCAATTGAACATATGTGTAACATAGAATATTCCTTACATAATGCAGATAGACTTTCTGTAGTTCAGGATTCGTCTACCATTTCATTTAGGCGAAACATGGGCAAATGTGATATGGTGGTCCATTTTTTGACTGTAGATCTTTAAACGAAAAAAAGCTGGTAAGATCAAAAACCAGACTAATACAAAGGCCAAAATATATATCAACACTGGATACATGTACACCTCTAGAAAAGATGCGAATGATTCGAACTGAGAGAATATTTTGTATACCAAGAATGAAATAAGATTTTATTTGTCATTTTAGTATTGGTCATTTGTAACCATTCCCACTTCATGAATTATAGAGAATTACAATGAACAAAGCTATTGCAAACTTGGATACAACTTTCCATCTTGATGCATCCCACTTCAGATAGTTTGCATCACATAGGCACTTGGCAGGATCTTTTTCCTTCTGAATTGATTATGTTATGCTCAGGACATACAATTTTGTGTTAACCTGACCTATGATAAGTTCCATTATTCAGCTGAAACTTTGAGAGAATATTATTGCATGTCAAAAGTTTGTACCTTGATACTGTATGTTGGGTGTTTTTGTTTCATATTTATCCCCATGACATGCAAGACTCTGTGTTCTGCAGAACTCTTGTTTGGAGATTAAGTCTTCCCAAGCATATTTGTATCCCATAAGAAAGGGGCTTCTCATAATTTCCATGGCATGTAGTTTTGTTATTGTGCAGTCAGACTGTGTGACTTCCATGGATGAGATGGCAGTTCATGGCAGATGTATGGAGCCTCTGTGACTCAGTGGGAAATAGAATTGTAAAGATTTATTAATACCAGGGGTCAGGCTAGACTTGAATTTTAGGGATAAGTGACTTCTGCTTTTTGGACAGAATAGGGAGAAGTGAGACCAGAACAGGGAAAAGTGGCAGCATAGCAAGAAAGAAACATAATATATATACAGTGTGTGTGTGTGTGCTCTGGTTCTCTTATTTGAACTGTGTCCTGTATTTCTAATTATGCATATTTGCATTTAACATTGGTTGTTAGCAATACTTTATCATCAAGTAGACAATTCTCTATGTTGTATGTATATTATAAACACATCTTGTCAGTGTATGAATGTATCATACTCATATGCAGTGTATTCATGCTTGAAAGTGTGTATGTTTAGATGGAGAGAAATATGCAATGTATTTTGGCCAATTGACATCAAAAAGCATAGCGGAAACTATACATTGTAATAATTTTAACTGACAGGAGTACCTAGATTACAGTATTGTAATTACAAATACGTAAAAATACTTAAGCAACTGCCAGCTAAAGAAAATTTTTAATTTTTTGTTAGTTTCTTCACTAGAAAATGTCAGTTGAAAACATTTCCAAATTAGTTTGAAACAACCCCTATATTAGACTACAACACGTGCATGAGAGCACATGTAAATTTGTCTTCAAGATCATAGTGTTCATCCATTCAAACCAGTGGTCACTGATGAGTAATCTCATATTTACAACTGCATTTTGAGGGAGTTGATTCTGAATTATATGTAAATCTTTTTACTGTCATTTTTTTTGTATTGTTTTTAAAAGTAGATGCATCTATTTTTAGAAACAGGGATTTTCTTCATATGACCATTCATTTTCTAGCATTGTTGCAACAATCCCAATATAGGATTGTGAAAATTTATGGTTTTAATATTTGTCTACATGCTCGTAATAAAGTCGTGTATTGGTTGGATATTTCTTTCTTTCTTACTATTTCTTGTATTTGCACAAATATGTGTGATGTAAGCTAACAACCTTGAGCTTAACTTAAGGTTTTAGTTGCAGCGCTTATCAATTCGACAACATAGAATTGTGCCATACGTTTCTGACCAAAATGTTTTTATTTTTAGGCTAAATCTTTTATCACATAATAGTTACACTTTGCCTTCTACGAATTGTATAATTTCCTTAATGTAAGTGTCCAATGAATTACGACAACAGACAGTCTAATGAAGACGTACTTCCAAGACACAGCAATGTCCGCCATTATTACCCCATAGCAGGTTCACTTATGGTTTCAACTGATTTTATGAAGAAAATAATGCAAGCACGGCTGTTAAAATCTTCAAAAGTTATATTTAGAAAGTGCTTTCACTGATTCTATTCTTAAAACACAAATTGTTATTTACATATGGATAATTTAGTTTCAAAACACAAGTTAATAAGTTTTCATCAACAAATGATAACTTGCAGAAATTGGGCAGCGATATCTTGCGGGGGAAAGAGTTAAATGGTCAGTCAGCTATTAAAACACATGCCAGTGAATGTGCAAGAGTGTGTTTTGTTGGTGCAATTGATATGAACACATGCTAAGGCAACATGCCATCCATTTCGCCTGGGGCTTAACACTACTTGGCTGGGTTGAGGGAGCATCTCAAAAGCCAAAAAGTACATGCACACGTGTAGATCTTTAAAAAAATTTTTAAAAAATGACAGGGCGAAGTCGTTTTCGCTTTCCTAATATAAGAAGGCGAAGTTTACATTTTTATTTTTTCGGCGACTTGGTCGCCCACTTCGCCTGGTAGCATGACCCCTGGTATATATCATGATTGGACAGTGTGTTGTGTACTGTAGCCAGGACCACTGCCTCTTAGTCAAGGTCATAGCAAGGGGAAATGTAATTCTATGACTTGTGTCTTGGTATAGAAAGTAACTTTTGAATCACTGAAAATATTTTAACGAAACTGTATGTTACATGCAAAAACAATGCTGCTTACCTAGCTAATGGTTCAAGCAATCCAAATCACTAATAAATTTATTGGATAGTGTGCATTTTGTTGTAGCACTTTTTGTTGAATATCTATCCCCAAGTAAGTGTCATTACATAGAATATCTATCCCCAAGTAAATTACATAAAAAAGTATGAGGTTGAATATCTATCCCCAAGTAAATTACATAAAAAAGTATGAGGTTGAATATCTATCCCCAAGTAAGTGTCATTACATAAAAAAGTATGAGGTTGAATATCTATACCCAAGTAAGTGTCATTACATAAAAAAAGTATGAGGTTGAATATCTATCCCCAAGTAAGTGTCATTACATAAAAAAGTATGAGGTTGAATATCTATCCCCAAGTAAGTGTCATTACATAAAAAAGTATGAGGTTGAATATCCATGGCATGCCATGTAGATGCGTCTATTTTTAGAAACAGGGATTTTCTTCATATGACCACTCACTTTCTAGCTTCGTTACAACAATCCCAAGATAGGATTGAAAATGTATGGTTTTAATATTTGTCTATGTACTCATTATAAAGTCATGTATTGGTTGGATATTTTTTTTCTTTGCTACTTTTTCCTCGTATTAACACAGAAACGAGTGATGTAAGAAAACAACCTTGACCTTAAGTTACAGATCTTATCGACTCCACAACATAGCATTGTCCCACATGTTTCTGACCAACAAATTTGTATAGGCTAAATCTTTTATCACATAATAGTTACACTTTGCTTTCTACGAATTGTATAATTTCCCTAAATGTATTAGCCCAATGAATTACGAAATCAGACAGTCTAATGAAGATGTACTTCCAAGACACAGCAATGTTCGCTATTATTACTCCTTAGCAGGTTCACGTATGGTTAAAACTGATTTTATGAAGAAAATAATGTAAGCATGGCAGTTAAAATCTTCAAAATATACATTTAGAAAGTGCTTACACCAATTCTATCCTCAAAACACAAATTGTTATTTACATATACATGATGATTTAGTGTCCACACAGAACTTAAGTTCTTATCATCATATGATAACTTGAGGAAATCGGGCAGCGATATCTTTTTGTGGGGGGAAAGAGTTAATTGGTCAATCATCTATTAAACATTTATCAAACTTTATGGATGGCTTGCATGTATGGTAGAAAAGAAGCCTGTTGATTTTTGGGTAAAAGGTCAAAGATCAAGGTCACTAACTGAAAGAAAAAATATGGTTTCAGTTATTGACCATGTACCATCACCAGAGTTTGTGGATGACTTTCAAAATTGGGTGAGAAAGAAGTCTTTTGATTTGGGAGTGAAAAGGTCAAAGTCACTGTAAGAATAGTTTTTTTGAAGAAGTATAGTTTTTGCATACAAACTTCTGTTCTAGACCATGTACCTTGACCAAAGGTTGTGAAGGGCTTGTAAGTAAGTGTGGAAGAGGCCTGTTGATTTTGGTAGTCAAAAGGTCATTAAAGTCATTGTGGCTCAAAGAAAAAATGGGTTATCCAGAATAACATTTGTTCTCAAGTAAGTTCCTTGACCAAACATTGTGGATGTCATGCAGTTCGGGTTGAAAATAAACCTATAGATTCTGGAGTCTAGAGGTCAGAGGTACCGGCGATGGTAAGTCTTATAAGAAAATAATGGTTTCTACATGGTAAGTTTAGTTCAAGACCGTGTACCTGGAGCAAAGGTTGAGGTCATTGAGATCCATTGATCAATAATCTCCAGAGTCAGCCATACCTACTAGAGGACTGTTAAACACAGTGTGGGCATATATTGTGCCGTTCATGGTACTCTTCTTTCTTTTTTATTTTTAATTCTAAATATTTTCAAATTAAGTTTTATTTGTTATCAAGGGGGAGAGTTTAAAAGATGGTGTGATTAGAAAAATATGTACAATAGTGCACATGCATTAAAAAGAGCATTTATTTCAAAATAATTACAAACTATGATCAGATTGACTTTCCTGTTACGTGTTTTCATTCAGTTTTTACACAGTAAAGATATGTTGCTTCAGTAGCTTTTTCTTGTCAGCATTACAGCATGAGCGAGACCACCAGCATTACAAATGCTGTGTATATGTAGTATGTCTGGACTATCTAGGCTGAAGTAAAGTGTGTGCACACTTATACTGCGACAATTGTGAATGTATACCGACAAAGGATGTCAGTTGTAAAAACAAATGTTGTCTTTTCGTTTAGGAATTTATAAGAGAGAGAGAGAGAGCACACAAGTAGCTTGTACAGTGTATGGGCTGCATTAAAAGAAAACATATTCATTAGTTCATAAGGCAATAAAAAAAATATGTGTGTTTCCTGTTGCACTGGTTTTAAAACTAGGGTAGGCAGGTAGGTATTTTTTTTTTTTGTTGTTAAACATATATAAATCAAATAATATTTCAAGCGCTTCAAAGTACTGGGCAAATCTGACTCAATTAGATGCACAAATCAGTTTCAACAATGTGATTTTTTGGGTGTTGGGGAAAAAAGTGCTAGGGTCGGCAATGATAAACAGGGACAGTCGGCCAACTGGAAACACACATATATTTGAATGTATGTATGTGGTAACATTTTACAGCACCTCAGAACAATAGTTGCTATATGGTGCCAACTAAAGATAACATTCGAAAAATGTAAAAATGAATACACCCTTCAAAATAATTTTAAACATGAAGTACAAGATAAAATATAGGTAAAAATTTTAAAATTCTGTAAAAGGAATATAAACTAAAAGACACATAACTTTTGTAAAATCCTTAAAACATGGTCAAAGTTTGTTATACAAACCACATTCCCTCAAAAAGTTATAGATTTTCTTGGGTGATACATCATATATGGTTTCTTCATCAAGTTCACATGAAAATACTTCTGTCAATGAAATGAGTACAGTATCTTTGCACATATTTTGACTATATATTCTGATAAAAATTTTAAATTGCAATGTATTTTGGGAGGAAACTTTTTGTGAGTGCAGTAAAACCTGTCTTGAAAGACCACCTGTATTGAGGAACCATGTTCTCAAAGCACAGATTGGCTGACAATATAGTATTATGACCTGTAATGTGATACCACCATTTTTTAGCATTAGGGGTGGTCTTTCAAGACAGTTTCTACTGCAATAGGTAGTTGCTTACACAAATGAACCAAACAAAATTCGTGCATTATATAATCTTTATTAATAACACCTGCATACGCAAGGATGCTTGAAGCAGGTTTGACAAAATTAAGGTTATGCTGTTAACAAGGTTATTTTATAGTGTGTATGTATAGGGTTTAATGGTACATAAGCACATTCCTGGCCATGTAATGCCAAGTAAGTTTAGGTATTCAAAACCTTCTGCAGGGCTGAGCAAATCCCATAGCCCGACGTCACGGACTATTCATTTTTGAAGTCGGGCAAGTAAAATTTTCCAAGTCGCTAGTCCGGGACAAGTGCTTTTTAAAAAAGTCGGGCAAGTCCTTATTTTCGTGCTGTAATCACTATATCTACCTTTATTTGGCCAATCATGCCCTCCAGGCGTACTGAATACTTGATTCTACCCCTCTTCATGTATACATTTACATTTTGTATAACATAAATGTGGTCAGTGATAATTTTCGAATATGCGCACGTTCTGTTACCGCTTGACTGCATATTGAGCAAAGCGACCAAATTATCAGCAAATCAAACACGTCAAACAAAAGAAATCATAACTTTTATTTCTACACATAATTGTTTTTGCTTTATAAACCAGAGGTTTAATTCACATCGGGGGGTGGGGCGGGTTGGGGGAGGGGGCACAAGCCCTGCATACATGACAAATATGACTTACAATCTTTTCAGTTAAGATGCAGTTTTCTATGCAAGTACAGTACATGCATAAACACATTTCAGCAATATGGTTTCAAAAATTTTTCTTAGATTTTTTATACTAAACTCTGAGTTCCATTTGCAGCATAGAGAGGGAGAGAGAAAGAGATTTTCTCAGACTTTAATTTAAAAACCCAATTTATTTGTTCCTCTGAATCCATTATTATAATTAAATTTCATGGGGGAAAAGTCAGAAAAGTTCTGCCATTAAATTGCATTGCTATGTAGTCAGTTTTTCAGGCCAATTTACTTAAAGTTAAAAAAAAAAAATGAAAGTCTTCACAGATCAAGTCCTGAAATCAACAGCCTCTGTGCAGAACAACTACTGAATATGGTCCTTGACAAAATTCACAGCAAGCCCCACTGTGTCAAAATTTCCATCCAAAGTTGTGTATTACACGACTAAGCAAAGACATGCTGTTGTTATTACAGTAGGCCACTACTAGAGCTAGAGCCTAGTGGAATTAGCACATAGTTGGAGATTCTGTTTAAAAATATCAACATTCTTTGTCTTTTATTTCCTTATATAATTATGCTTGTTGCTTGGACTTAAATTGTGCATATTTCATTGGATCAGTATCAAATTTTCCAAGAAAGATAAATCTATATTGCTCACTCAGACATTGGAAGCTATTGTAAAGACAGTACATAAGTCTGTTTTGAATTTCATTTAAATGAAATGAGAATGTAAAATATAGAATCAAACTAACACTGTATTCTATTAGTAAGTACATGTATGTAGAACTACATGTACTTCTACTCTTTGTGGTCATGACAGACAACATGCAAATCATGCTGTTAAAAGCACATCAGGGATGTATGTGTAGAGTTACACTTTTAATGGTGGAGAACAACTTTAGAACAGCTCAGTATATAGATATACCTTACATACTTGTCAGTCTAGAACTGATTACACCTTTATGATTTGTTTGAAAGAAAGAAAGAAATGCAAGCTGGGCCCTTCCAGATAGCATCTCACTGTCTCAAAACTGATTTGTCATTTAGCATTGTGATTGTGGGTCCAAAAAATGTGCACAATTTTTTGTTATATGTGCTTTTCATGAATTAATGTACGCAGCTGACTGTGAATTTCATAATTTCTTGTATTCTCAGGTCTGAATATGAAATAATGTATTTTGGGCACAGGAATTTATGGCAACTGTCATCAAACTCTCCCACTCCAATACACAGTGTATGTGTAAACTACACATACATATATGATCATTGCCAGCTACGATTCTAAATTTGCCATATTTTCCAGACATGACCAACAAATGAACTCAAATTACCCTAGCATGGATCGGGCTGGGCATCGCCAATGTCGCAAATTGCGAATTTTTTTCCTGATTGGGGACAAAATATACCATGTGGCGATTTTTTTGGCGACAATGTTTTTGACTGTTAAAACTTGTATATACAATCTTGGGTTTGGAGTGTAGGAATTCAAAGGCACCATGAAAGGAACCGCAAACTTGGGTATACGCCTATGCTGACATCTGGCCTGAGTACTGTATGCGGTAATACACTCCAATAGTCATGATACCGGACTAGCTACAATCGACCAAACGACCGCTAATCCTTTTTTTTGTTGTTGAAAACTGTACCAGAAAAAAAAGTTTTGCTGAAACTTCAAAGAAAACTGATTACCTTTGAAGCCCCAATCGTTCTGTATAAATACGAAGTGAATTGAAAAATAAAATTCAGTCTCAATCAGAACTATATACTGTAATGGTAAACGTAAGTTAGGCTTTTCGTGTTCATCATCTCATCCGAAGATTAAGTTAACAAAATTAACAGCATTTGGATTTAGTGCATTTCTTGACAGTTGGAAATTTGGGCGTCCGTGGCTGCTATATGATAGAAAATTAAAACTGATGTTCTGTGATATGTGTATAAAGGCGCAAGTCGTCAATTCATTGTTTTTGAGGGTGAGGTGGTCGAAACATATATTGAAATATGTACATAATAAGGTTTTGAGGCACACGACAGGATGTATCAATCACACCCCTGTGACCCTATGACACTGAAATATACACGGTTCTCGTCTCGCTAAGACAGGCAGCTTAACTGTTCAGCCGACACAAGAAATGTACAAATAAATACTGAGTCTGTAATAAACTGGATACAGTGTATCATTTAATATGATAAAAATTCGGTCAGTTTATGCAACTGTTTAAAGACAATTAAAAGGTAAGGCGGTCAAAGATAAACAGACACCTTACAGAGATTTATTGAATGACTCACAATAGCTAGGGTGATGTGTGATGTCAAATCCTTTGAGCATTGCTGAGGGAGAGCCCATTAGGGTACTTTGCATAGGTAAAGTACACTAAGTGGATTAACCCAATTTGTCTGAAGTTAAGTACATCAATGAGAGAGAATCTAATGAGAATTGGCACGTACGACTTCGACTTTGAAACTGCATTCAGCAAGTGGGCAGCCGTAAAATCAAGACGCATACTCATGTGACATTCGATGTTATTATTTTTATGAAACAACATTTTAATAGTGCAAAACATTATAAATAAGCATACAAAATAGTCATGCAATGATTTATTCTATAATATTGTGGTATTGTATTGTTTGCTGTCAATAAAGTAATAAATATTCCATCTTTTTCAATTTTCATTGCCTACTACATTAATAGACATGGAAAAATGCTTATTCCTTGCTTGGCGACACTTTTGAAAATTGGCGACAAAATATTGAGATTTGCGATTTTTTTTGGCGACAACTTTTTTAAAGCCAGCACCATATCTGCCCTAGGCTAACTCGACACGTCGACATTGGGCATATTTTGACTATAATATCCTATATTTTCTCAGTTGTTTAAATACTCTACAGCTACAAAGCACAGGCCAAATGAGGTCTGAAAGCTTATCTTCTGGACTTTTTAAAACCCTATAAATGAACGATTGCCCCAGGGTCTATACTTTTAATCTTAAAAGACATTAAAATAATAAGCCCTCACCACATGGCATGTGTTGTTTTAACAATGTGGTGGTGTGTTGGATCAAACCTTCAGAACAAAATATGTGTAGCCTGGGTCATAACTAAAAAGAATAAAGCAACAACAGCCAACCTGAACTTTCATGCTCCAACGCATTTTTGAGGACCTGATTAAATGAAACTTTAATGTTGGACTTAACCGGAAATGACCGTCAATTAGGTGTTACGTATTTTAACTATTTAGCAAGTCTTCTTCTCAAAAATAAATCATTTTGAAAACAGTGGAGTGGCATGAAATACTGTTGTTGGGTGAAATTAAATATGGAAGATGATACAAAAGCTTAAGCATCAGCTAATCCAGAACCAAAAATGAATAATTTTCTGGTTGGTTAAATAATTATGTATGTCAATGTTTTCTTATCTGTAACAATTTTGTATACCTCATTGGAATGTTCTTATATTAAATTTCATATGTCAAATATATGTTCCCATGTTCATTTTTGGTGAAAATATTGGACAATTGGTGCTTTATTTGCTTGATTGATCTTTACTTTTCTATTGTTCTCTGCATCACTGCTTTATTTGAAACAAAGCTGCACTGGTATTTAATTTTCAAGCAATGCCAACAATTTAAAGTCGAGATTCTTTATGACGCTTGACAGTATGCACAGCAGTATAGATGGGATCACTCGGATGTGTTAGTTTATACCTTAATCTGCTTAAGTTTGTTGATGGAAATTAAGCCAGGATTAGGGAGCAATTATGACTGTTGCTCAAGAATTTCTGAAAACTGTCATTCAAAGATTTTCCATCCCGTGCTTGTTTTGTCAGATAAGGGGTTTGAAATTAATTTATTTTACAGTTGTGAAGTTAAATATAAGAATAAGATTTAAGTTCATAACTACAAATGTCTGACAGGATTATTTTGCAGTCAATCAAAATATTGTTACCATCAAATATGTCTGACATACATGTACACAAGGGTTTCTGGAGGCTTGATACATACACACATACATATATGTGAATAGATAGTGAAGTTACTTTGACCAGTTTTGTGATAATGCAAGAATTTGAATGATAAGAATGACTTCAGGGTTCTCACTAGGATTTCAAAAGTTGGAGTACAGGACTCACAACCTGGAAATAGTTGGAGTCTCAGATAAACAAAAATTGGAGTGTCAATCCTAAAATCAGGATTACCATGAATTGTTATTTAACTATGAAATGTTATAGTGCAATAAGCATAAATTGTAGAGAACAAAAGTAAAAAATATACTAGCCAATTACAGTCTTCGAAAAAAGTGCCAGTCCAAAGCCCGAGGCCAGTGTTTTTTTTTTTTTTACTCTGCCCAGTAACATTTCTAAGTTCATAGGTCCGCCAGTCCAGTAAATATTCAAAAACATGCAGATGCAAATAAAAAATATTGTCCCAAATATATTGTCCTTTCGTCATATCCGATCTGCTAAGCATCTAACCCGAATCCAGTCGTTATATTCCGCCTCTCTTCGTTCGCTACATTAACGCCTAAATGCGGAGTCAATTAAAATGCATCAGACTGGAAATTATAGTATGTGTATTATTTCTAATTGGAATAATTCAGCGTCTTCTATTAGCAAATGGAGAGAGGTGGAAAATAATGACTCAATTATTCAGGTTAATTATTTTCTTAAATTTTGGCATGAAAAGAAGTTAGAAAAATATTTTAAATGTGCAATTCAGCATATACAGGTAAATTGTTTACAGTGAAGCGGTTGATCTTCCATTTTTAATTTTTAATATTGATCCAGATATTTGTACTGTGAAGACTCATTAGTACCATCCTTATTGGACATATCTGATTGGTCGCCTAGTTCAGACAACATATGACGCACTTTTTAGTGGATGGAGGGCGCCGAATTATTCGAGTTACTGAATATCCAAATTATATGCTTTGTAATGTTATCCTATTTTGTTTCCGGTGGCAACTAGTTAGCACCTTTTTTACAATTCTTTTCTCATTTTTAACACAATATATATTTGGTTAAAGTCAGTCTAAGGTTATTATGCATACCTGTCAACCTGTACAGGAATCCCGTAATTTGTACGTTTTTTTTTTTTTTTTTTTTTGGGGGGGGGGGGTGGTTGCAGTGTACGGCCGTACAGCCATTTTGTACAGTTTTTTATATTTAAAAAAAAAATCTCAGCAAGTCCTTATTTTCGTGCTTTAATGACTACATCTACCTTTTTTGGGGCATTCATGCCCTCTGTGCATACTGAATATTTGATTCTGCTAATCTCCATCTATACATTTATATCCTGTATAACACCGACAGGTGCTCAGTGATAACTATGGCATATGTGTACGTTCTGTTACCGCTTGACTGCATATTGGGCTAAGCGACCAAATTATCGGCAAATCAAAACACCTCAAACAAAACAAAGCCCGTATGATTAAATAGCAGTGTTTTAAGCGGCTTTGTTGCACTGTGTTTACTCAAACCAGATCCTCACGAGTGGCTCGATTTGATTTTAATCCAGCGAGTCAGGTAATTAAATTAATTAAAGGTACTTTACCGACATCAGTGTTGGTTTCCTTTATGAACTGATTAAATGAAAGTAATTATTCTTTTATTTTTAATTGATTATACAGACGATCAACTTTCACGTGCGATATTGCGTTTGAAGCGAAACAATTACGCTAATTAATGAGCTCTGTTCGTGTTTAAAAGAGAAAATGTTTGTTATGATAACTTTAGAAGTAGTTGTCAAGCAAGCTGATATTTACTATGTGGATAAAATGAGTTTTGCTAATTATTTTCACAATTAAGGTAATAAGGACAATTTGAAGAAGTAAAATTCTTGTGAAAGTGGAGGGATACAACGTAAGACTGCTACTGAGTGTGAGAATTCCTTAAACCAAGAGAGTGTAAAAATTCTATTTTCACCAAAGTCAACAATGCTTGAGGACTTTAACTCGGACACAACTATCAACTGCTGGCTTAGTGCTGGTGCAGGTGACTGACATGTACATGGACATTTTTTTCAAAATCCAGCAGCTAAAACATACGTAGCCAAATGTATATCAACAACTGTTTTAGAAAAATTAAATTCTTTAAAGAAATAATTATGTTGTATATTATTTCATTTGTTCTTTCTATGGATTAAGTACATAATTCTCATCAAATCTCGGCAAGTGATTACCATTTTGGGACAAGTGAAAAGTAAGGTGGGCCAAGTGAATTTTCTGAAAACACTTGTCCTGGACAAGTGGATGAAAAAAATGTTGGCACAGGTTGGAAATTCAGCCAGTGTATTTGTCATTGGAACTGAGAAATTCAGGATTGAACCAATCAAGTCTCATGACAATTCTGGACCTCACATGTCCTGTGCAGCACAGTATATGCATGACACTAGCCAGCATGTGCAGAAAATCCCTGAGGTTGCTGACACTACACTAGGAAAGGCCTTTCAGAACTAAATGAGACTGAAATGAAAAACAAATGAGAGCTCTCTGTAACACTGCCTACAGTCTAGTCCATTATGGAAAACTATTTTTTGATATGGAAATGCTGTGTGCACACCAGGAGTGGAACAGTGCAAATTATAAGAAGAGATTCAGGGCAAGAGACTTCTTTCTGCCATTCGATCAAGTCCTGAAAGAAGTAGTTAGGGTAGGTCTGAATTCCAATAAATTTCTTTCCATTCTTGCTGATGGAAGTACTGATGCTACTGTATTGGAGCAAGAAATGGTGCATATAAAATACCTGGACAATGGAAAACTGAAGACCTCTGATGTAACAAAATGTGTAAGATCAACCTATGTTTTTGAAAAATTAAGTTCTTTTAAGAAATAAATATGTTGTACATTATTTCCTTTGTTCTTTCTATGGATTAAAGTGCATACATCTCATCAAATCTTGACAAGTGAATTTAAATTTTGGGACAAGTGAAAAGGTAGGTGGGACAAGTGAATTTTCTGAAACGACTTGTCCTGGGCAAGTGGATGAAAAAAAATGTACTCAGCCCTGCTTGGAACACTTGTCTTTGGAAACTACAGTCATCTTAGTTTAATTTTCAGTTTCATCTGTATGATTTGTTTCTCAATAATGTTTTGTTATGGTAAGTATATTTAGAGACATTTAAATACATTTTCTGTGTGTGTCTCTTGTTTGGTAAATTAAATCACCAGATTACACATGCACAAAATATGTTTATAGTCAAACCTGTCAGTAGCAACCAGCCATGGGTAAAGGCTAAACAGGCTTATGTTCACATGTGACCTCTGTATATAGGTTCACCTTTCAAACTTGGTTTTTGAACAGATATCATGCACCAAATACTATTATCGTTATTATTATTATTATTAGCAAATTTAATTTAGTGCACTATTCAACAAAATCATCAAATACATGTATATGTTGTTTTCTCCCAAAGTTTTGTTCCACACAAGATTACTGTATCCTGCTCACTTTAATACATCCTATAATATAAATCATCACTTTAAAGAAACACAAAAACCTGTTGTGCACCATGACAAAAACAATAATTTCGTGACTGACAGATTACATATAAGTGTGACACAGGGGACTGTCTGTTGTTTGGCCACCTTGTGTAATTAAACTAAGAAACAGCTTTTCAGACTTCAAACACTATCTGGATTAACCAGTTGCTCAGCTTGCAGATATCAAAAAGACAGCTTATGTGAGAGGCCTGTGATGAACACAGAATGAAAAGAAAATTACTGCGGCTATTGTTAGTAACACATAAACCGAAACTTTGCCTCCCTTTACATAAAAGTTTTGTAAATATAGAATGGCCCCTGACCATATCTCTCCTCAAAGATTAACTTTTTCCATCAGAGAGATATGTAGCCTTATTTCACCTGTAAATAAAATAGCTGAAGATATTGAGCTATACAAGTCACACTGGCAAGGAGACTCCCATTTCTGCTGCATCAACACAACTACTTTGTCCACCATCCAGCAAAATAATTTTTTCAACCCTATCCTCTGAAGATAAAATCTGCCTCGCTTTCAAATTTGACATACTGACAACTTTGAGTTACACAATCTTAACACATCGATTCGTGTGCAGTAACTTTATCTGAATAACCTCTTCCTCATGAATAATAAGTTTTATTTGCGTGCAGAGTGGTCACTGTCAATACGCTCCAGTGTCCACTTAAAACAGTGAGAAACCATTATTTGGTTAGGAAACACCTGGCCACTGACTGCAGAAAGCAGGTGACCCTTTTAAACATTACTTTTATATAGAGAATTTGCCAAAGGGGAAATATTGATGTTCATTGAGACCAGGTGACTACTGTATAAAGGTGACTGTTCTGATAGGTTTGACAGTATTTTCTGACCCCTAAAAAACAATTTGAAATCATTTATAAGCCTGTATATCTTCTATATGTTTCTTTCTTCACCCCCGCAACACACAGAAGACATTCACTGTGAATAAATGTACAGATATAGAATAGAGCACACACCCTGCAACACACAGAAGACATTCACTGTGAATAAATGCACAGATATAGAATAGAGCACACACCCTGCAACACACAGAAGACATTCACTGTGAATAAATGTACAGATATAGAATAGAGCACATACCCTGCAACACACAGAAGACATTCACTGTGAATAAATGCACAGATATAGAATAGAGCATGCACCCCGCAACACACAAGACATTCACTGTGAATAAATGCACAGATATAGAATAGAGCATGCACCCCCGCAACACACAGAAGACATTCATTGTGAATAAATGCACAGATATAGAATAGAGCACGCATAAGCTTGTTTCATGTTTATAGTTGAAATAATATAAATGCCTACACATTTCAAATTTAAACAATTGTTTCTCACTTTTAAAAGTGCCAGGAGAAATAACTGTCACATTCTCTCGTATCTTTTATATTCTGTTTGATTTATAGATGACTGAAGATGATAAAATGCATGACTAAGATTACACAACAAAATTGTAGTTAAAAATGATGAGATCATAAACAATGACATTCTTTGCAGAAGTGTATAAATGGTAAATGATAAAATAAATGATAAACAGTGGGATTCTTGCTTAAAATGCCAATGCTACAGAAATGCATTTAAGGTGAATTTGTAATGCACTTTAGATGCATTTGGATTGCAACAGAAATGCATTTAAAATGCAGTTTTGGGGTACATAAATATTTCAGGTCTACAGGAGTCCAGCTCAAGTGGTTAAGGCATTAGACTCAATCTATTCCCAAAGGTGGATTAGCCCAGATTAGCCACTGTGGTGTGTCCTTGGGCAAGGCACTTTACTCTCCTTGCCTCAGACCAATATAACCTTCAAAGTATTGTGGTGCAATAAAACACAAAACCAAGCCAATCATTTCAGATGACTGACCTCCACCACCGCCATCAAAAATATACTACAGTTTCCACAAGGTTCCCCAAATTGTCAAAAAAGGGTATCCCAGTGGTCTTCTGTGAAGCCAACCTTGTAACTCAAATTAAGTAACCCAGAGAATGGTCACTGATATGAAATGTTATCTTCAAGACTTCGCTTCTTTCCATACTGTGAGTCATTTATAAGAATTATCCATTTTTTAGCTCACCTGGCTACAAGGTCAAGTGAGCTTATGGTATGGCTCCGCATCTGGCATGTCATTTGTAATGTGTTGTCCGTCAGCATTTGCTATTTTAAATTTTCTTCATGATTTGTAAAACCTTAACAAATCACTGAATTTGAATGCAAGTCTTGAAGACTCCTTGAATTTAAAACCTTAACAAATCACTGAATTTGAGGGCAAGTGTTGAAGACTCCTTGAATTTAAAACATTAACATGGCATATGGTGTATCATTTTTTAAATTCAGAATTTTTTGTATTTGCATATTTTTGAAAAAGATAAATGGGGTAAAATTGGATGGATCAAGTGACATAAGACACAAGTAGTTACCAGATGGAGTGCCATCCATTTGCTCTAATAACATGCTAAGTATTTACAAGTTTTTCTTCTGCTTTTGTATCTATTTGTGTACTGCTAAAAAATAACATATTGAGAAAGTTTAGTCAGGGCTTGAAATTGACTTTTTTCAGTAATAGCGATATTTTGATAGCTGTAATATTTTCAACTAGCAAAAATCAGTTGTTTTTTTTTTTTCAATGTCCACTTGGATAATTCATATTTTGAATACAAAATATCACTAGCAAGAAACTTCTAGTTCATTTTTCTAAGCATGCAGTTTACTCGTGTATCCGAATTGTAACTAGCAAAATGCTAGCTTTCTAGGATACATTTTTGAACCCTGTTGGTATGTAAGAAAAATAGACCTTGAAAACTTTTGGAAGTCTTTGAAGGGCTTTCAGATTTGTACAAATAATACCAATTTGCCATCAAATGTGGCCAACATTACTAAAAATAGAAAAACCTCTAAATTACTTCTTTTCAAAAACTGCTTAGCAAAATTTAACCAGATTTGATTGAAAGTATCTTAGTGTGCAGTCCATCAGAAATTTATACGAATGATGCCAATCCACCATCAAATATGGCTACTGTTACTGAAGATATTGTCAAAAATCGCTTAACAGAATTTGACCAAATTTAACAGAAAACATCCTGTATAAAGGGCTTTAAAGTTTAGTACAAATGATGATTCACCATTATGGCCACCATTATGACAAATAGAAAAACCTTTGAATGAATTATTTTTTCAAAAACCTACAGTTCAAAATTAAACCGTATTTGACAGCAAGCATATTGGCATGATCAGCTTTCAACTTTTTACAAATGATGCTGATCCACTATAAAATGTGCCTGCTATTACTAAAAATGGAAAAACCTTTTACAGCATTTTCTCAAAAGCCACATAACAGAATTTAACAAGATTTGACAGAAAGCAAAATAACTTGAAGTCCTTTTAAATGTCTACAAATTTGCTGATTCAGCATCTAATATAGCTGCCCTGACTAGAATAGAGAAACATTTGAACAACTTGATCTCAAAATTGTTCAAAAGTATTTGACCTAACTTGAAAGGATCCTGGCATAAAGGTCTTTCAATACTGGAGAAATGATGCTGATTAACCATTAAATATGGATAAGGTACCAAAAATAGAAAGTACTTGGAACAGTTGTTTTCACAACATATGCAGTCAACAGCATTAGAAGAAATTTCTGCAGAAAACTGACCTAGATGTCTTGGCCAACTGCTCTTGCATTTGGCTGTTAGGCATATAGCAGCCAGGTGAGTGATTTCAGGACCACGTGGGCCTCTTGTTAAAATATTTTTTTAGTTTGGAAAAAAGTGTAGAGCAAATCTTAATATAATGTGGCCTGAATTCAACCTATCCTCATTAACTAAGGTTACCTCATCACAAGTCCCTTGCTGTATTTAATGACAGTGCAAGATCCTGGTGATCTAACACTTGTGGCTGGCTTTAAAGTATTTCTTTATCAATTTTCACACCCCCCCCCCCAAAAAAAAAATAAAATTGCTAAGTTGTATGAGACAAGCTAGTTTCAGTTAGTTTTGATTGCTTCAAAGTGCACAAAGGTCAGAAACTGACCATTTTTGTCATTTTATTTTTGAATACGGTTGATTTGATTACCAATTGAAGGTACTATTGCTTTGTAAATCCAATGCTAAAAACAGTAGGTTCCGGACCATTTGGTAGTATGAAGCAGTTGGAACTAGCAGAATTTAAGCTGTTGTAGCATCTCTACATCCCAAGCTAAAAACAGTAGGTTCCAGACCATTTGGTAGTATGAAGCAGTTGGAACTAGCAGAATTTAAGCTGTTGTAGCATCTCTACATCCCGAGCTAAAAACAGTTGGTTCCGGACAATTTGGCACTATGAAGCAGTTGGAACTGGTAAAATTGATGCCATTGTAGGTTGCTGGCCATTTGGCACTTTGAAGTAGTTGGAACTAGCAGAATTGATGCCATTGTGGGCTCCTGACCAATTAGCACTATGAAACAGTTGGAACTAGTAGAATTGACGACACTGCAGGTTGCTGACCATTTGGCACTTTGAAGCAGTTGGATATAGTAGACTTGATGCCACTGTAGGTTACTGACCATTTGAACTGTGAAGCAGTTGGAACTAGTAGAATTGGTGCCATTGTAGGTTCCTGACTATTTGGAACTGTGAAGCAGTTGGGCTAATAGAATTTAAGCTATTGTAGCCTTTGTAAATCCCATGCTGAAAACAGTAGGTTTCTGATCATTTGGCACTATGAGGCAGTTGGAACTTGTAGAATTTATGCCATTGTAGGTTCCTCACCATTTTGCACCGTGAAGCAGTTGGAACCAAATGAATTTATGCCATTGTAGGTTCTTGACCATTTGGCACTTTGAAGCAGTTTGAACTAATAGAATTTATGCGATTGTTGGTTCCTGACCATGAACACTATGAAGTAGTTGGAACTAGTAGAAAACTAGTTGCCTAAAACAGCAGCAATTTAAATTTATTGATGCAAAAATGATGTAAAACTAGCCTTGTGCGAGATCACCAAGATCGATCAACTCAGCTAAAAATGTCGAAGCATTTGACCTAACCTTTAAGTTTCCACCATCGCTGAATAAAGCAAAATAGGAGTTAAGGTAACCCAAGCTAGGATAGCCGAGATCCAGGATTCTTAGATAAGCAGCTATATGATTTAGTGTGTATGGAATGATTTATGTTTGTGGCTAATCTTTCTTCATTTATTTTAACACAGGTCTTGAATAAAACCTTTCCAGATCATACATTTTTGATGAATGGGCTGATCCAGGGGGTCAAGGTAATGACATGATGAGATGTTAATGTGGTATTTACATCATATAGACCATTTCATAATTTTACTCATTCTGCACTGATAGTGGAACACATTCTTGATGAGTGTATTGACTTCCACCCTGTGAGAGAAAAGTTTTTTTGCTGTAAAGTCAGTGAAGAAGCTTTTATGATGATGTACCCCCAGAGAAAATCTTGGACTTTTAAAAGAATGTGGTTTATGTAAAAAAAATTGAAAATTGTTATTGTAAGGATTTTATATTTTTTACCTTCATGTTTTATTTTATATACCTTTTAAAGAAATTCTTCATCTTTGCCTTTTATCTTTTATCTTGTAGGTCTTCATGTTTACATTTATTCAGTAGGTTTTATCTTTGTAACGTTTTTCTTGCAGTTTTTTATCTTTACATTTTTATAACTCAACTTATAATGTGAACCATATAACTAGTATTGTTCTGACATGTTGTTAATTCCTGCATTTGAATATTTAAGTTGCTTATAGACAAACGAATGACATTAATAATTAAACATTGTAGTAATATTCATGACAAATAAAGCTGCATGTAACTTTTAAGAATAGGAAATATTTTTTTCATACCGTATATACTTGTGTATAATCCGAACCCCCCAAACTGAATAGGTAAAAACATTAAAAAGTGCATGACCCGCGCATATGCCAACCCATAAGTCTGAGACATATATATATATATATATATATATATATATATATATATATATATATATATATATATATATATATATATATATGTATGTATGTATGTATGTATATATATATATATATATATATATATATATATATATATATATATATATATATATATATATATATATATATATATATATATACACATACATACCCTTCTAATCGGAACCCCCATGTCCTGATGTTCTGAGGTTACCTGGTTAATAGCTTATATGGTGTTAGTACAGCTATAACAGACTTCGGCTCGGGGATAAGCCGACCTCCCTTCTTCCAGGTTTTTATTTTTTCCTAAATTATTTGGCCTATACATGTATATATACGGTATTTTAAAAAAAATGTCTACCTTTACTTACTTACCGTTTTGACATTTTTAAAAGTTGTTTGTTTCAAAATCTTTTCTTGATGCCTGTGAATAGAGGGCATAATTATCCCTTTTCTGGCAGCGGTAGTAGCAGCATCAGCTGTGTTAGGTATTCTGTTAATGTTTATGAAAGTGATCTATCTGTACAATAGTGGCTGTGGCTATCTGTACAATAGTGGCTGTATCTATCTGTACAATAGTGGCTGTATCTATCTGTACAATAGTGGCTGTATCTATCTGTACAATAGTGGCTGTATCTATCTGTACAATAGTGGCTGTATCTATCTGTACAATAGTGGCTGTATCTATCTGTACAATAGTGGCTGTATCTATCTGTACAATAGTGGCTGTATCTATCTGTACAATAGTGGCTGTGTCTATCTGTACAATAGTGGCTGTGTCTATCTGTACAATAGTGGCTGTATCTATCTGTACAATAGTGGCTGTGTCTATCTGTACAATAGTGGCTGTGTCTATCTGTACAATAGTGGCTGTATCTATCTGTACAATAGTGGCTGTATCTATCTGTACAATAGTGGCTGTATCTATCTGTACAATAGTGGCTGTGTCTATCTGTACAATAGTGGCTGTGTCTATCTGTACAATAGTGGCTGTGTCTATCTGTACAATAGTGGCTGTGTCTATCTGTACAATAGTGGCTGTGTCTATCTGTACAATAGTGGCTGTGTCTATCTGTACAATAGTGGCTGTGTCTATCTGTACAATAGTGGCTGTGTCTATCTGTACAATAGTGGCTGTATCTATCTGTACAATAGTGGCTGTATCTATCTGTACAATAGTGGCTGTGTCTATCTGTACAATAGTGGCTGTGTCTATCTGTACAATAGTGGCTGTATCTATCTGTACAATAGTGGCTGTATCTATCTGTACAATAGTGGCTGTGTCTATCTGTACAATAGTGGCTGTGTCTATCTGTACAATAGTGGCTGTATCTATCTGTACAATAGTGGCTGTGTCTATCTGTACAATAGTGGCTGTATCTATCTGTACAATAGTGGCTGTATCTATCTGTACAATAGTGGCTGTGTCTATCTGTACAATAGTGGCTGTATCTATCTGTACAATAGTGGCTGTGTCTATCTGTACAATAGTGGCTGTGTCTATCTGTACAATAGTGGCTGTGTCTATCTGTACAATAGTGGCTGTATCTATCTGTACAATAGTGGCTGTATCAATCTGTACAATAGTGGCTGTATCTATCTGTACAATAGTGGCTGTATCTATCTGTACAATAGTGGCTGTATCTATCTGTACAATAGTGGCTGTATCTATCTGTACAATAGTGGCTGTATCTATCTGTACAATAGTGGCTGTGTCTATCTGTACAATAGTGGCTGTGTCTATCTGTACAATAGTGGCTGTATCTATCTGTACAATAGTGGCTGTATCTATCTGTACAATAGTGGCTGTGTCTATCTGTACAATAGTGGCTGTATCTATCTGTACAATAGTGGCTGTATCTATCTGTACAATAGTGGCTGTATCTATCTGTACAATAGTGGCTGTATTCAAATGCAGCTTTGGGAGAATGTCTAAAAATAGTATCCTCATATGCTAAGAGCTTTTGTTTTGCCTGTGTTAGCAGAATCATAGTGCAATTCACATGCGAGATATGAGATTCTGTGAATCTTTTTTTTTGATTTGTTTACATCTTATTTGTTTAAAGTAATTCTGTCATGACAAGGGCAGGGGGCCAGTCTAATGAATTTGTCTAAAGGTGGACTTATTATTCAACAATGATATCAATAGTAAATATTTGCCAAAGTTTGTAAAATGGGGAATGGACTTATCATCAAGTATGAGCTTTTTATGGGATAAATACGACAATATTGATTAATTACATTTTTTGTATTTATAATATTCACAAATTAATGTATTAAGTTTTGTCCCATTTTTTATTTCTTACAGGGCATTTTATCCTTTTTGAGTGCTCCCTTGATTGGTGCCTTGTCTGATGTTTTGGGCAGAAAACCATTTCTGCTTCTTACAGTGTCATTCACATGTGCACCTATACCCTTGATGAAACTCAGCCCAATGTAAGTCACAAACAATTTTTTAATAATGCCTGCAGTGTTCCTCCTCAGCCAATGAGCTGTAGTGAGACCACTACAGCTCCCTTTTATCTCCACTATTTCCCTACACTTCTTAGTTTCATTTCACCTTAACTGATGTTGGTACTTCTCCTTCATTGCTCCATCCTACTTTTCAAATGTTTCCATTACACCACAAGACTTTCCTTTAAATTTAAATGCGACCTTTTCAAAACAGTAGTTTATACAATTTAAATAATTTCCCCCATTCTAAGAGCATGTACATGGTATTACTTTTTTATGAATGTTACTATAAAGCGGACTCTGCCACTTACAAGACCAGGATGCTATTATATTAAGTTGTTTAACACTACACCTTGAAGAATTTCTGGGAAGAACTGTGGAATAATCCAGAATTAATTTCCTTGACTCATAAGTCAAAGAGGGGGCTTTTGTAATAAATAACGCATACATTTCTGTAAGAAAAAAGGGAGATTAGTGAATAAAGCAGTTGCAGTGATACTTTAGATTTGTAGGATGAAATTTCTTTAATATTCTTAGGGATAGAATTACATTCATATATAGGTTGAACTGTTTATTTTACATCCTTTACTGTATGAAGTCTGTTCTTTATAGTCAACATAAATTAATAGTGCTTGTCTTGTAAAAACATTGAAAATGATGATATTAATTCTTCAAGAGATCTCTCACAAAAAAGAAAGCAAGACGAAAACAAAACTTGAAATAAATTCGATGTAAACCTTACATATTTAAGTTCAGACTCTCGCAAACTGAATTAATTCTTATACCACAGAAACCTTTTGAAAACTTCTAATATATAAAATGGATTTTCATGAAGTATACAGAGTACTGTAGTATAATTTATTTTCGTGGGGCTCAATTTTCGTGGTTTTGTAAAAAAAAGACATTTTTGTGGGTACTTAAATTCGTGATTTTGCCTGTCAAAGTTTGCATATTACTAAGTGTTTAATTTTGTGGTTTAACTCTACAAATACCCAAAATAAAGAATAAAAAAGAATAAAACTCTGCCGACGCAAACAGCGGTCACTTGAATGTTTATAACAATACTTTCACATGTATGAGCACAAAATCAAAAACCTGACAAGTTCAATACTGACACCGTGTTTTTGTCCAAGTGAAAAACATCAATGGAAGCCGACACAGCCAACAACACTAAAATAATACTACCGCCCCTATGATCACAATAACACACATGTCAAGGTCAATCACTTACACCGTGTTTTGGTCTGAGTGCTCAACATCAAAGGCAGCAGACACAGACTACAACACTAAGTCAATCGTTTATTAAAGTAACCTGTATCATCTCTAACTTAAACCACTATCCATAAAGAACAAAACACGTGACCGGCTGCCCTTTGCTCAATGCAATCAGCAGACGGTGGCAATATTTGATGTGTCTAGAGCCCATCAATGTGAGAAGATGCTAACTAAATTGAAAGACAGTGGAATCACACGTTTGTTTGTGCTTGCCTCAAGTACAGACCAACTTAAACCACTAGACTTGACAATAAATAAAGAGTACAAAGAATAATTAAAATCACACTTCCACAACTGGTATGCTAAACAGGTCATGGAGGCCATCACGAAAAAAAGGAAGATCCTACTGGTGACGATCACTGATTGCAGCTTCATTAATCAAGCCAATTCGGGCTGAATGGATAATTGCAGCTCACGTGACAATGAGTAAAAGATGTGACCTAATTATCAGTGGTTTGGAGAAAGCTGGACTTGTTTAATTCTGCAATTTGGGGATTATTTACCTGAAAAGCATTTGTGTGTACATTGAGACTTGTTTGACACAATGTTGATACAGTGGCTTTGTCCAAAAATCAGTGAAGTGTGAGCTTTAATACTCTGCTGTAATTAGTGTATATACGTAGTGTTTCATTAATAATAGTGCTTCAAGCAATAGTTCTAGTATTTTACAGGCTTGTTGTTCTTTTGGATTAAAAATGCATGGATAAAATGAAATGTGGTTTCAGAAGGATTTAAATTGTTCAACAATAGTTGTACTCGAGTGAAGGATCGATTTGAATAAGTATTTAATTTAATTTTCATATACTATTATTTGTTATTATTCTTTCTTTCATTTTCAACATTATAAGTGTTTGAATACTTTATGCTTTTTCTCATTTCTCTCTATCCTTACTTATCTCACATATCTTATCGACACTTGTACATTGAAACAATATAAAATGCTTTATAATTCTTTTTTCAAAGGTTTAAAATAAAACAAACACGTGTAAAAGCTAATATTGTATTTCCAAGTTACAATATTGACATTGATTTATGAAATACTAGTAGGTTCCTTAATCTCTAGGAACGACACACAGTAAGAAAATGAAATGAGCGGGGGGGGGGCGGTCATCATCATACGTGGCTAATTTTTCATTGGGTATTTAAATTCGTGGTTCGGGGCAACAACAAAAACCACGAAATTTGGTTCCCCACAAAAATTGATGATACTACAGTAATATATGGTTAAATCAGTTTTTAGGTTAATATCTTTCTTGTTATTGACTAAAGTATTAAATCACAATCAACTTTTAAATAAATTTAGGGTTTTTACTTTAGTTCTTACACAACAAAAATATTTTGTTCTTTTTTTTCAGGTGGTATTTCACTGTGCTCTCAATATCGGGAGTTTTTGCTGTTACATTTAGTGTAGTGTTTGCTTATGTTGCTGATATAACATCAGAGGAAGACAGAAGTCAAGCTTATGGTCTGGTAAGTGATGTACCAAATATGGAATATCTGATGTTGATTTGCAGATCTGTGTATCATTCTATGGTGTAAATATCTTGCAGCAGTGGAGATTTAGTGGAAGATATTTATTTTTTTCCACTGAAATTCACAATTAAAAAACTCCTCAGATAGTTTCCTCCCACCATTAACTTACCATTTTTTGTTTCTCCCTCCAGTTTTCCCCATATCATATTCACTCCTTGTATTCCTGTTGTCATTTTTCTTGCAGTAAGATTTTTTTTGTTTATCCACCCTTTCATCTAGGAGCTAAATATAAAAAAGACATTCATCTGTGTTTGCCATGTATATTGCTTCTGGTGGGAATTTTCTTCACTAAATTAAAACCATTATGAGAAATAAAAACCTAAGCAGATATAATTTTTTCTTATAATACACCACTCCATTGATAACTCGTGCCCGGATAATTCGCGAACTCGCATATAACACGGGGTCAGGCATGGATCCTATTTGTCAAACTAGAAAATACTCCCAAAACTGGCCCCTATTTGTTGAACGTGAAGAAAATCGTTATCAAAATTGTTAACTGAAAGCTTGTTTTATCATCAAAAATGGTGGATAGTACCCGAAAATTTGAATCAACATCATGAAATTCTCAACTTCTAATAAGAAATGATATATTTTGTTAAATTTTCTTTCCAAACAACATTCTCTCTACACTGTAAATAACAATATTTGATGAAATTTTGATCAATGAAAATGTCACTAATGCCTATAGGTGGCAACACTATAATAAGTAAATACCAATTAATTAAGTTTTGTCAAGTAAAGTTCGTGTTTTAGTTTCATCTTTTAATTCAGTTTCAATGTAATCATCACAAATGCAATATGCCCTCATATTTGTGAAAAATGTAAATCGACCATCGCTGCTATGTCCATGAATGTTTCTGTGATAATCTAATTAAGTGCCAACCGTATTTTGATCTCCGACTTGCAGAAGTATTTGTTGTATTGTTTCAGTCAATTAAAAGCAGACCTGCTTTGTATTATAACATTAATTACGTCTTTTGTATCAAATCAAATAAAGTTGGGTGGAATAAAAGAAAAGTTAAAATGCATGCAAATTCTACCTGCATAAGAGCTAGCGGTCTCAGTTGTGTGTCAGGTCAACTCATTTCAATTGAACACTTATAAATATTGTTATGTAAGTAATATAATTAAACTACCATAAATTAGCCTTCTCATTAACAAATGTGATTAAAGATTGCAAGGCAACCAAGCGAAATGAGTACTTGGTGAATAAAAAGCTTTGTTTCACAGATACAGTTCATTATGAAGAAGTGAGTTCCAGAGTTTGTAGTAGACTTAAAATTCCTGAATTAGCACTCAGAGATTTCCTCAAGGATGAGAAGTAGTTTCACTATTACTTGCAGTGAAATCACGGCATCAGTATTTTACCAATAGGACAAGAAACAAAATTGAATTTTGACGTTGACAGTTGTTTCACGAAATAAATATCCCTAGTTTTTGAAAAAAAAGGAATCTTGTTTTGTTGTGAATCAACAACAACAAAAGCAGTGACATAATACACAACGTTTTTGTATAGACGTGATGATTGTTGAAACCAGTTGGAGTAATGTTGTTAATGATCTTTCAGAGGTTGGGTATCTTGAATATAAAGGTAATTTATTTTTAAAAAATCGAGCAACTTCATTAGAAAAAGCTCTTTATTGACAATTACTCCAAATGCAACAATGCAATTATAAAACAAGTATTCACCTATTAAACAGCCCCGTTCCCCCCCCCCCCGTTCCAGTTTTCTCTATTGCCAACAGGGATGGCATCCACTTCCTAATTTTTTTGAGGTCCCTTGGTAACTTGCACACTCGCTTACAGTGCAGTCTATGTTTTTGGACCCCGTTATGTGCAAGTTATCGAGGGAGAGGTGTATTTGTAATATTTTACATCAAATGGGGTTCATATCAGCAGATATAATTTTTGCTTACATGTTTGTGTAGTTTTCCATTAAACAGGGTTCATATAAGCAGACATAATTTTTTACTTACAATATGTGCAGTGTTTTCCATCAAACACAGTTCATATAAGCAGACATCATTTTTACTTATAAAATTTGTAATATTTGCCGTCTTATGGGGTTTGTATAAGGAGATATAATTGTTACTTAAAATATTTGTAATATTTCACATCAAAGGGGATTCATATAAGAAGATATAATTTGTTAAGCTTTTACATGGTCAGTTTATCAGGAACAGTTGACTACAAAGCCATGTTACTTATTATGTAGATGCATCTTCATGTACAACACTGTTTTACTAAAGCCCAGGGATAGGTTTGACATGCAGCCCATGGCCAGCTTTTTGTTACTTATAATGTTTGGTATTTTTTTATTCTTTACAATAAAGGGAGCTCATATAAACACATTACATAATAATGATGAATATATTTGAAGGTTTCAGCAACCTTTGCTGCCAGTTTGATCACCTCTCCTGCGATTGGAGAATATCTTACCAGAGCTTACAGTGAGAACCTGGTGATCTGGCTAGCCACAGCTATTGCCTTGCTGGATATCTTCTTTATAATGGTTGCTGTACCAGAGTCACTGCCAGAAAAACTGCGGCCAGCTAGCTGGGGATCACAGATTTCATGGGAAAAAGCAGACCCATTTGGGGTAAATTGGTGTTTTGCTTACATTCTGTTAGCAGATAGCAATATATAGGTACCACATTTTTCTAGTAGTGGTGGTAGGAGCAGTACCTGTATCAATAAAGATTTTGTTTTAAATTTTTGGAAAGTCTTATAATATTCATCATAGCACTGTTTGCAGATGAGATGTAGTGTTCCGTAAAACTTTTATATCAGAACTGAGAAATGATAACAGCATGCTTTTCAAAGGAAAAAATGTTTCTTTATGAACATTATAGTTTAGATTCAAGTATTTCAAATGATCAGCTTTTTGGTCATTCTGTTGGAACTGATCTTTGTACAGGTCCAACAAATTCCAACATAAGATGATAGTAAAGAATTTTGTGTCCCAGATTTAATTCAGTAGCCCAGAAAAGGCTCAGTTTTATGAAATTGATAGCCCAAAGACTTCATGTTTTATGAAACCGGTAGCTCTGAGATTTTCTTTTTTATGAAACTTGTATCTCTAAGACTTCCTTTTTTTCATGAAATTGGTACTGTATATACTTAATTAAAAGACAATTTGACTATAAGTCGACACCCCCACCCCCTCTTTTAGGGCTGAAAAAGCTACTTTCTCTTTGACCCTCCTATAAGGCGAGTGTACTTGGCAAATCAAATCCATCTATTAGGGGTGGCTTGTGATCTGTGAGTCAGTGTTGCACTTTGGAAAAATAAGAAACCAAATTTACATTCTGCTGTGCAGTTTGTTATGTTTCTCTGCAAAGTCTATAACATTTAACTTGAATGCCCCATTTTAAACATTGCATTTTTTGCTCCCTACGTATTGGTGAAACTACTGAAGTTTAGAAATTCATGATGTATGATATCCAAGGGACAAGGTACCCAGTAACTGACAGAACACTGATGATTCAGAAATTTGGGCCATTATTTATTTGGAGACTGAGCTTCAGCTCTGTAAGTGATGCTTCAATCATACAATCTTTGAAATTCCATTAAAGGATCACCACAACTGAACAGGTGTCAATTGTGTGGCATGATCACAGGGAGCTAAAATAAACACCCATGGTTAACTGAATATAGGACTCTACCTGGCACTAAATGAGTATAGAACTCACAGCTTGATCAAAGGTTTGTCAACTGGGAAGATGAAGCAGTACTGGGAGTTGTTAAATTGATCAAAAGACACACCCTCAGTTAACTGAATATAGAACTATACTTAAGCACTGAACAATTCTCACATTCGTGGCTCCATCAAAGGAGTTGTCAACTAGGAAAACAAAGTGGATTCTGCCTTTACAAGCTATGGGCATATTGTCTCATGTGCACTGGCAGATAACTTAGGAAATATCACTTGGGAATAAATTCTAGCTTATGAAAATGGCAAATACAAATCAAGTCAAAAATTTTGTTGCATGAAATACAGTGTTTATACAGCAAGCACAATATAATACCAATATGGGTTGCAGTGAGTAATATTTAATTTAATATTTTCAAATTATTAAAATTAAAATGTAGAGACAAGTATTGTGTAATAAATACCATAGTGAAATAGATAAACACAGTGCATACCATATATGCATTTCTGGATGGGAATAGTGGAATGAAAACATACAAATATTTGAACTGACAGTATTTTGTATGTACTACAAACATCTAAAGTCTCCATTATTACCCATATATTTATCAGATTATTTTGTATGTTGCACTTATAACATGACCCCTAATCTGCATGAATCACATTTTAAGTAAAAAGCATCGATTTGTAAGCAAGTATATACAGTAGCTGTAATATTTCCTGTTTTACGAAGCTTATAGTTATAAGACTTTGTTTTATGAAGCTTATAGTTATAAGACTTTGTGTTTTATGAAGCTTATAGTTATTGGACTAAATGTTTTATGAAGCTTATAGTTATCGGACTTTATGTTTTATGAAGCTTATAGTTATAAGATTTTGTTTTATGAAGCTTATAGTCTTTTAAGACTTTGTTTTATGAAGCTTATAGTTATAAAACTTTGTGTTTTATGAAGCTTATAGTTATAAAACTTTGTGTTTTATGAAGCTTATAGTTATAAGATTTTATGTTTGATGAAGCTTATAGTTATAAGACTTTGTGTTTTGTGAAGCTTATAGTTATAAGACTTTATGTTTGATGAAGCTTATAGTTATAAGACTTTGTGTTTGATGAAGCTTATAGTTATAAGACTTTGTGTTTGATGAAGCTTATAGTTATAAGACTTTGTGTTTGATGAAGCTTATAGTTATAAGACTTTGTGTTTGATGAAGCTTATAGTTATAAGACTTTGTGTTTGATGAAGCTTATAGTTATAAGACTTTGTGTTTGATGAAGCTTATAGTCTTTTAAGACTTTGTGTTTTGTGAAGCTTATAGTTATAAGACTTTGTGTTTGATGAAGCTTATAGTTATAAGACTTTGTGTTTGATGAAGCTTATAGTCTTTTAAGACTTTGTGTTTGATGAAGCTTATAGTTATAAGACTTTGTGTTTGATGAAGCTTATAGTTATAAGACTTTGTGTTTGATGAAGCTTATAGTTATAAGACTTTGTGTTTGATGAAGCTTATAGTTATAAGACTTTGTGTTTTGTGAAGCTTATAGTTATAAAACTTTGTGTTTTGTGAAGCTTATAGTTATAAGACTTTGTGTTTTATGAAGCTTATAGTTATAAAACTTTGTGTTTTGTGAAGCTTATAGTTATAAGACTTTGTGTTTGATGAAGCTTATAGTTATAAAACTTTGTGTTTGATGAAGCTTATAGTTATAAGACTTTGTGTTTTGTGAAGCTTATAGTTATAAAACTTTGTGTTTTATGAAGCTTATAGTTATCGGACTTTATGTTTTATGAAGCTTATAGTTATAAGATTTTATGTTTGATGAAGCTTATAGTTATAAGACTTTGTGTTTTGTGAAGCTTATAGTTATAAGACTTTGTGTTTTGTGAAGCTTATAGTTATCGGACTTTATGTTTTATGAAGCTTATAGTTATCGGACTTTATGTTTTATGAAGCTTATAGTTATAAGACTTTGTGTTTGATGAAGCTTATAGTTATAAGACTTTGTGTTTTGTGAAGCTTATAGTTATAAGACTTTGTGTTTGATGAAGCTTATAGTTATAAGACTTTGTGTTTTATGAAGCTTATAGTTATAAGACTTTGTGTTTTATGAAGCTTATAGTTATTGGACTTTATGTTTTATGAAGCTTATAGTTATAACACTTCCAGTTGTGTGAAATTGGTAGCTATAAGACTTCCAGTTTTCCTTGTTATTAGTCATTACTGGTATTCTTCAGTGGAAAATATTTTACAGTTATCTTTTGAAGAACAAACAGTAGAACAGGTCATGATTATCACATATGGCCCACAGGATTATCTGAATTGAACAGCTGATAGCCCAGATTCAGCATTCTGGTAGTCCCTTGGCTATAAGCACAAGATTTTGTAAAATCCTACAGTATCTCAATGGAATAAACAGAGGAAATATTGTCATTTGCTGATTCTGTTTTGATTCTGTTTGCACATTACCTTTTGATTCTCTAGGTCTGTCTGGTTTTGTATTGATAAGGAGATATTTTGTATTCGTTAATTATAGAACTACCAGTTTCACAAGACAGGAAGTCTTAGAGCTGCATGCTTCATAAGACCGGAAGTCTGATAATGCTGTGTTCTAAATACCAGCTGTCTAACATGTTAAGCAACTTGATTAGACATTAAAAAAAAAAAACCATTGTTATCTGCACTTCTGACTTGAAAGTGGGCATTTTTTTATTTTTTAAAATTTTCTGTTATGTCATTAATCCCAAAAATCCACGTTTCATTTGGTAACTATACCAATGGATAACCACATCCATCTTCTTGCATTTCAGTCAAATTATTAAAATGCTCCTGATGCATGTACACCATGATGTTCAAGACATTAGTAGTGTTAACGAAGTTATTGATTGACTGAATAGGATGTTATTTATCCAGTTTAGAATACATTCAAAATGCATATATGCATGTATATTGTAATTGTCTGAGTGAGTTCCTGGTTATTTGAGTCCCAGATTCCAGGACCTCCAGTCTTGGCCCTGGCTTTGATTTCACAAAAAGAACTTAAGTCTGGGCTTAAATTGAACTCAATAATTCTGCAAATCAGGCCTCAATTTTGCCAACAAAGTCTTATGTTAGGTCTTGATTTAAGATACTTGATTGGTTCAATTTAATTGGATAAAAGGTAAATTTGACTAATGAAATGTCTAAAGTCTAGACTTAAAGTTCATGGCATGTTGGTGATATTTTGGTGTAGACCTTAAGTTTTATAAATGCTCAGCTCTTGTATTTTTTGACTTGTAGCTCTTTCAGTTTCAAAATCCTATTAAGAGCTCCAGCCTCAGTCTCAAAACATCAAGCACAAAACTTTAACTTAAGTTCAGAATTTAATAAGTTTGTGATTTGTATCGACTTATCTTAAGTCACGATTGTTATCTTATCACATTGTCTGTATGTCCATTAACATTTTCTTGTCTGGTCCATAACTTTGAAAGTCATGGAGAGATTTTTATGAAACTTTGCCCAATGTATGTGTGTGTGTATATATATATATAGATATATATATATATGATTAGATGGTGTGTTGTGTACTATAGTCAAATCCCAATTTCAAAGGTCAAAGTTACAGCAAAGAGAAAAGCAAGTGAGTGGCCTGAATCCTTGTCTGAGCTATAACTTTTGAACTGCTGAAAATATTTTAAACAAATCTCAAGGTCAGGATCACCTACATCTAGGTCATAGTCACATAAAAGAAAAATAACTTTTATCCTTGTCAGGTCTGTAATGAAACTGAGCCACTTGTATAATCATCATGGGTTGGTCATTCATACAGTATTTCATAATTTACATAAGTAAATGCTGTTTCTCATTTGAATACATTCCATGATGACATTATTGTTAGGACAATAAACTCTGCTACCTCCTGAATCCAACCCTCCCAAAAAGAAGAAACTTCTATCTATATACATATAGACAAAGGGAAGAAACTCTTATGCATTACTTCCCCTTGACCACTGCCAGGTGGTGCCAGATTTAAGCTTTCTCTACAGTAATATGAAAACCTTCCAAAATCCTATGAATTCAAGTCATCTATTCAGAAAGTCAGTATATTTGAAAGTAGTAAGGTTTCTACTACATACATTATTTTTGACTTTTGATCAATATTTATGTGAATTTTTTACACAGTGTGGATTTTGTTTATTCTGACCTAGCTCCAACACGATATCATTGGTACATGTTTGTTGGTTGTTATTAGTGTGCACTGTATATATATTTCCTCTTGTTTAAATAACGAGTTTTGTTATTATGATTTGGTTAACACCTTCAGGTTGTCTCAATTTCTTTTTTTGTTGTCATTCTTGTCAATTAAGTTAAACTTTACAACAAAATGCAGTAAATAAAAGAAATTTGAAGCTAACGAGGACACACATGTACAAAGTGTTCTTCATTTTCAACATGCAGTGCATGCAATTTATGGTCTGAAAATATCTGGTCCATGGTCCTGCACAGGAAAATCAAAAGCAAGGAGAAACAGGCAAAATTTTGTTTGGAACAATTTGACATATTGAACATTCACCCAAAGACGGTATAGATTGCGAGCATAGTGGGGGATGTCACCATGTCCCCCCTCCATCCAAAATTAGACCTATGATGCCCACTGCAACTATTACATCGGCAGAATTGGAGGAACAATAGGTTGTGGAATTGCTGTCCTTGAATTCTTCCTAGATGCTGTTAGAGCTGCAGATGCATTGACTAATGCAAGAAGCAATGATACTGTTACTAGATTCAGGACAGTTTTTGCCCGTACATCAGTCACACACTTCCATGAATAATTTGTAGCTATGGGAGAGTGTTTTCCTCCAAAATATAGGCAGCACAGTGGGTGCAAGTCCCTTTGCATGTCCAACCATGACCTTTAAGTCTGTAAGTCTAGGCGCATGTAGTTTTTATCAGATCTTGATGATCAATTTCAACATTCCTTTATGCTGTTTGAGGCTGATCCAGCTGCTGACCAGCCAGTCCAGGAGGATGACTGGCTGTACCTATTGTCTAGTGACCAGAAACCCGTAACTTTAGAGAGCTATGCCACATACTGGCTGATAGTGCCATGATATGTGGATCCATTCAGGGATCACACTGACCAATCCATCCATGTTGCCACACCTCCTTCATTTCGCCACACCTCCTGCATTTTGCCACATCACCTGGTGGTTTCGAAACTCGCTGTCAAACTGATCACCCAGCCAACAGCCAGGCTAACCATCCAGCCAGCAACTGAACCAACCGTCCAGCCAGCCATCCAGTATACTCCAGCCTTCTGTACCGACAAAATTTACTCAGCCAATTCAACCTGTGAGTCATTTATTTACGACTTATCCTTTTGGAGTGATACCATGATACATTTAGGGATGACGGCAATTCCTCATCTTTACCACTGTGGATGTTTCATATGGATATGGACATAGGTCCTGACAAGGATGACTCACATCATGAGTGTGGAAATGCCCTTCATGCCTTAAAAATCTCAGATCAACTTTGGAATGGACTGAGTTTTGTTTCAAAGTGGCTGTCAACGAATGTTACTGGGAAAGTCAACTACCAGCAACATTTTCATCACTGTGGTATAGAATGCATTCAGGTTCTTTTATCACCAAGCTTCCGACACTAGATAAGAACATCTCATCAGTGAATACGACTACCCCACTGTTCTACAAGGTGGATAAGAGTGTCTCTGATGCCACCTCGAAGCATGTTCGTATTATCATGGCAAACTGCCTGGTAATTAATGGCTAGGATTGCCAAGGTCATGAACAGGGTTCAACACCATTCTGTGGCTAATGCTGTGATGGCCTCTGCCCGCTTAGATTTGGTGCGATGAGATGCATGTTCTTGGCGCTCCGTGTGACACCCTTTGGATTGCTGTTATTATTTGGTGGTAGGATAGAGGAAGTGAGGAGAAAGGCAGCACAGGAACTGCAACTCCAACTTGCCATTCCTACTGCTGAGAGATTGAGGCCAAATACTGCCCAGCAACAGCAACAGTTTTGACCTCAGTCAAATTTCAGGAGACAACAGGCTCAGAGATGCTGCCAGCGTGCGCGAGTGAGCAAGTTGTGCAAAATTTTAAGAATTTGCACACTTGGAAAGCAGTGATGCACGAGAACTCCAGCAAATTAATTTTAAGTGATGCATATAAAAATGTACTCTGCGCAGTAAACAATTTTTATTTAACTGTTAACCCATAAATTGCTTGTCGTGGCATAAGTCACGCTACCATTAGAGGTCTCGTAGCACTTGCCTCGTTATCTGTCTTTTTTCCAATAGGCATCTGTTTACACATCTGAGCACTTTGGCTTGACATGAACATTTGTTAAACTAAATTTGATTGGCACATTGGGCCCTGGAACAAACATTGTCGAGGTTGAACCTTGCATTCATGAAGGAAGTTTTAGAAATGCGTGTTTAAAGTAAGGGCTCTTAGAAAACCCAAAATGGCTGACTCCCAACATGGTTCATCTTCAGATGATGATTTCATGCGGCATGTACTGGCCGATCTTAGTGATGATGACAGTGATTTTTTAAGTTTTGAAGTAAATGAGATTATTGGAGCCTGGAAAGTGTAACTGGAAATACCAGTGAGTAATTTTGAACCCAAAAATGATGTTGAATATGAGTCTGATGTACATGCTGGATGGACAAAAACAGACGACATGCTGGTCAAACCCCTGATTAAGCATTATGTCGAAATAAAATGTCAAAAAGGCAGAATACTTAGCCTAATTAAAATACAGGCAATTCAAAAGTAGAGTGCAATTTTCATTTCTTTTCTCAAACAATTCTGCTTTGAGGGATCTTGTGCTACAAAACTATATAACACTCTAACGGTTAAGATAAATTGAATAAATAAGAATCTACAAATAATTTTAAAAGTAAGGATATTTATTTTTGATCAAAATACCTCTGTCTGAACAATCTGACTATGTCATTGATGGACTTAAAACCCTTATACAGCATTATGGAACAGATAAGAAATCTGGCATAGTAGTCAGCAAAGCACTGATTTAAGAAAGTGAGACTTTGGCAGAGCTCATGTTAGTAAAAAATATTATTTTGGAGCAGAGATATCCAAGAGACAATACCTATGAGCTGTTGAAAAATGTACATAACAACAATAAAGAACAGTTTTCCAACTTTCAAGCTGGCTTAGCTAGCTATGCTTATGTGAAAGGGGGTTCTCAGCACAGAACAATATTCATACACAGATAAGGAACAAATTAAGCTCAGTAATAATCAACAGATTAATGCTAATAAAACTAGAGGAGACATCTTTTGAGGATTTTGATTTCAATAGAGCAGGAAGAAAGAGACGGATATTTATGTGTTAGGTAAATATTGAACTATGGCCATTTCCTCCTCCCCCTCATCTTTGTTCTACTCCCTCCTTGTTTTGGTGACAAGGATGGAGCTCCCCCCTTGAGATAAAATCCTGGCAGCATCTTTGCAGGCTCCTCAATATAGGAGGCAGTTCAATAAAGAGGATAAGAAACAAGATTTCTCTTCCCCAAGCCTCCTTACATATTGCTGTTGACTCACCATTCCAACCACCTGCAGACAACCTACCAGTTGGTGCCAGACTCCTTCATTTCTATCAATGTTGAATCGACCTATTTTCACAAACAAATGAGAAATCCAAGTTGATTGAGAGGGGCTATGGATTTCATTTATGCAGCCCACTCTCCTTTAGACTTCTCCTCTCACGATGGACGTTCCATCAGATTGGGAGAAAGCTCAAATTATGCAGAACAGGTTTTTAATCAACAACCAGGTAGTGGAGATGGTCCAGGGTTTTATTCCATGCTCTTTCTAGTGTTAAAAGCTAGTGGAAGCTCAGGCCAGTCATCAAACTCAGCCAGCTTAACAAATACATTGCAGCACAAAAGTTCAAGATGAAAACAGCTTGATCAATCAGACTTTCCATCAAAAAGGATGAATTTGCAATCAGTCTAGACTCGACTGACGCATATTTCCACATCCCTATTCACCCAACCACATGCAACTTCCTTTGGTATGCCTACCAAGGAAAAATATATCAGTTTCATGCACTCCCGTTTGATCTCAAAATAAGTCCATGTGCATTCACAAAAATTATCAATTGCATCATCATCCTCTTCCGGTCAACATCATTAACAGAGACTGTGGCATGTCCAGACTACATCCTCCAAAAACATATGGTAAGTTCTATTCTGGTGAAGGTCAGGAATGATCTCCTGTCTCTTTTAGGTTACCTATCCTTTTTAGTGAACTGAGAAAAGTCAGATCTCAACCCATCCCCAATCTCAACATCGTCTGTCTCCCTCATGTATGTGTGTTCCAGATTATTGAACTCGCAGAATCAATTTTCAACAGGGAGTGGATTACAGAGAGAGAATTCCTGCAATACCTTGACTTAATAAGTGTTGCAGCAGATCTGATTATGGTTGGCTGCCTTTTGATGCACCCCTTGCTGATGACCCTGCTGGCCCAGTGGTGTCCCTTTTCCTGATGAACTCGATCACAAAATTAGAATCACAACCAAAGTAGTAGTATTCCTGCATCAGAGGTGCAACAAAGATTGGCTTACATCAGAGATCCCTCAGGAAAAGCCCCAACGGGAAATTACGGTTTGTGTGGATGCCAGTTTATACAGTTGGGGAGCCCACTGTTACCATGCTTTGACATGGTTAGTGGCTAGTAGGGCCTGGATGAATTACCACTTCAAATCAGACTTCTAGAAATGAAGATGATAATCAAGGCTTTTCATGTCTGGAAGGACCCACTCTACGGGGAAAGTAGTCCTTATCATGTTGGACAATTCGGTGGTGGTAAATGGTAGGAGGGGGGACCAGATCACCTGACCTATGTATTCTAGTTTGGAAGTTTCTATGCTAGTGCTCCCAGCTAAATATAACTGTACAAATCAGACACAATCTTGGCAGGCTGTTTGTCCAGGCTGACTCTCTCTCAAGAAAGGAACAGATTCTTCATACAGAATGGTCCATTCATCAATTGGTCATTCATCAGATTTGTGCACTTGAGGGGTGTCCGATGATAGATCATTTTGCAACAAGGTGGAATCACAAACTTCCCACCTTTGTGGATCTGGACCCGGAAGCCTGGGCCGTCGATGCACTATCAATCAGTTGGGAGGGGTTTCCTGTCCTACTACAAAAAATAAAAAACATGTTCAAGGGCCAGAACTGCAAAATGATTCTGATATCCTCTCTCAGGTGGAACAAGTCCTGGGTCAGTGTTCTCGATCTAGCAATAGACATTCCCAGGAAAATCCCAGTGAAGCCACTGCAGTCATAGGTATTTCATCCCTGTCTGGGCAGGCTCCTCCTTCACACCTGGCTCTTGTTGGAAGAGCTCTGCAAAAAAAGGAATTTCACCCTTTGATTGTGGAGAGAATCTTGTGAGCTGGAAGGCCATTCACTTTGAAGACATAAAAGAGAAAGTGGTTTGCTGTGAAGTCAACAGCATTGTCCTTTTGGGTGATAATTATTTTTCTCTGTCTTATCAAGGAGAAAACATTAGCCCTGATTGCTATTAAAGACTTCCGCTCCATGATTTGTGACACTTTCAAGCATCATGGCAGAGGGGATATTGGTCGTGATAAAGATCTATCAGATCTACAAGTCAGTTTTGACTTCAGTAGACCGAAATCCATCATCCTGTTTCCAAAATGTAATCTTGTGTGGGTTTTGACATGGCTCAGTTCAGATCAATTCAAGCCTTTAGCCAGAACCTTGCTAAAGCTTCTATCATACAAGACATGCGTCCTGATAGTCTTAGCTTCAGCATGCAGGGTGAGTGAGTTACATGCCCTTTCAACAGATGCAAACTTTCTCCAGTTCAGATTGGATGTTCTGCAGTCCTAATGATGCAACCAGATTTTGTAGCCAAGAATAGACTGCCATGAGGAAGTCGGATCATCATACCCTCACTCTCTTTGTTAGATATGTTGAGGGAAGTGACTATTGCAAGACCATGTCCATTCCCTCAGGTATTACTTGAAGTGCACAGAGAAAAATGGAACAAGAAAGCGACTCATTCTATCTCTGAAGACCAGGAAAGAGGATATCACCCATCAAACCCTATCATCGTGGCTGAAGTGGGTTATACACACGGCATACTCTGAGGTCTCAAAAGATCAGAATTGCTGCATGAAGATTTCAGCTCATGAAATTAGAGTGATCTCTGTGAGTCTTGCTTTCAAACATAACATTATGATCCAAGACATAATGGAAGCTGTTGGCTGGCATGCACAGTCAACCATCTCGAGATTTTATCTCTGGGATTTAGCTTCGCAGAGACAAGATGTTAATCTGGTGGGTCCAGTGGCTGCTGCCAGATGACCACCAGATTATGTCAGAACACCTTCCTTACAGGCAGTGGTTTAGCACTTTTGCTGGATCTGCTAGCAAAATGTATCGATAAGAAGAGTTCAGTTTTCTCTTTTTAGCCTGGTATAGTTGCCATGGATCACATGACCATTGGTTGTGCTGCTTTTAAGATAGGATAACGAGCTGTACTTCATATTGGGAAGCCAGCCATTCTTCCCTCAACAGGTGCCCATGATAGAGGTAGGGTGCACAGTATTCCCTCCTCTGACCTATTCTCATAACATTAATGTGATTGAGGACAGTATTCAAAGGAGAAAGCAGATATATTAGTAAATTATTTTTCTTCTAGAATATTTTACTGATCACATTATGATTAAATCCACTCAACCTCCACGCTAATGCAAGCATCCTAAATTGATGTATTGCCCAGTTTAAAACTGGCACCACCTAGCAGTGGTCAAGGGGAGGCAATGGGTAAGAGTTTCTTCCCTTTTTATCTGGTATATAGAGGGCTGGATTCGGGAGGTTGCAGAGTATTTTGTCCTAACATTAATGTGATCGGGTAAGTATTCTCAGAGAACATAATTTACTACAAAATTTGCTTTCTCTTCAGTATATTTCTCATAGCCACATTCAGGTATTGCAGTTTTTACCACCTCAAGAAAACACACACATCCAGTAGTTACCCCACCCAGTCCACTCACAAAGTTTCAAGATGGATGTACAATGTGCCACATGTTGTGCTCTTGTTTAATTTTACATTCAACAAAGTTACAATAATAAAAATTAAAGGATTTCTCAAGTTTACTGTGTCTACTTGCATGCAACATTTCCATGAAATACATGTACTCCAAGTACCGTCGTCATTTTATTTTTGTGGGTATAAATTTTTGTGGTTTTGAGAAAAATTACATTTTCATTGGTACTTAAATTCGTTGATTGGGGAGTGGTCCTGTTGTTTCCACAGATGCATTATTTTTGTTCATTGGGTCTTTAAATATGTGGTTTGAAGTGACCACAAAATCCCTGAAGATTTGTACCTAATGAAAAATAGCAAATTTACAGTATTATATATGCATTACCTCAACTCAAACTCATACTCAGAACCAACAAATAAGGCATGATATATCAAGTCCATCTTCCTTATTGAAATTCAGCAAGCTACTCTCAACTCAAACTCAAGCTAAAACTCAAAACCCCAAACTCAGCTATGACATAGAGTCCATATTTCTTTTGAAATTTAGCAAGCTACTCTCAACTCAAACTCAGCTATGACACATAGAGTCCATATTCCTTTTTGAAATTTAGCAAGCTACTCTCAACTCAAACTCAGCTATGACACATAGAGTCCATATTCCTTTTTGAAATTTAGCAAGCTACTCTCAACTCAAACTCAGCTATGACACATAGAGTCCATATTCCTTTTTGAAATTTAGCAAGCTACTCTCAACTCAAACTCAGCTATGACACATAGAGTCCATATTCCTTTTTGAAATTTAGCAAGCTACTCTCAACTCAAACTCAGCTATGACACATAGAGTCCATATTCCTTTTGAAATTTAGCAAGCTACTCTCAACTCAAACTTGAACTCAGCACAGAAACCAAAACTCAGCGATGATACATCAAGTCCATCTTATTAAAATTCAGCAAGCTACTGGAAGAATCAAATATAGCCTCAGAATTCCTAGTTCAGACAAAAATCTTGTTAAAGTTCCAGAATGCCAAATATTAGAAATTTGAGGTAGGAGTTGGATTTGTGCTCAGAATGTTTTTTTTCTCACCTATCTCTTTTCTGATGGCAATGGAGCATTAGCATTGTCATCAGTGTCAAAGGTCTCACCTATCTCTTTTGATGGCAATGGAGTATTGGCATTGTCAGCAGTGTCAAAAGTCTCACCTATTTTTTTACTGATGGCAATGGAGTATTGGCATTGTCAGCAGTATCAAAGGTCTCACCTATCTCTTTTGATGGCAATGGAGCATTGGCATTGTCAGCAGTGTCAAAGGTCTCACCTATCTCTTCTTTTATGATATGGAGCATTGGCATTGTCAGCAGTGTCAAAGGTCTCACCTATCTCTTCTTTTATGGCAGTGGAGCATTGGCATTGTCATTAGTGTCAAAGGTCAAATATGAAGAAAATCTTCAAGAAGTAAATTTGTCATGCTTTTTGTAGAGTTAGATTGTCAAAACTCATTGACTGCATTACCTCCCTTGACTTAAGCTCGGTTTGCTGCTATGTGTAACATCATTCCTAAACAAGCATATTATCCATTACTGTAGAAATGAATTGATTGAGTGGGCATTTCATTAAAAGTACTGTTTTTGTGTGCAGCATACAGTCACAACTTGTGATCATAAACAGAAACAGGGCAATTGTTTTCTTTTCTTAATTTAAAGGCTAAGTTCAAAATGATATTCCAAATATACTGTGGCCAAGCAGAAAGTATCATTCAGATTTTTAGGAATACTGCTTATTCTAAATTATCTTCCAAGCATATTACAAGTGATTAAATCATCACAAACCCCTCTGAAGACTGACAAAGGATTTAAACATATGATTTAGGTCATCAAAGGGGGAAAATTGAGAGAGAAGAAGAAAAAGAAAATTGAAAAATAAGTCTTTTTTCCTACAGTACAGAAATTTAAATATGCAACATAAATTTTTTTTTAAACTTTGTTTTATCATTTATTGAAGGAGAAAACAGCAAATACACATGGGTATTTCAAAAGTTCTGAATATTAGTGCGCTGTACAACAGAGTTCTTTTTTAGTGAACAGTATGTCAGTGCATCCCCTCAAAATACTCCCCATGCACCTCTACACAGTTTCTCAGTCTGATTGTCCTATTAATAAATGGCATTTTGTATTAACTTTTTGGTATGGTTTTCATACATTGAAAAATTGCACTTCCAACCACATGATGGCTTTCAAATCATCTGCCCCTCAGCAAATCTTTGATAACAGGATTCAGCCAAAATTTACTTGGGTTTAAATCAGAGCTGAATGTAGGATGTAGCAAAGTTTGGTTGCTGTGCTCCTTGAGAAAGTTTGTCATGACAGCAGATTTATGAGCCAGTGCATTGTTATGGAGTACTGGTGCCCAGACAGCTGGTTTGGTAGTGATCCACAACTTTTGGGAACACTTTGGAGGTGTACAAAATGTCCATTGACACTAGCAGAGTCGGACACAGGAACCTGGATGACCGGGCCTTTTGCATCAAAACACAATGCTTATAACTCTCTTGACAGTCTGACTACATCGAGCAATTTGTGGTCTCTGCTCATTTTCTCCAATCCAAACTTATTTTCTCTTGAGTTGGGTTCAGAAAAGTAAATCCATATTTCATCACCTGTGACAGTCTCATTCAAACATCTCTGGTCACTCTTTTCATATTTGGCACGTAGCTGTTTGGTGATTTCAAACCAAGTTTCTTTTTACTCAACCATTAATAAGTGCAGCACCCATCTTGCACAAACCTTTCTGAGCTTCAAATGATTCTTCATTATATTAAAATTAATGCCTGTGATAATATAAATATCTTCCATTGTGTATCGAGCATCTTCATCAATTGCCTTCTTCACAGCAGTTACTTCCTGCTCGTCAATCATAGACAGCAGTCTTCCAGAACATGGGTCATCATCCATGCATGGATTTGCATCCATGTTTTAAAATGATGAAACCACCTCATAATTGTAGGATATAACAGATAATTACATCCAAGTTGGCCTTGATATCCGTCTGAGAGTACCCTAAGAGCCCCTGGATTTTACAGTATGCATTTTGCTCAGTAGCAGAATTGTTCTCCTCCAACATTTTTAGGTCACAGTAATTTGCCTATGTTACATCACATGCATATATCTGCAGGTGTCTGATGTGCTGCATTTGCAGATTTTTTCATAGAATATTATTTTGTCTATCGAACGGCATTAAATTTATTGATGGGTTCAAAGAAACAAAATATTCAGAACTTTTCAAATACCCCTTGAATCAAGTACAACATGTCAAAAGATTATAAGACGAAATAAGGGGTAACATTTAAAGAGGCTGGAGTTCCCATTTACCATCAGAAAGAACTGCTGTTTATATTCAAAGACTTGTGGTCAATAATTTTTAACCAAAAATATAGATATTCTGGGGTTTTTCCCTTGTTGTGACCTTTATAATATAAAGATTAGAAGATATACTCAAATTAAAGGCATGATTGCATTACTTCATTTGACTACACATGATTTTCATAATTTTTACCTACAACTGTTATTTTTGTATCTTTCTTTTATCTATTGATGACAATATTGTTTGTAAATATAGTATTATTCATTTCAATTTCTTAAATTTCCACATGATCACTTTTTTTTTCATAACTTTCACTATAATCTGTATGTTAGTGAGCTCTTTGTTCTAGCATTATTTCATTTCTGCAGACAAATTGGGGGCAGGTAATACCTGTGCTAACTTTTGTGATGATCACGCTTTTAATTGTACATGTAATTATAATTCTTAGACTATGCAACAGAATTTTATAAGAGCAACGAATATGGGTTTTCAAACAAAAACCTCCATATTTTTCTTTAAAGTTTTGTGTTAAAGACTTTTAAACATTATTTTGTAAGCTATGTAACATAATTGTATAAGAGCAGTGAATATTGGGTTTTCAGGTATTGTGTATTCAGAGTCATTTTAAAAAGAAACCTCCAAATTTGACCTTAAAAGTTTTCTGTTAAAGAATTTGCATGTCAGATGGGGTGGCGGGGGTGGGCATCACATGGACACAGGTCAGACATAGTGTTCCACGGAATATGTAAATATCAGAATATATGGCCAGGACCCTGTTTCACTAAACATCTCAAAATTTCTTCCTCAAATTAAGACTTTTTAATATCTTTCTTATTGCTTGATTGGTAACAATGCTTTGTTCACAGAACATTTCAGCAGGTACCGTGGACTAAAGTACAGTCATAAAATCTTGAATTTCTCTTAAAGGATCCGAGGAAATTTTGAGGAGTTCCTAATATTTGTTCAATTCCTCAACTCTTTTTCAAGAATATAAAGGTTTTCATGTGTTAAATTTTAAAAATTGTAAAGTGATTTTGCGTCCTTTTAACAATTTCTGCTGCTGACAAAATATTGTTATTGTTTGAAGTATTACAACCAAGATAATGTAAAATCTCAAGATAATGTAAAATCTCAATCTGAGGAGAAATTTTGAGAATTTTCATGAAACTGGTGCCAGATAATTTAGCCAGACATCAAACGAGATACTGTGTATTTTCAGAAAGGTTTTAAATTCTTTAGTTAATTAACTAAATTTGATGTGCAATTGATTTAAATTCTCTCCATTTCCTTTGTTACAGGCTCTAAAGAAGATAGGTCAAGATACCATGATTTTATTGCTATGTATTACTGTTTTCCTGTCTTACCTGCCTGAAGCTGGGGAATACTCCTGTATATTTGTTTATTTAAAATTAGTAAGTATGCATTTTGCAAGTTTCTCCATTTTGTGCTTCACTTAGTTACTAATTCATGCTTTTGAGTTCAAGTTTTCTTTCTTTGTGATGTAATGCACTCTCTAAATATAAAACACATGAAAATATTAATTTCATGCCATTATGACTTTTCTATTCTTAATTGATTATTTTAAAGTCATTAATATTATGTTCTGAAAATATATCTTTAATTTTGGTGTCAGTAAGTTCAGCAAAATTTAAATTTCCAAATACAGCTAAACTTGTCAATAGCAGCCACCCTTAGGAAAAAGCAAACTGGCCTTTGTACACAGGTGATCTGTATGCAGGTTCACCCTTCAGATTTAGTTTTTGAACAAATACCATGCACCTGATACCAGTATCATTATCATTGTTAATTTTTATTATTATTATTATTATTATTATTATCAACAAAATTTATTTAGTGCAAGATTGAACAAAATCATAAAATATAGGTATATGTTGTTCTCTCCCAAAGTTATCTTTCACACAAGATTATCCTGTTCACTTTAATCCATCCTATAAATCAGAGGTGTCAAACATAAAGTCTATCAGTATTCATGCCTAATATATTGGTGAATGTACCATATATACTCGTGTATAATCCAGGTCCAAATTCAAACAACATAGACCCTGATCTGCCAGCGCATTATGCAACGGCAGATCTGGGTCTATCCAGTTAGTATTGGCTTATACGCGAGTATAGACGGTAACTTTGGTCAGATTAAGTTTCTTGTTGCACTCTCTATGCAGTTAAATAAGCTGTGCCATATCACCTTGACCTACATTCAGTGCCAGAAATCCTTTTTAGCAAAATTTAGTTAAAATGTTTGGTACATATATCCATTTCATCTTCGGTGCTCGTGATACTGCAAATAACTATTATCTGCCATCTTAGTGAAAGTATATAATCTCCATACTTTTTTCCCATGATACACTGCACTGATGTGAAGCAATGAACCAATCACTGCAGTTCAGTGGGAATTTCCAAACTAGCCATTATGAGAATGATGTCACTGTTGTGTGAATGACATCATTGACTAACCAATCATGAAACTGATTTTACGAGTTACCAACCTATGATATTGGCTTGCCAATTTGGCCGGGTACCAGTGAACCATTTCATCAACACTGCCATTAAGTGTCAGGAATATTTTATTTTCTATTTGTAGGTAATGGATTTCTCAGCTGAAAAAGTAGCTACCTACATAGCATTAGTAGGTGTTCTGTCTGTTATTGCACAGGTAAGTAAAAACTAGTATGTTGTTTAGCCTGTATGAAAGGGAAGAAGTGTTTATTTCATGATCCTGGTGTCAATATCATTGTAGTTGCTTTTCTCACCTGCAAAGATTGGTCAAGGTATAATTTGTCCATCAAGGGTCATCATCAACTGTGTAAGGTTTACATGTGTATCATTTAAACTTTTTAAAGTCGTAAATCTTCTACTTCAGTTGCTGTATTCAACTGAAACATTTTAACAAAATCACTGTATGCCTAAAATGTAGACCTTGACATGCTAGGATACCTGTCTCACATGTGTTGGCAAATACTGCTGTCATAACATTTGACAAATGGCATTCTACAGGACCCTTGTTTTAAGCTCACCAGGCCATAAGGTCAAGAGAGCTTACAGTATGGACCTGCGTCCACCATGTGTTTTCCATCATTAATCATGTATTGGCCATCCATCAACAGCTTGTTACCACTCTGGAGTCCAAACTTGGAATATGGGCTTATATCATCTAAATTTAGGGCGAGTTCAATAATAAGCATGATCCACACATGTTAATGAGGTGATCTTGCATCTGATTGGCAGACCATGTTGCCACTCTAGATGCTATATTTCTGATCCAATTTTGATAAAACTTGGAGTATATACTTAAATCATTAAGATATTGGATGAATTTGATAATAAGCAAGAGCCATGCATATGAATGAGATGATCTTGCATCGGATTGGCTATCTTGTTACCACTCTAGAAGCTCTATTTATGCTCCAATTTGGATCAAACATGGAATATCAGTTTAGATCATCAAGATCTTGGACAAGTTCAGTAATGAGCAAGATACATGCATATTAATAAGGTAATCTTGCATCTGATTGGTTGAGCTTGTTACCACTCTGGAAGGCATATTCCTGATATGATTTTGAAAAAACTTGGAATATATGCTTATATCATCAAGCTCTTGGTTGAATTCAGGAATGAGCAAGACTTTGAATATGGGTTTATATCCTCAAAATCTCAGACAAGTTCAATAATGAGCAAGATCTGCGTGTACAAAGGCGGTGATAATTTTCCAGATTTCCATCTTTTGCCAAGATTCTATGAGATTTATATACTTTAATCCATAGAAAGAACAAAAGAAATACATGTACAACATATTTATTTCTTCGTAGTTTTTATAATTAGCACCAAGTTCAAGACTTCTTCAGGAATGCACACAGCATTTCCATGTCAGAAAATGGTTTCCAAAATGGGCTAGTGTGTAGGATGTGTTAAAGAGAGCTCTCATGTTTTTTCATTTGATTCTCATTTGGTTTCACAGTGGTCTTCCCTAGTGGAGGGTAAGGAATTCTAACTTCAGGAATTTTCTGCACATGCAGGCTAGTGTCATGCATATACTGTACTGCACAGGCCTCATGAGGTTGAGAACTGTCATGAAACTTGATTGGTTCTATCCAGAATTTTTAGTTCCATTGACAAATACAGTGGTTGAATTTCCAATCCACTAGTGCCAGTTTTGGCCATTGTTTGCAATAACTGCAAAACATCTTTCCATCAGAGTCACTGAATTCTAGCCTTGGGTAATTATCAACCCAATGCGTCTAAAAACTGTTCTGTCTCTTAGTTTTGTCATATTTTTTGCTGCCATAGAGTCTGGCTTATGTATCTTTGGATAGTTACATCAGACTCAATGGCAGCCCTATGTTTTATCCCTCCACTTTCATGTAAATGTTCCTTCTCTGAATCTTCCTTATTACCTTCCATTATGAAGATAATTAGTAAACTCATGTTATATACATAGTAAAGATCACCTTTTTTGACAAGTACTTCTAAAGTGATCATAACATTTTGTTCTTTAAATATAAACACAGCTTCTTAATTAGTGTAATTATTTCACTTCAAATGCAGTGTTGCACGTCGACAGTTGATCCTCAGTATAATTGATTAAAAATTAAAGAATCATTACTGTCATTTAATCGGCTCATAAAGGAAGCAGATAACAATGTCAGTAAATGTGCCTCATTAATTTCATTGCATTGACTCACTTGAGTAAAATCAGTCTGTGATAAGCTCATGATTATTTGAGTTGAGTAAATAAAATATCACAAGGCCGTTTAAAATAATGCTAACTAATCATACCAGCTTTGTTTTATTTGAAGTGTTCTGATTGGCTGATAATTAGGTCACCTAGGCCAGTATGCAAACAGTAAATTGAAAATACACACATACAGCAGTTATCAATTATCACTTACAGTAGATGTGATTTATCTCAGGATGTTAATAAATAAATAGAGAGAGATAGATTCAAGCATTCAGTATGTCCAGAGGGGATGAATGACCGGAGAAGGGTAGATAAAGTGATTATAGCATTAAAATTAGCACTTGCCTGACTTGTTTTAAAATGGAGAAAAAACACTTATCCCAGATGCATGCATTTGAAAATTTTACATGATCAACTATGAAAATGAAATCATGGGGATGTTGAGCTATGGGATTTAATCAGCCCTGCATTAGTATCTTGAACGAGTCCGATAATGAGTGAGATCCACCCATACTAATGAGGTGATTTTACATCTGATTGGCAAAGCTTGTTATCACTCTGAAGGCTGCATTTCTGATCTGATTTTGATCAGACATGGAATATATGCTTATATCACAAAGATCTTGAACAAGTTTGATAATAAGTGAGATCCATGCATACTAATGAGGTGATCTTGCATCAGATTGGTTGAGCTTGTTAAGACTCGGAGGGGGGGGGGGGCTTTTTTCTGATCTGATTTTGATCTGATTTGAAATATGTACTTATCTTATTAAGATCTTGGGCAGGTTTGATAAGGAGTGAGATACATGGACATTAATGAGGTGATCATGTATTTGATTGGCTGAGCTTACCACTCTGGAGGCTGCTTTCTAATTCGATTTTGATCCAACATGGAATATTTGCTTATTTCATTAGGATCTTGGACAAATTTGATAATGAGTGAAATACATGCAATGAGGTAATCTTGCATCTGATTGGCTGAGCTTCTTTCCAGCCATATTTTTGATCCTGTATATATCGGACTTGAGTATGGGCTTATATCATGAAGATCTTCGATGGATTTGATATTGAGCAAGATCCATGCATATTAATGAGGTGGTCTCGCATCTTATTGGGGGAGCTTGTTACCACTCATCAGGCCATATTTTGGGTCTTGGAATATATGTTGATATCATTAAGATCTTAGACAAGTTCAGTAATGAGCAAAATACATGCATAATAGTGAGGTGGTCTTAAATCTGATTGTCTGACCTTGGAAGCCGTATTTCTGATCAGATTTTGATCAGACTTGTTATGTATGATGTTTATATAATATTATAAATATTTTAGGAAATTATAAATGTTTTTTCACTTTGATATTTGCTTAAATCTTAATGTTATCAGGAAAAACATGTTTAACTAGTGTCCTTGAATTAGGTTGTTTTGATCAATATGTTTTCTCAATTTGAAGGTCAAGGTTGAATTTTGTTTACAAGTAAAATTCCATTAAGATGACACATGTTCTAGAACATTCTGTCATGTGACCAATCTTTATATATACCATGTTTGGTGGACATTTATTCAGTTTTGACATTACCATCAGTCTTGTAAAGAGCTATTACAGTTGTGAAAATTCATTCCAAATTCTAAGAGAGGAATTATTTTAAATATTCATTGGATTATAACAGTGCTCATAAACTTTTGGATTTTGGATTTTTAATTGATGATTTTGGAATTTATATGAACTTATTCAAAGATTTTGGAATACTTCATTTTGACATCAACACATCAAGATTACTAGTACATCAGGACTTTGGAGACCATTAGCACATCATAACATTCAAGGACACAGCCGTGAATTCGGAACATTCTATATTTAGAACTTGTGATTAGAACAATCATTCTTATTGGATTATTAGGATTTCAAAACACATTACTGTAAGTGACTTTTTGATTTTTCATTTTAATTATCTAGTAATAAATTGCTTGTTGATTTTTACTTGATTTGTTGGTTTCACTTTCTTTCTGTTACATTTTTCTTAGACCATAGAGTTGTAACAGAAATTGGGGGCTCGTCGTTCCGTGATCTGAATTTCTTTAAAGCATATTAGAGATATAAAGTTATTTTTGAAATTCATATTGATTTTGTCGCTGAATTTTTTTTTTTTTTTTTTGTCTTTGGCAAAGATATTTATATAGAGAAATTTTTGTGTGAAACCAACAAGCATTTACAATGGCATCTAATGTTCAGAATTTCATTTCAAAACCTACCCAGGAGGGGTTAGAGTGCATGAGAAAGGATGAGTTGCTCGAGCTTGCCAGAAAATACAGTCTAATTGAGGCAAAAGTATCATTGACAAAACAGGAAATAAAGATTATTTTAATTCAGTATTTAGTAGGAAAGGGAATTTTTGAAAATAGTGCTTTAAGTTTGAAGAGAAAGCCTGTATCTGGTTCTGACAGGAAATTAAGGGAATTAGAGTTAAAGAACCAGATGGATTTAGAGTTGGCAAAGCTTCAGATTCAGAGAGAGAGAGAGAGAAAGAAGAGAGGCAGATACAGATGGAGAGAGAGAAAGAAGAGAGGCAGATACAGATGGAGAGAGAGAAAGAAGAGAGGCAGATGGAGAGAGAAAGAAGAGAGGCAGATACAGATGGAGAGAGAGAAAGAAGAGAGGCAGATGGTGAGAGAGAAAGAAGAGAGACAAATGCAGATGGAGAGAGAGAAAGAAGAGAGACAAATACAAATGCAGATGCAGATGCAAAGAGAAGAAAGGGAAATGCAATTTAAGTTAAGAGAATTAGAACTGGCAAACAGAGCACACTCCACTCCTTTAAAAACAAGTTCAGGTTTTGATGTTACTAGATATATTAGGTTAGTACCCCCTTTTCAGGAAAAAGAAGTAGATAAATACTTTCTTCATTTCGAGAAAATAGCTGAAAACTTGAAATGGCCCAGAGAGCATTGGACTTTGTTATTACAAAGTGTACTTATTGGCAAAGCTCGTGAAGTCTACACTTCACTGTCAGTACAACAAAGCACTGATTATGATGTGGTTAAGGAGTACATCTTGAAAGCTTATGAGTTGGTACCAGAGGCATATCGACAAAGGTTTAGGAATTGTAGAAAAGAAACTGGACAAACTCATGTCGAATTTGCAAGGGATAAAGAACAACTATTTGATAGGTGGTGCTCAGCCAAGAAAGTTGATCAAGGTTATGATAACCTCAGACAGCTCATATTAATTGAAGAGTTCAAGAGGTGCATCCATAGTGATGTTAAAACCTATTTTGACGAGCAGAATGTGGAAACTTTGGAAAATGCTGCTCGTATGGCTGATGATTATTCCTTGACTCACAAAATTTCATTTGGCAGTAAGTCGTCCTCTCAGCAGTTTTCTGGTAAAAAACCATTTCAATCTCATTCGAGTACTTCCAAATTTCACGACAGCACAACTGTTAGGAATCAAACATCTGATAAGACTGATCAGAAATCCTTATCTCTTCCTACGTGCACTTATTGTAAAACGAAAGGGCGCGTTATTTCTGATTGCTTCAAGTTGAAAAATAAGCAACAGAGTAAAGACAGAGCTTTTCCAAATGCTCTTATTTCTACGAGGTCAAGGTCACGGTCTTGTATTGAAAGCAATACATTTGTTGGGTCAAACAAACCCCAGTCTGATTCTATTTTGGAGGCTTATGAACCATTCATGTCAGAAGGTTCTATATCACTTATTGGTGATTCTGCCAAACCTATCCCAATTAAAATATTAAGGGACACTGGAGCTTCTCAGAGTCTTTTATTATCAGGTACTTTGCCTTTGTCTGAGGAGTCTTCTTCAAGTGAAAGCGTTCTTGTTCAGGGAGTAGAGTGCGGCTTTGTAAATGTTCCTCTCCATTGTGTAAATTTGGCATCAGACTTAGTTTCTGGACCTGTGACTGTTGGGGCAGTGACTTTTTTACCCATAGAGGGTGTTCATTTATTACTAGGCAATGACCTAGCTGGAGATAAGGTTGTGGTTAATCCACTTGTAACTGACAAGCCTTGTTTGGATCAGAAAGTTGATCCTGTCGAAACTGAAATCCCTGATTTGTACCCTGCTTGTGCAGTTACTAGAGCTATGGCAAAAAGAGCTCTTGAGAGTGATGTTGATCAGGATATTATTCCTTTAGCTGACACATGTATTGGTCAGTCTTTTGATGAGGTCACTTTTTCCTCAGGTATTGATCAATCAAATGGTATTGATCACAGTGATCCTCTTTTGGCAACTCATTCTCTTTGTTCTAATCAGGATGACAAACGACAATCCCTTGTCGTTGAACAGGAGCAAGATCCCGAGATATCTTGTTTGTTTCAGAGGGCTATTAGTGAAACTGAAGCCACACAAGTTCCAGTGTGTTACTTGGTGAAAAATGGGGTCCTTATGAGGAAATGGAGACCACCTGATGTATCCGCTGGTGACGAGTGGTCAGTGAGCTATCAAATTGTTGTTCCTAAGTCATATAGACAGGAAATTCTTAATTTAGCCCATGAAACTCCTTTGGCTGGTCATTTAGGAGTCCGTAAGACTTATCACAAGATCTTGAATCATTTTTATTGGCCAAAACTCAAAAGTGATGTTTCTAAATACTGCAGATCTTGTCACACTTGTCAAATGGTAGGAAAACCCAATCAGAAAATACCTAAGGCTCATCTACAACCTATTCCTGCATTTGATGAACCATTTAGTAGAATAATAGTAGACTGTGTTGGTCCTTTACCTAAAACCAAGTCAGGCAACCAATACTTGTTGACCATCATGTGTACATCTACAAGATTTCCAGAGGCAATTCCTCTGAGAAATATAAAAACTAAAGCTATTGTGAAAGCTTTGGTGAAGTTTTTTACACTTGTTGGCCTTCCCAAATCTGTCCAGTCGGATCAAGGGTCAAATTTTATGTCTGGAATTTTCCAGCAGGTTATGCATGAACTAGGCATCCAACAGTTTAAATCTTCTGCCTATCACCCTGAAAGTCAAGGTGCTTTGGAAAGATTTCATCAAACTTTGAAGAATATGATTCGATCATATTGCTTTGATACAGAAAATGATTGGGATGAGGGTGTTCATTTGTTGTTGTTTGCTGTTAGGGAATCAGTTCAAGAGTCGTTGGGTTTTAGTCCCTTTGAACTAGTTTTTGGTCATACTGTCCGTGGACCATTGAAATTATTGAAAGAGAAACTTCTTTCAAATGAAGATTCAAAGATTAATCTTCTTGATTATGTCTCTGATTTCAAATACAAGTTGTCAAAGGCCTGTGAAGTAGCAAGAACTAATCTTCACACTACCCAGTCAAAAATGAAATTAAGGTATGACAGAAATTCACAGGAAAGGAGTTTTAAACCTGGTGACAAAGTTCTGGCTCTCTTTCCCATACCTCAGAATCCTCTTCAGGCTAAATTTTTTGGTCCTTATACCGTTGCAAAGAAAGTAAATGACTTAAATTATATCATTAACACTCCTGGGAGACGGAAACAAAAACAACTTTGTCATATAAATATGTTAAAGGAATATTTTGACAGAGATAGCTCAGCTAATTATTTAGTTAATTTAGTTGTACCTGTCCCACACAGTGAAGATATCAACGATGGAGTACGATCAGACTATAGTGACTCTGGTATAACCAATCTTCGGAATTCAGAAATATTGAACAACCTAGACCAGAAACTTTCACATCTACAACAACAGGAAAGAAATGAACTAAAACAGCTATTACATGACTATGAGCACTTGTTTCCTGATGTTCCAACATGAACAAGTAAAATTTATCATGACGTTGACATTGTAGATTCTGCGCCTGTGAAACAGCATCCTTATAGGATGAATCCTCTCAAACAGAACTATCTGAAGAAAGAAATTCAGTATTTACTGGAGAATGATTTCATAGAACCAAGTAAAAGTAACTGGAGTTCACCATGTATTCTTGTTCCCAAGCCAGATAATACATTCCGTATGTGTACTGACTATAGAAAAGTCAACAGTGTCACCAAAACTGATTCATTTCCAATCCCAAGAATGGACGATTGCATTGATAAAATTGGAAATGCTGAATATGTTACCAAGTTTGACCTTTTAAAAGGATTCTGGCAAATTCCACTGACGGAAAGGGCAAAAGAAATTTCAGCATTTGCAACTCCAGATGGACTTTATCAATATAAAGTTATGCCGTTTGGAATGAAAAATTCGCCTGCAACGTTTCAACGTCTGATGAACATGATAACATTTGGTCTTGATAATTGTGACGCTTATATCGATGACGTCAGTATCTACAACAACACCTGGGAAGATCATTTGGAAACCATTCGAAAATTCTTTGATCAACTCAGCGATGCGAATCTGAGAATTAATTTGAGCAAAAGTGAGTTTTGCCATGCTTGTGTCACATTTTTAGGACATATTGTGGGACAAGGTCAAGTTAAACCTATAGAAGCTAAGGTCAAAGCTATCTCTGAATTTCAAGTTCCAATTTGTAAAAAGCAACTGATGCGATTTCTAGGTATGGCTGGATATTATCGGAAATTTTGTTCCAATTTTTCCAAAAGTGCTGAACCTTTGACAAGTTTATTGAGTAAGAAAGCCAAATTTTATTGGTCTGACAAGTGTCAGGAATCTTTTGACAAGTTAAAGGCCATGCTTAAGAATGCACCAGTTCTTTCTGCACCAAATTTTAGCCAATCATTTAAATTATCTGTTGATGCAAGTGATGTAGGGGTTGGTGGAGTATTGATTCAGGAAGACAAAAGTGGTGTGGATCACCCTGTGTGTTATTTTTCTAAAAAACTAAACAAGCACCAAAATAAAATTATTCCACAATTGAGAAGGAATGTTTGGCTTTGATATTGGCTTTACAGCATTTTGAAGTGTATGTTACCTCAGCTCTTTCTCCAATTATTGTGTACAGTGATCACAATCCCCTTACTTTCATCAACAAAATGAAAGATAAAAATTGGAGATTGTTGAGATGGAGTTTGATATTGCAAGAATATAACATTGACATCAAACACATCAGGGGAAAAGACAATGTGATTGCAGATGCACTCTCACGTGCCTAGAAATGTAATATTGCTTGATGTAATTAAGTCCAGTATCATAAAACATGTTCTTATGTAATTTTGGTTATTGTAGTATTAGATGTATATTCAAAAGAAAGCTTTATTATATAAATCTTTCTTTTTCTTTATGAGGGGAGGTGTTATGTATGATGTTTATATAATATTATAAATATTTTAGGAAATTATAAATGTTTTTTCACTTTGATATTTGCTTAAATCTTAATGTTATCAGGAAAAACATGTTTAACTAGTGTCCTTGAATTAGGTTGTTTTGATCAATATGTTTTCTCAATTTGAAGGTCAAGGTTGAATTTTGTTTACAAGTAAAATTCCATTAAGATGACACATGTTCTAGAACATTCTGTCATGTGACCAATCTTTATATATACCATGTTTGGTGGACATTTATTCAGTTTTGACATTACCATCAGTCTTGTAAAGAGCTATTACAGTTGTGAAAATTCATTCCAAATTCTAAGAGAGGAATTATTTTAAATATTCATTGGATTATAACAGTGCTCATAAACTTTTGGATTTTGGATTTTTAATTGATGATTTTGGAATTTATGTGAACTTATTCAAAGATTTTGGAATACTTCATTTTGACATCAACACATCAAGATTACTAGTACATCAGGACTTTGGAGACCATTAGCACATCATAACATTCAAGGACACAGCCGTGAATTCGGAACATTCTATATTTAGGACTTGTGATTAGAACAATCATTCTTATTGGATTATTAGGATTTCAAAACACATTACTGTAAGTGACTTTTTGATTTTTCATTTTAATTATCTAGTAATAAATTGCTTGTTGATTTTTACTTGATTTGTTGGTTTCACTTTCTTTCTGTTACATTTTTCTTAGACCATAGAGTCGTAACAGACTTGAGATATAGACTTATTTCATTAGGCTTTTGGATGTATTTGATAATGAGCTAGATCCATGCATAATAATGAGGTAATCTTGCATCTGATTGGGTAAGGTTGTTACCATTCTGGAGGCCATATTTTTGATCCAGTTTTGATAAAACTTGGAAAATAGGATTATATCTTCAAGATCTTAGATGAGTTCAGTAATGAACAAATAATTCCTAGCATAATAATGCAGTGATCTTGTATCTGATGCATTGGATGACGTTGATAATGAGCAAGAGAATATGCATATTAATGTTAATTATACACTTATCCTTTGAAAGAATTTTGATCAGGATATAGTAAAATAGATAAAATCAACATGATGTAAAATTTGAGAGAAAGTTTACATTGGTTGTGTTCTTACAAAAATACTATATAAGCGTGCTTAATGAAATGGTCATCTTATAAGTTATGTAAGCCAGGTGAACAATATCGGGCCTCTTGTGTGCTATTAGCTCATCTGGTCATGAGGCCAAGTGAGTTTAAAGTATGATGCTGTGTCTGTCATGTGTTTTTCATCATCTGTCCATCAACCATTGCTTCTCACAACTCGTATATCATCAAAATATCAGACAAGTTTGATAAAGAGCAAGATCCACACATATTAATGAGGTGATCTTGTATATCACTGTCTGACCTTGTTACCACTCTGGAGGCCATATTTCTGATCCGATTTTGATCAAATGTGCAATTTATGCTTATATCATTAATATTCTGAACAAGTTCAATAATAAGCAGTGTCCACCCATACTAAAGAGGTGATCTTGCATCTGACTGGTTGAGCTTGTTACCACCTTGTAGGTTGTATTTGTGATCCAATTTTGATAAAACTTGAATAATTGCTTATATCGTTAGGATTTCAATTTTTTTTTATAATGAGTGAGATCCATGTATACCATGGAGGTAATCATGTATCAGATTGGCAGAACTTGTTACCTCTCTGGAGTACAGATTTCTGATCAGACTTTAAATATGGACTTAAGTCATCAAAATTGTGGATTGGTTCAATAATGAGTGAGAGCCATACATATTAATGAGGTGATCATGCATCTGATTGGTTGAGCTTGTTACCCTTCTGCATGCCATATTTTTAATCTGATTTTAATTAAATTTCAAATATAGGCTTATATGATCAAGATCTCACATGAGTTTGATAATGCACAGAATCCACACATATTAGTGAGGTGATCTTCCATGTGATTGGCTGATCTTGTTACCACTCTAGAGACTGCATTTTTGATGCGGTTTTCATCAGTCCTGGTAAATAGGCTTAAATCATCAAGATCTTGGATGGGTACAATCATGAGCAAGATCCACGCATATTAATGAGGTGATTTTTCTTCTGATTTTGTCAACACTTTAGCAATTCTATTTCTGATCATATTTTTATTAAACATGGTAAATAGGCTTTTATCATTAAGCTATATAATGTGTTTTATTATGAGCAAGATCTACACATATTAATAAGGAGATCTTACATATGATTGGCTGAGCTTCTTACCACTTGAAAGACTGTTTCTGACCTGATTTGAATCAAACTTGGTAAATAGGTTAATATCACCAAGATGTTGGATGATTTTTATTATAAGTGAGACCTGTGCATATTTATGAGGTGATCTTTCATTTGATTGGCTGAGGGTTTTTTTTTACCACCCTGGAGACTGTATTTTTGATAGGATTTGATCAGATCAGATAAATATGCCTATGTCATCAAGATCTTGGTTGTATATGACTAAGAGTGAAATTCATGCATATTAATGACATGACCTTACATCTGATTGGCTGAGTTTGTCAACACTTTAGAAATTCTGTTTCTGATAAGATTTTGATAAAACTTGTTAAATTGTTCAATATTATCAACATGTTGGATGATTTCGATTATGACAAAGATCTACAAATATTAATGAGGTAATCTTGTATCTGATTGGCTGAGCTTGTTACAACTCTGGAGACTATATTTCCACTTGGATTTTTCTCTATATTTAGCCTATATTATTATTGTCCTATACAGCTTCTCTAATAAGTGAGATCTGCACATATTAATGAGATACCTTGCATCTGATTGGTAGAGCTTGTTACCCCTGAATACATGAGAATATATTTCTCATCTAGTTGCTGTAAAACTTGTTAAATGGGTTTATATCATCAAGATCTTGGATGAATTCAGTTACGAACAAGAGACTTTGCATATTAATTATGCCTTTTTCTTTAGAAAGAATTTTTATCGGGATATAGTGGAAAAGGTAAAATCAACATGGAATAATGTTTGGGAGATAATTTACACAGATTGTAATCTTAATATACAGCATAAGCCTGCCTAGTGAAATGGTGAACTGTCAAGTCATTAATTCAGGTGAACAATATCAGCATGTTTGGGCCTTATGTTGTTTTTATTTTTGTCATTTACAATGTTAATTTTTTTAAAGTGTTGATATGTACAGTATATACTCATTTAAAGTTTAGTCCAAGTGAAAACTGCACAGATCCAGATCTGCCATTGCCTAATGTGCTGGCAGATCTGGGTCTATACAATTTGTTAGGAGTAATTAGTGGAACAAACAATATAGACCCTGATCTCCTGGTGCATTATGTGATGGGAGATCAGGGTCTATGTTGTTTGAAGTTGGACTTATACGCAAGTGTATATGGTAGCTCCATATTTCTACACTCTTGTTCTTTACCTTTTAGCATATTGTACTTCATGTTTACATTTATTTGGAAGGGTTTATCTTCCTCAAGTGTTTTGTGCAATTCTTCATTTTTTACATTTTTAGAACTTTCCTTTTAATTGGCACCATATAGCCATTATTGTGCTGACATGCCATTAAAAGATAATACATACATCTGTTACTTAACTTGGTATATTTATGAATCCCAAGACCTACTTTATCCTTGTATCAAGATATGGTCTTTATGACCTACCTTTTTGTACTCCAAGGACAGTGTTTTTATATTTACATCTAGGTCATTATTGTATCTAGTCTCCTGCCAACGTGCAGGCAAACTTTTTCTGTCTCTTGACAGATGCATGGATTTTTTGTTGTTTCTTGCATTACAAAGTTGAGGCTGATGGAAGTACATATGGTCTAAACATCGCAGTGTCTAACTTAAGAATCTAGTGAGGTTTTGTTTGATATATTTTTCGTACAAGATTCAGAATACATTGAAAATTTAAGAAAAAGGAGAATGTAATGAACTTGATAATAATAAAAAAACACTTTATTTTAGACCCACCTTTACTCCAATTACCTTGGCACTAAACAACTTGTGTTGCTGTGCCATTAAACACCAAACCAAACCTTGGTTTAAGGTATTAATTAAAATTGAACTTTTTAAACGTTTCTATATATTTTTTTCCTGCTTATGACAAATATCTGTATCCCCTATTTAAATAATTGGACTGTTATCATACCTATGAGTCCACTAGGAGATATGAAATGCCCTGAATAATTATCAGTCCTAAAGCCCAAGAGGGTGGGGGGTGGGGGTGGCAGGTGCACACAGGGAACAGTTTGGCTGTAAAGTTGAAGAATTTTTTTCTGATTTAAAATTAATGAATTTTAACACAAGTTCTGAAATTCAACAGAATGTTAGTTTAGTTAAAAGACACCTGTTAACCAGTTGAACATATAGTATGTTCATTAACTGACTGACAAACCATTCAAAAGCAATTACAACCAAACTACCCAAAACTGGTCCTTCTTAGTACTATTCAAAAACAATTACAGTGGAACTTCCCTAAACTGGCTTCTCTTAATACCATTCAATAACAATTACAGTGGAACTTCCCTAAACTGGCTTCTCTTAATACCATTCAAAAGCAATTACAATGGAACTTCCCTAAACTTGCCCGTCTTAATGCCATTCAAAAACAATTACAATAGAACTTCCCTAAACTGGCCCCTCTATATCTAGCTTCCTCTGTAGACTAGCCACGTATGTTGTTCCCAATATGGTTGTTTGTATTCAAATAATAAATCTCTATATTGTAAAACACATTTCTACCAAAACTAGTCGAGTGCCCCAAAATCATTTAATGGTATCCATAATTGGTTACATCATTGTTACAGTAGTAAATGCATGCTTCATGCCTTATCAAGTATGTAAATTCAATTAGTGACTGTAAATTTTGTATCCATGTTTTCCACCTCTGAAAATGGCCAAAATTGTTAGGCCCAAACTGTATGGTTCAGAAAAGTTTTGCTATACCTCAGAATCTATGTCCAATAACCAGACTCCTCACTACATTGTTACTGCTGAAGATGCACTTAATTAAATTTATGCAGACTTTGTATGTACTATATTCAGAACCGAGTTCTTCGTATTGCAATATTTTGATAAAAATATCCTTTTCTTTTACAGACTTTAATACTAGCCTTATTAATGAAGTATCTAGGTCACAAGCAGGCAATTATCTGTGGTCTAATATTTGAATGCCTTCAACTTACTTGCTTTGGATTTGGATCAGAACAGTGGTAAGTCCAGGAACTTTATTCTTGAAACTTTTTGAGCAAGAAACGCAAGGTTCAAACATTTTAGCACTCACTGATGTTAGTTAGATTGAATTTAGAATCATTGAACTTTCTCGATTTTCCTAACTTTGGTTCCTCAACTAGTGTACTAAATTTCAACGATGCAGATTAACTCCAAGTTCCATATTTGAATTTCACATTGTGAGTTTTGTGCTCCATAGTTTCAAGAATATTGGGAACTGCAAAAAAACCCAAAGAGGTGTAAAAGAGAAATATTATTTGAATGTTTTGCTAAAGAGGATTTTACATAAATTGCAGTAAACTTTATGTCTGTCAAAGGCAAATCAATCCAAGGGAAATTGAAAGACAACTTGATTGTACAAAAATGGGTAAATAATGTAAAGATTTTCAGGATTAGGTATGCAGAAGTAAGTATGTATGTATGGATGGATTGATGTATTAATGTATGAATGGATGGATGTAGTTTAGTCACATCAGCACATTCCTGGCTGTGCCAAACAAGTTTAGTATGTCACAAAAGGTATACAAAAGAAAGATAAAGGCAACAAAGAGTAAAATCCTTAAAATACAAAGTCGGATTTTTATATGAATTGCACTCTTTTAAAAAGTTTAAGATCTCAGCTGGAACATCATTACAAGACACCCCAGGACTAAAAGGCTGCCTCCATTAGTAGCCTCATGCAGGAGGGCACATCGGGCCCATTCTACAACCCAAAGCCTGCAAGAGGGTGCAGAAGTACTGTATATACTCATGTATAAGTCGATACCAACTGCAAACTGCATAGACCCAGATCTGCCATTGCATAATGCACCGGCAGATCTGGGTCTATCCAGTTTGTAAGGACTAATCAGGAGAACAAACAACAAAGACCCTGATCTGCTGGCGCATTATGCAATGGCAGATCAGGGTCTATGTTGTTTGCATTTGGACCCGGTTTATACGCGAGTATATACGGTACATTCTAAAACACATTTGAGAATGTAACACTGTATAATATTGGTGGTACATCTATTTTTGGCATTGAATCCCAAATATACTCTCAGAAATCATGATGCCTTTTTGATATCAAATGAGTTCTTTTGGGGATAGCCAGAATGATAAAGATCCTTGACAATTTCAGTACAAGACTGCCTACAATTTCTTAAACTGGGGATAATATTATATTCTTCTAGGATTTTGAGGCATGCATGATGGTCTCGCCATCTCAGATATCTGTTTTACTTTGCAACAACAAAATGTTGACCTATATTTTACGAATTTTATACTTTTTACCTTTATTATATTTTGTATATACCTTTTATAGAGTTTTATCATCTGTGTTGTACTAGATGTTTACATTTATTTGGAAGGGTTTATCTTTCAAGAGTTCATTTAGTTTTTTATTTTGTCATTACATTTTTAGATCCTAGCTTTTAATCATCACCATATAGCCAGTATTGTGCTGATGTGCCATTAAACTCTATACATACATATATACATACGTACATACTTTACTTTACAACAGTAAAACTATTATTAACATTTTCAAATCCTCAAATACAAGTCTTAAATTGTATTCTACTTACACATGAGAGTTTCTGTCATTAAAGAATATGTAACAAAGGGCCATATCTGTGTTAGATTTTCTGACTAAATTTAGATTGTCAAAATAGCCTAGTGATGCTAATACAAGTACTATTGTTTATAGATCTGATACAAAAGAAAGCTTGAAGCCTTATAATTCTACCCATTTTAGTCTTTTTCTCAAGGAAAAGGATTTACCTTTTTTTTTTTTTTTCGATCACAACTTTCATTAAAATATATGATAACAAATTTATTGAGCCTTTTTAAATAAAAATTAGATACTATTAAAGGCTATGGAATTTTTGTGCCAAATACTAAATTGTATATTTTGTTTCTGTTTATTTAATTCAGGATCATGTGGTTAGGTGGAATATTAGCAGCTATGTCCAGTATTGCGTATCCAGCTATCAGTGCTTTTGTCTCTGCCCATGCAGATGCTGACCAGCAGGGTAAGGAGGATAGCTCCATGTTTTCCATTCTTCGAGAAGGATGATATTAAATGGGGAAGAGGGAGGGGGAATCTTGGCAGCACTTTAAAAAATTATTGAGCTTTAATATAAATATATCTACAATCTATAGAAATTGAGGAGTCAAGTTAGAAATGATCATGTTCCAAATTTACTTCATTTTTAGCTCTACTGGTCATAGACCAGAAGAGCTTAAGGGATGGTCTGTTGTTAATCATTCGTCCATTAGCACAAGTTTGTTATCGATACTCCTCCTAAACTACATGGAGGATTGCCATGAAACTTTACACACACATTCATCCCATGGTCTACCAGGTCCTAGATTAAAACAGTGCTGCTCAGACAGCCAATGGCCATCTTGAAAATCTTATCACTACTCCTCCTCAATGGATGGTCTTATCAACATGGGGTTTTCACTAAAAGACTTCTTATGATGTCTAGTTGGTCCTAAATGAAAATGGTGCCGAACTGACATCCAATATGGCAGCCATCTAGAAAATGTTATTTTACTCCTCCTGAATGGATGGTCATATCAGCTTGCGGTTTTCACTAAAAGACTTTTTATGATGTCTGGTTAGTCCTAAATGAAACTGGTGCTGACTTGGGATCCAATATGGCCACCATGGCAGCCATCTTGAAAATGTTATTGCTACTCCACCAGAATGGATAGTCATATCAACTTGCAGTTTTCACTAGAAGATCTGTTAAGATGTCAAGTTGGTCCTAAATGAAAATTGTGCTGCTCTGACGTCTAATACGGCCGTCATGGCTGCCATCTTGGAAATCTAGTTACCGCTACTTCTTCTGAATGGATGGGCATATCAATATCAGGTTTTCACTGAAAGACTCGTCATGCCTACTTGGTCCTAAATGATGAAAAAGGTGCTGATCTGTTGTCCATCATTATCACTACCCCGAAACTACTTTCAGGATTGCCTTGAATATATATATATATATATATATATATATATATATATATATATATATATATATATATATATATATATATATATATATATATATATATATATATATATATATATATATATATATGTATGTAGACACATACACATGCACATATAGATTAAGATCCCTGATCATAACTATCAAGTCACTTAGAACATAATTCTCCATAGCACTGTGAACTGTGACTTGCATTGTGTTTGAAAGGAGTCTCATCATGATTAGTGTCATTGTCTTCTACACTTTGATGAACTATATCTGGGTTTACCTGGGCTTGGAGAGTGGCAGGTATTAGAGGTGTTATATATTTAGGTACTATATAGCTTGTGCCTGCCTGTGCAGGTGAAGGTATAAAGAAGTGGGGTCTTGCTTGGCTAGCACTACGTGTACTTGGATTTTCATTATCTTGATTAGTGGCATTGTCTTTTACAATTTGATGAAGTGTATCTGAATATACCAGGGCTAGGGGAGAGGGGGGTGTTAAGTAATTAGGCCCTGTGATAGGAGTGGAGGTTATGGGCCAAGTTTAGGAATATTGAAACAATTTTCATGTTTTGAGTGACTTTTGTGTTTTCAGATATCTCAATATCTTGGACCCTATCTCACCTACACTATTGAAACTTGGCACATGCAATCATTTCAGTGAGGGTAATTCAACCATACCAAAACAGGGTCACTGTAGCTTAATTTTCATGCAGGAGTTACTTTTGTTTTTCAGCTTTTTGTTTGTTACATCTTTACCTTTTATTTTGTTGTACTGAAGTGCAACACACTCTATAACACACTGGTCAGGATCCACAGAATTCCATCATGCTATGTAATGTATCATGCAACAGTGCAACAAGTCAGTTAACTAAGAAAAGTATGCATACATATCTCCTTCGCCCCTTCAGATGGGGGCAGGGGATATATAGGAGTGAGTGAATTATAGTGGCTTTCAGGTTTTTGATATTTTTATAAAGTAGCGCCAGATAATTTCGACAACCATAAACTTCAAGATTGACACTGATGATTGGTAATTACTTAAATGGGTAGGTAAATTAATTGATTTATAAATTCAGGTGAGAAACCTTTTTTACCACAGTATTGTTTGGAGCTCTGGTTGCATATGCTGATAGACTGAGGAAACATCTGTTGGCTATAGTTTACCCTTGACTAGGCAACAACTGTACACAGGATGTATTGAAGACAAACACAAAACAGACTCAATGGCTTTATTGTTGCTGGTTCAATAATAATTAGGTTAAGAGCTGATGTCTTTGAGAAATAATCTCACCTACACTCATAACAATTGGTATGTGGATGCATCTCAATCATACCAAAAGTAGGTCACTGTGACCTAATGTTCAGGCTTGAGTGTCTGATATTTTCCTGTATAGCAGTCTGTATATTGTCAGCTACTCCAAATGTGCTCCTGTGGTTAGGGGATTTGTGTTTATGAGTAAACACCTTGTTATAACCATTAATATTTGTCACCCTCAAAGGAGAGATATCTTTACATGTTTAGATACAAAACCTACAGTAATTTCATCATCTTTGTGAAATGACTTTTTTGTGCAGTAGATCTCATGCATTGTATTTATCACATGACTGTTACATATGTCAGTTTTATCACATTATATAATCAGAGAATGACAATTCCCTTGCCCAGCTAGCTTGGACAAGTTAAAATCATTGTTGGGGAAAATGTTCTTTCATGTCACAAGCCCAATCTTTAACTTGTAAAAAAAAAAAAAAAAATTTCTTTTGAGACCATTTTTCCTGCACCATTTGCCGGACTAGTACATGAAAATTGGAATTGTTGCCCCCTGATAATATCATGTATTATACATCAGTTTTAGAATATATTGGTCATTGGTTGAAATTCAAACATGCTACATTAAAAGTGTTATATTTCCCCAAAAAAATTCTGTCTCTGTAAATGTCCTTATATTACTCTCAAGGTCAATCATATCACCCATGCATGCCTTTGATGTGATGTCATATTACATTAAATTTATGAAACTCAAATAATGTGATATGCCACTCACTGCAAACAGTTTCTGGAATACAGTATTATTCATTCATAAATTTCATGTGAAATGAGCACTCAGTGAAAGATCCTCTAATAATTCAGCTTCTCTCATATATTTTTTTCTTACAGGTGTGGCACAGGGTGTAGTGACAGGTATCAGAGGGTTGTGCAATGGTCTAGGCCCAGCTTTGTTTGGGTTCATCTTCTATCTCTTCCATGTAAACCTCAATGAAAACATGGACACAGATCATTCAGCTAGAGGACATGATACAGGAACCAACCAGTCAACTATACATCCAAATCTAGTCAAGAATGATGTAAGTTTTTAATGCAAGACCTTAGTTGTAGGAGTTTATATACATCAGGTTTTTGTCACGCAGACATGCATACGTTTTCCTATAGTAATATCGCATGGTATAGTATGGTTAAACTTGTTCTTAAATGTTGTTAGTATCACTGTTCATACTAGAGCCAAGAAATTTTTGAAGGAATGCATCATAATTAGCACAGCTCTATTTGCCATTTCCAGGTTGCTGTGACCTATATGTTGCGCCTAAATGACTTTGATTAGACTTTTTGTTCATGTTTTCATTGCTGTTTTTGCCAGAGTAAAGAAAGTTGATGACATGATACATCTCCACATGTCCAGAAACCTTTCCTTACCTTGCCCATTCAAAACAGTTTTTTGTACAGCTTGTCTGTGCTTGTTTCTTACAGATCATTTTAAGTGTTTATAGTGATTTTTAACCATCATCATGTTTTGCTTTGATGATGTTTTTTGAAAATTTAATATTGTTTTCAGATTTTATGTTTGGGTCAATCAAGTATATTTATGGCCATTGTACATATTTTGAGCTCAGATGGTCTCAGGGCCTCAGTTTTTTAAGCACTTTTGGTAAACTTGGCACTCATTTGATCTGAATATAAAGAAAAGCATAACATTTTTATGAAAGGTAATCCAATTTTATTTTTCCTGCACTTGCAAAAGCAAGTGCTGTACTGTAGGAGCATCATGATTTTCTTAAGTCTGTACGGCCTGACTTGGTCACTAGTATGATGAAAGAAATCCCTTTTAATGTAGACAAATGAAATTTTTCAATATTGAAGTTTCTATGCATGTTTAGATTACCTTGTTTGATTTGTATGCAAGGATATCATTTTTTGAAATTTTTTAAGTTTAGTTTTTGGAAATTTTGAACTTTTTACTGAAACTTGTTTACCATGATATAAAATAAAAAGTTGACAAAGACAAAAAAAAATCTGATAAGCAGTTTTCACATTTTTTATAAGTTTTTGCAGTTTTGAACAAGGATATTTTGGATAAAAACCGTGTTAGCTCAATATTGCAAAAACTGCTAGACGTGTCTACAATAGCTGCATCCTTACGAGATGAGACTCCATTTTGTTGTTCTTGTTGTCAGCATCCACACAGTTGGAATTTTAATGCCAGAAAGACAAAAGCTGCATGCAGAATTCTTGTTAAAAAGAAAAAGGCAAAAATTGGCATAGAGGTTAAGACTGCACACTGCTTTTGTCTTTTTTTCTGAGTTGTCTGTGTCTTGATTTTGCACCTATTTTGTCTATTTTTCTGATTTTTCTGTGTCTTGACTTTGCACTTATTTTGTCTTTTTTATCGGAAATTATGAGTGCTACTTTTGTCTTTTAGCAAGTAAACTTCCAATAGCTACATTGTAAACATCATCATAATCATCATCAGTATTATTATTACAGGGACACCTTTCAGAATTGAAACCTCAGTAAACTGAAATCCCCTTTAAACCAAATCATCTTTCTTGTGCTGAATCTCTCCTTCTTTAAAGAAAAACAAACTTTTGTTTTCATATGTGCCTTGAATAGATATACTTAGTGAATGGAAGTACATACTGGAATTTTATTTGAATCCACTGACAATTTTGATGATATGACCAATTAATTTAAAACATTCACATCAATTCTCTGGACTAAATCATGATCAATATCGATGTGATGTCCTTAAGTCTAATCCAGTCTATCACCAATACATTGGTCAACCAATTAGTAGTTTCAGTCAAGTTTATTTTGGAACTGGAAATAGAAACACGTGGGTGCAATGCCAAATACAAACACATAAGGGTGTAATGCCAAATACAAACACATATGGGTGCAATGCCAAATAGAAACACATTGGTGTAATGCCAGGTAGAAATACATATGGGTGCAATGCTAAATAGAAACACATGGGTGTAATGAAGTTATAATTATCACAGTTATCTACCTAAAAATTGAGGGAGAAGGTGGGGATCTTACAAATTTGAAATGAATTTTTTTAATCAGGTCTAATCATTTCTATATTTTGTGAGCCTTTCATCTGAAACATCGCAAATGTATTAGATCCTATTCATCACATGATGAAAAACAAAACTTTTTTCTCAATAAAACTGTTGAATAGTGAAATTTAAAAATAGATGCCTTGGACATTATGCCTTCATCTTATATGATATTATGTCATTTGTAATGTGATGAGGTGTTATATGTGAGTAAAATGAAAACAAAATGGGTTTATTATTAGCCTAATAACACAGTAATCACTTGATAAAATTACATTTGAATGTGAGAGGACACCTGGCCACATTATAATCATGTGTGAAAATAGTGAACCTCAGTAAATCAACCCCCCTCTAGTTTTGAGAGGTTTCATTATATTATTGTTAGTAGTAGTAGTAGCATTGTTGTTATTATGATAATTGATCTAAATAATCAAACCCTCCAATTTTCCTGGCACCATATTTTCAAAATTTTAATAATATTAAATAGTGTAAGAAATTTCCATGAACCAAGCAAGTATTTTTATAGCTGAAGAAAAACAAAATTTCAAGTTGGATTGTAAATTATGGAATGTTTTACCTGTACTCAAAAGTTGTGATTGAGTAGTCAATTATCATGCAGTGAAACCACTTTGATTACCCTAATTATCACATTGATTAACAGAAGATGTTGTCACTAGGCAGTAATAAACACAGCTGACATGCTCCACAACTCATGATCAAGCAGTTTCCTGAACAAAGCGAATCATGAGCTTGTTAAATGTAATAAAGATCGAAAAACAACCTTTCATCTTAAGACATTGGCAGAATTAATTCTTGAATCACTTTGATAACTTTAAAGTGGAAAACACTGTGTGATATAAAATGTTTAATTATGTATGCAGGTTATTATCTTTGTTTTCCCTTTTCTAGTAAACTTAACTGGGTTTACATTTATTTGCGCTAAAGCTGTCAACATTTCTAAAACATGATTTTCACAAGTTTCAGACCTGCCAACCCTTACAATTTCACTGTAAGGCTTACTGAAACAAACCTTAAATTATGGTACAATAGCAAAAACTACGAAAATATGATTGTTGCAGTCAAATCCAGATTTTTTTGATTTTCTGATTTTGCTCGGATCTGAATTTTGACAACAGACTTGGTGGAGTTAATCAGGGAACCAGACTAACTATATAAGGGGTAGAACAGACACTTGAATCTACCTATGTTATTTATGCAAAACACACACATTATGAGGCTTTTGCTTTTACATTATAGCATAGTCTGGAAATGTTGTCCACAAACCAAAACAAAATGAAGGCGAAGGGGACAATCAATCATTTTAAAAGTCAAAAAACTTGTCACAGGAGTATAAAAAACAATATTTAGGTATTTGGACATGCTTGGAAAAATATCAGGAAAGGTGACAATAGCATTTATTGGACATCATGTGCAAGTTCTGCTTATGTTGTGAAAATTTTGGCAAGCAAGGATATAATGCAACCTAGTTTACCTACCTTGACCACTTCCAACCAGCATTGAACTTGCCAGGCCCATATTCGGGAGAATTTATAATTTTCATTTGTACATGAATTATCTGGACATGGAGATAAGTATTTTTTAATGTTTGGTTATTTAGGTCAATGAAGATATTATTATTACCATAATGACAGTAAGTCTTGGGACACTCTAAGTTTTGGGACACACTTAATTATTTTCAAAACTAATTTTTTTATGACCTATAAAAGTTGGGACATGAAATTATGCAATTTTTTCATATGCTATAAGTCTTAGACATTTTTTTTCTTTGTTGATCGCTTTGCGTATTTTATCAATTGTAACATTATTATATAAAAAAAAGGACAGAGGTTGTTAAGGGACTATCATTATGTATTATTAGATGGCAATGTTATAAATTAATATAATTTGTTTGAAAAATAAAAATATAACAGTTTTCTTATAATTTCTACAAATTTCAGATATGTATCATTTCATCTGACGATGACAAGCATTGAGCATTAGCACAATGTTGTAACCGTATTGAAGTAACTTTTCCTGCTTTTGTTCTTCTGGTAGTTTACTATTGTCAGTTTATGCATCATTGCATTAAAATTGTCAAAGTCACCAGTAATTACATTTTCTGACTTGAAAAGTTTAAGACCTATTTTATTCAAACATGGTGCCATTATTACAACAACAAAAATAGTGTTTGGTTAATTGCTCGCATTTATAGTGACCTTGTTTACATCATGGCGTCACCACACGTACATTGAAGATTTTAACTTGCGCTGAATGAACTATATCTCTTGGTTTAGAATCATAGGCACCACTACACTAAACTTCAATAATTCTCAAAAATACGATAAGGAAGTCTCAGAAATAATGCTTTGAAAAAAATTGCAATAATAATGCAGTGGTAGTTTGCTTTGATGTAAGTGACCTTTAAATAAGTAAATGTTTACTCAGCTACGGTAATCATGCTAATGTTATGTAGTGCAAGACCATAAAAGGATTAATGTTGTAAAACAAAGGGGTACCGGCATTGCTTTCAGACAAAATTCCCTCTTTACCCAAGCCAGTTTCATTCAGGATTTAAACAATTAACTGGCCTGGATTTTTGTTGGAAAACAAAAGACAAATCCACCAATTATAATCAAAAGGAGTCTGCGAAACAAACACCAACATGCCAAAATCAAAAGTAGCACAGAATGAAAACACAAAACTAACATGGATCGATGATGATCTAGTCAGTCTATATTCAGAATTTTAACATATATTATGGTCATTCTTTAATGAATATATGACAGTTATGTGAATATATGATGGTTATGTACCTAATGTATTTATAAATATTCGTTAAACATGTGTCTTTTCATGTAGATTACATCACTTTGTATGGTCGCTTGTATCATTGAAAACAGTAAATGTTGCATGTGTGAATCAACGTAAATAAAATAGCAATGGACATATGGCTAAAACATGACCTGAAAGAATGAGATTTGGTGAAAAAGAACGAATAAAGCAAAATCTGCATCTAAAATTTTTAGGAATAAATAAGGATGTAAGTGACGCTAAGCACAATATGCACTGTGTAAGTAGGTCTACTGTACACTATAATACAGGTCTCCTGGTAAAGTCTTAGCAGCCTGTGAATTAGGAAGTCTTTATTTACCTTAATTTATTTCATGTTGAAGAAATCAGAAAATATGCGCATACAAAATAAAAAAATAAATAACCTAACAACAATCATAGTACCGTAGTTTATAACAGTTTATTGACATGGTAAATGAACAAGGGCTGGTCACTGTTGTGTGATGTATGGCGATCTTGCCAATTTTGACCTGACATTTTTGTGTCTATAAGTGTTGGGATATCTAAAATGTTATATTTTTTATGTGCATACAAGTCTTGGGACACGAAAAATAATAATTATTTTTTCCTGTCCCAAGACTTACTTTCATTATGGTATTATTATTAGTATTATTATTCACTGGTGGCTCATTTAAGATAGAGTCAACAGCTGTATTTTGTAGGACTATGATAATTGTAATAATGCCCATGGTTGTCACAATCTTTTATCATCATATCATTTTTATAATTGCCACAAACCACCACCTCAGCTTGTCCAAAGCATAACGGCAATGATCAAAGAAAACTTAGGGATTATGTCATACTACCCATATGCATGCATGCATAAACATTTTAAAGTTGGGGTAATGTTGCACAACTTTTACACCATTCAAGATAGAGACTTGAGTCATCAAAATTTTATTAGGGATGGTTTGGAGATATGTATAACAGTCACTTGATTTTGATTCAACTCTCATGGTAAAGTTGCAAGATAGGTCTGTTTGCTGTACAGCTATTTATAGTACAATAATCCCTTGATGTGAAGAAGAATATTCGATCCATACTTTATTTTTTGTAATGGTAAGTAGTTTTGGGAACCGGGTGAAATTTAAAGAGCAATGATAGGTTCATCATAATCGATCAATCATCGATTTTAATAGGTTGGGAATATGTTCAATATTTTTTCATGGACAGAGTCATTTTTGCATATGGTTTATTTGCTTGCAAACCATAAAGTCGAATGTTTTACCAGCATATTTCATCTAAAAATGTCACAATGTTGAAACAAAATATGAAAACTATAATTGTTTATATTCAGTTGTGCATTGGATTATTTTGACTAGTAGTCATCCCACTAAGAGTAAAGTATTCAATGAAAACACAAAGTACTATAATTCACTTATTTTTGTGGGCATCAATTTTCATGGTTTTGTGGACATTTTTGTTTCAGTTGGTACTTCAATTAGTTGATTGTGGAAGGGAACCTATTCTTTCCAAAAGGAACAATGTGTATTGGGTCTTTGAATTTGTGGTTTGTAGCAACCACAAAATCACAAAAAAAAGGGTACCACACTAAGAATAGTAAATTCATGGTATTCTATTGTTCTTTGTATACATGTCACTTTTGGATCCAGTCAGGATGTTTGTTGTGTCTGTTAATTGGTGATAGCAAGCTATATATCTTGCCTGCATCTGGAGATATTTAGATGCAAATATCAGTTTTCTTGAAAGTCATACCGTATATACTCGCATATAAGCCTATACCAACTGCAGACTGCATAGACCCAGATCTGCTGGCACATAATGCACTGGCAGATCTGGGTCTATGCAGTTTATAAGAACTAATCAGTAGAACAAACAGCATAGACCCTGATCTGCCAGTGCATTATGCAACAGCAGATCAGGGTCTATGTTGTTTGCATTTGGACCTGAGTTTTATGTGAGTATATATAGTACATAAGGTTGCCATTCATAAGAGAGACACAGAATTCTGCAGAACCCTTTCTATAGCAAGGGGACCACCTATTTTGACTAAGTTACCTGTGCACTGATTCCATGTCTGGTTTCACCTGGACCAGTATGTTTGACTAACCTGTGTACTGTTTCTTTATCAGAAGGTTATACCTGGACCATTATATTTGACATACTCATATACAGTTTCCTTATCAGAAAGTTATACCTGGACCACTATATTTAACTGACCCGTGTACTGTTTCCTTATCAGAAAGTTATACCTGGACCACTATATTTGACTGATCCATGTACTGTTTCCTTATCAGAAAGTTATACCTGGACCACTATATTTAACTGACCCGTGTACTGTTTCCTTATCAGAAAGTTATACCTGGACCACTATATTTAACTGACCCGTGTACTGTTTCCTTATCAGAAAGTTATACCTGGACCACTATATTTAACTGACCCGTGTACTGTTTCCTTATCAGAAAGTTATACCTGGACCACTATATTTGACTGATCCATGTACTGTTTCCTTAGAAGGTTATACCTGTCCCAATATAATTGATTGACCCATATACTGTTTCCTTATCAGAAAGTTATACCTGGACCACTATATTTGACTGATCCATGTACTGTTTCCTTATCAGAAAGTTATACCTGGACCACTATATTTGACTGATCCATGTACTGTTTCCTTATCAGAAAGTTATACCTGGACCACTATATTTGACTGATCCATGTACTGTTTCCTTATCAGAAAGTTATACCTGGACCACTATATTTGACTGATCCATGTACTGTTTCCTTATCAAAAGGTTATACCTGTCCCAATATAATTGATTGACCCATGTACTGTTTCCTTATCAGAAGGTTATACCTGGACCACTATATTTAACTGACCCATGAACTGTTTCCTTATCAGAAAGCTATACCTGGACCACTATATTTGACTGATCCATGTACTGTTTCCTTATCAGAAAGTTATACCTGGACCACTGTATTTGACTGATCCATGTATTGTTTCCTTATCAGATGGTTATACCTGTCCCAATATAATTGATTGACCCATGTACTGTTTCCGAAGGTTATACCTGGACCACTATATTTAACTTGTATACTGTTTCCTCATCAGAAGGTTATACCCATGTTCTGATTCAGTTTCAGGTCATACCTGGGTCACTGTATTTAATTTATGTATGTGCTGTTTTCTTTTCAAAAGGTTATGCCTTGTTCACACTATTTGATTTGCATGTACCTGTTAAGTGTTTCCTGTTCAAAGGTTATACCCGAGTCTGTGTCTTTGACCTATTGATGTGCTTTGTCGTTATCAGAAGGTTTTAATGGGGCCACTGTATTTGACTTAAATATGTATTAATTCCATGTCTCAGGTGACTATACATGGGCTATTGTGTTGGACTTACCTATATACTGTTTCCTTTTCAGAAGGTTATACCTGGGCCACCATTTGCGTTTGGCACAATGTTAGTCATCATAGCATTGTTAGTCGCAGTCAACATCCCATCCAATCCACACTCTTCAAGTAAAACTGGCAAGAAAGGTTTCCTATCTGCCCACCAGTCTTTAGCAGAGTCAGGTATGTATTAGTTTATCATTGTTCTCACTCCATTTACCTGCTAAGTTTTTTTTTTTTTTTTTCTTAAATATTTTTACTGGAAAGAACTTGACAAAGATTATGAGAATTTGTCATTAAGTTAGCAGAGTGGGGGTGTGGTGGGTTCTTTTTTCTGCATTGGGATAAGACAAGAGGGGGATTTACCTGAAATGAAGAAATAGCAAGGCACTTAGGTCAGGTCTCACTGTTTTTTAGCTCACCTGTCTGTATAATAAAATTAACTTATGGCTTGGCCCTGCGCCTGTTACCTGTTCATCAACAATTACTTCTTACCACTCTGGAGGCCATATTTGTGATCTGATGTTTATCAAACTTGGAACTTAAGATTATAACATCATGATCTAAAATGATTTTAGTAATGAGCCAGATCACCAGATATTAATGAATTCATCTTGCAGTTGATTGGCTTGTTTCCTCCCTGGTGTTATGCTTATTGAATTTATTATGTGTGTCCATGATTGTAAGTTGTACTTTAGTCAGATTATGGTCATTTTGTAAACAACATTTTTACATAACATTTGAGTTCAAGGCCAGTTTTGTTAGCAGCTGGACTGTTATTTCCATGTCTTGTTGTGACAAAATTCAGGTACATAAAGTAATTTTCCATTAAAACTACTCATATTGTGATGTGATATAGGTCATGTAGGCATGTGTATTTATATACAGATTTTGGTAAACAAATTCATTCCTATTCTAGAATTTTGATCTAAAAGATCAGTCTGTAAGGAATCTATTTTAGTTGTGTTGTTGAAATCAGATATGATTTGAGAGGAATTATTTATTTAAAATATTCATTGGAAATGCTAAAGTGCTCATAGATTTTAGGACTTTTGGGGATTTATGTGAATTCATTCAAAACATTCTGGATTACATCATTGTGGTACATCAGGACATTCAAGACTTGTGGTACATTGGGACATTAAAGACTTGTGGTACATCAGGACATTCAAGGCTATTGAAATTCATTCGGAACATTCTGTATTTTTGGACTGTGATTAGGATAATTATTATTATTATTATTATTATTATTATTATTAACAAGGTGATCTTGCATCTCATTGGCTGAGGTTTTATTCCCACTCTGGAGGCCATATTTCTGATCCATTGTTGATCAAACTTGAAAAATCAAGCTTATATCACATGTCTGCCATATTCCCAGACAGGCTTTGAGACAAAAAAGTGTGTTTTGAGGTTGGGGCGGGGGGGGGGGGGGGGGCAGTGCAGTTGCCCCCCCCCCCCCAAAAAAAAGCAACATCGTCCAATTGAGAATAAGCTCTCTTTTAATATGAACCTATAGAAAATGACTGGAAATTCAAATTTAAATAAACAAAAACAACATCTATTTTCTGTGAAGCATTTAATACACTAGCAAACATAATATAGTTGGCAGACTTAGCATTGTCAAATATCATCACCACACACATACACAAACATATGTGCACACACTCACATAATCACAACCACATAGACATTAAATAAAAAGATACACCTAAGTTTCTGTCTTCAGAATCCATTGGACAGTGGAGTATATCCTTAATTAGATGCAGTCTTTGCTGCTGTCAAAAGTTCAGTAGGGGGTTTGTAGGTAATGCAAATGTCATTTGTGTTCATCTTTGCACTCATTAGAGACTGGATGGTACTGTTGTTCAAACTTCCCTGCTGGATTCTCTGAGTGAATCCTGGTCAGAACTGAGTTGTTATTGCATACCATTAACACTGGCATTGTCAGATCTGTATCCAATGTAGTTTGACCATGAGATATGCTGGTCTTTGTAGAAAAAGAAAATATAAATCATATTAGAAACAGACCATTTAATTGGTGGGGGGTGGGGCAATTTTTTTTGTTCAAGCTTTATGGCGGCCTTACAACTGCATTTCAGCATTTGACCTTTAAAAATTAACACTTCTACACTGTTCTGACCACCGAAATGATCTTCTTTTGTGTTTTATATATGGAGTTAATACCTGATTTCATGCAAATGCTGCCGTTATTCATGTACTTGCCAATAATCTTTAATAAAGATAGCTTAAACATTCTTATTCAAGGCAATGATGTGTAATAACTTTTGTTCATCAACACGCATCTCTTTGATTTACCTTCAAACTAATTTGGTTGTTCCACATTATGCAACTTAGCCTAATGGGCTCTCCCCACAGCAGTGATCAAAAGTACTTAACACATCACCCCAGCTGTTATCAGCCAGTTAAGTAATATGTGAAATGGTGGTTGCTTATCTCTGACCACCTTACCTTTTGATTGTTTCTGTGACAATTAGCTGCATAAACTACCCCAAGGATAGTTTTACATAAGCTTTAAGCAGGACTGTTTACTGTTTATATATACTACATCAGGGGTGTCAAACATACGGCCCGCCAGACTCATTATTTATTATTATTTGTATCAAATCTGGCCCGCCAGAGCATATGAGTCTGACACCCCTGTACTACATATTATGGGCATATGTCTAGGTGGTCAAGAAATCTCTCTGTATTGGTGGTGGTGGTTGGGGGTTCCTAAGATTACTGTACATCATGTTTTTAGAAATGCGACTGTGTCAGGGGGTTTTGGCATCCAAAAATTGTGTTGTTAGCATGACACATGTTATGGCAGGTATGGTATCTTCAAGATCTTGGATGAGTTTAATAATGAGTGGGATTCATGCATAGTTATGATATGATCTTGGATGAGTTTAATAATGAGTGGGATCCATGCATAGTTATGATATGATCTTGGATGAGTTTAATAATGAATGGGATCCATGCATAGTTATGATATGATCTTGGATGAGTTTAATAATGAGTGGGATCCATGCATAGTTATGATATGATCTTGGATGAGTTTAATAATGAGTGGGATCCATGCATAGTTATGATATGATCTGGGATGAGTTTAATAATGAGTGGGATCCATGCATAGTTATGATATGATCTGGGATGAGTTTAATAATGAGTGGGATCCATGCATTGTTATGATATGATCTTGGATGAGTTTAATAATGAGTGGGATCCATGCATAGTTATGATATGATCTTGGATGAGTTTAATAATGAGTGGGATCCATGCATAGTTATGATATGATCTTGGATGAGTTTAATAATGAGTGGGATCCATGCATAGTTATGATATGATCTGGGATGAGTTTAATAATGAGTGGGATCCATGCATAGTTATGATATGATCTTGGATGAGTTTAATAATGAGTGGGATCCATGCATAGTTATAATATGATCTTGGATGAGTTTAATAATGAGTGGGATCCATGCATAGTTATAATATGATCTTGGATCTGATTGATTGAACTTGTTATCACTCTGGAGGCCACATTTCTGATCCGCTTTGATCAGACTTGGAATACAGGCTGATATCATTGAAATCTTGAATGAGTTCGATAAAGAACAAGATCTATACATATTAATGAGGTAATCTTGCATCCGATGGGTTGAGCATGTTACCACTTTGGAGGTCATATTTCTGATCTGATCTTTATCAGACTTGGAATATGGGCTTATATAATCAAAATTTCAAACAAGTTTGATACAATGAGTGAATTCCACACGTATAAATGAGGTGATCTTGCATCAGATTGGTTGAGCTTGTTACCACTCTGGAGGTCATGTTTTTTTTATCTGATTCTGATCAGACTTGGAATATAAGTTTGTATCATCAATAATTCAAATATGAGCAAGATCTGTGCATATTAATGAATGATCTTGCATCTGATTGACTGAGATTGTTATTACTCTGGAGGTCATTTTTCTAATCTGATTTTGATCTAACTTGGAATGTATACTTATGTTAAGTTCTTGAACTAGTTTATTAATGAGAGAGAGCTATACATACTAATGAGGTGATGTTGCTTGTGATTGGCTGAGCTAATTACCACACTGGAGTGCATATTTCTGATCAGATTTTGATAAAACTTTGAATATATGCATATATCATCAAGATTGCAGACAACTTCAGTAATGAGCGAGATACATGCAAATTAATGAGTTCAGCTTGCATCAATTTGGCTGAGCTTGTTAGCCTTCTGGAAGCCATATTTCTGATCCACTTTTGATCATGCTTGGAACATGAGCTTATATCACCAAGCTCTTGGATTTGGATGAGTTCAGTAATGAGTGAGATCCATGCATTTAATGAGCTGTTCTTGCGTGTAGGCCATATTTCTGTCCAGATTTTGATCAGACTTGGAATATAGGCCTATATTATCAAGATCTCGCATGAGTTCAGTAATGAGTGAGATCCACACATATTAATGAGGTGATCTTCTATCTGAATGGTTAGCTTGTTATCACTCTAGAGACTAATTTGTTTCTAATTTTGAGAAAACTTGGTAGGTAGACGTAAATCATCCAGATGTCAAATGAGTAAGATCTGCACATATTAATGAAATTCACTGCAGTTAGAAATAGTTCTCAAATCATATGCAGTAATGTAATCAGTTCTGTTGTCCTTTAAAATACATGTCTGCTCTGTTTAAAGTAAAGCAAAGGAAGTAGCCCATGATAATTGACTGGTGGGAATCACAGGTTTGAGGTTACAGAGTTATTCCCCTTGTTACAATTATGCAAACCAGATTTAAAAAATAAAAAAAAGTTTGAATACAAGATGCATAAATTTCAATAGAACAGCTTACACAAATTAGCAAATAATACACCTTAGGGGTTAAAATGAATGATTTGTCATCTATGATGGAATTTTTTAAATAAAATAGAAATATAGTTAGGCTATCATAAACTATGTACTGTGTTGTAATTAAGGATCTGAATCACTTTACAGTTATGTATATATTTGTTTGCAAGTAATTGTGTGTTTGTTTCTAATATTGATTTTGCTCCAGTAAGAACATATTTCTTGTAAAAGCTAACTACAAGTTTATAAATTTATTTGTAAAGAATTATTTGTATAAACATTTCCACGTTTGAAATTCTTAAATACATGTATTTGGAAGAAAGTTTGATATGTTTTGTGAAATAGAGTTTTACAGTTGCTGGTATTGCCATGTTAGAGTGCCTAAACAATTCTTGTTTTATATGTTATCACATGTATTGTGCATTAATTTACCACATTCACAAATATAATTACAAAAAGTTAAGAAACCCATGGCCTTAAAAGAAAAAAAAGATACCTATGAATTATAGTTTTGATTCATGTGAAAGCCATGTGACTGGGTAGATCATAAATTAAAACTTCATCTGTAAAGTTAACTTTAAAAGATCTTGGATGATTTCTTTTATAAGACTATGCTTGGTAATTATGCTTTATCTTTAGAAAGAATTTTTGTCAGACTTAAGTAAGTAAAATAGGTAAAATCGACATGATACAAATTTGGGAGATAGTTTACATAAGTTGTGTTCTTAAAATACTGCATTAGCCTGCACAGAAAAATGGCCAGCTATTAAGTTATGTAAGAAAGGCCGTGAGTGGTATCAGGTCACTTGGGCCTCTTGTTTAATATGTATGTAATATTTGACACGATAAAAACTTATCATGTCTAATACAATAAAAGTTTCCAGTGAAAAGAGAAATACGATTTTTTAAAAACTTTTCTTATGACAAGCTTTAGAAAAATCATTGTTATCTAAATTTCTGAGGGAAAAAATGGAGTGGGGGGGGGGGGGAAGCACTTTCTGGTCCATGGACTTTAAGAGGCAGTTTTAAACTAGTATTTACAAATGACATCATAAGGATGTAAGACAAAGATGTAAATCTGTTTCCATCCATTTGTATCATACAATAGTCCATTACTTATAGCAAAGTTGATCCCCATTGATTCGTAGATGACTTGAGTATACAGGAATATTAACCCCTACCCCCATTTCAGAATGTCTTGTTTTCTGACACCACCAAAACTTATCCTTGTCTTAACTCATAATAGTTACCTGTTAAGAAGGTCAACAATTTTATTTTAATCTTTCATATGACAATCTCTAATAAGATTATAATTTTCCAAATTCCTGCAAAAGGGGGGAGTGGATTTCACTTTCAGGTCCATGGACATTAATGGATGATTCTACACTAAATTCCTGCAAAAAGGGGCAGTCGATTTCACTTTCAGGTCCATGGATATTAATGGATGATTCTACACTAAATTGTAATAATGACATAATGATGACATCACACAAGGGTGTATTCAATTTAGAATTCATTTTTGTCATAGTACAATTTATTACCTTTCTTTTGGTGGCAAACATGACACAGTTTGTTGTGTATACGACTTCAATACACAGTTTGTTGTGTATATAACTTTAATACACAAGAACATTTACAATATTTCTTCATTATAACATTGTCCACAGGAGTCATAGAGTATACTGTATTATATGTAAGACTGTGTTATAATGAAGTACAATAAACATATAATTTACTACAACATAATGTCATGGAATCCATGACAAAACCCACCTTATAAAATGAAACATGTTGTAATGAAGGGCCTTAGAGTGAGGAAGTGCTGTGTTTCTATCCCTATTTCTTAATATGTGTAGTTGTCTGACACCACTGAATCTTTTCCTTGTCTTAACTCCTAAAAGCTACCACTTAGAGAAGCCAGTTAATTATATGTTAACCTTCGTATGACAGGTTATAAGCATATAAGTATAGTCTGAATTCCTGAATCAGGGTTTCATTTTCAGCCTCATGGACTTGAAGATACGATTTTATGCTCAGTTGTAATAATAATAATAATAATAAAAATAATGACATCATGATGATGTCACACAAATGTTTATTAAATGTTTCATTCATTTTTCTTTATAGTACAGTTCATTATTTTAGTGGAAGGGTGTGCAAACATGATACATTTTGATGTGCATATGACTTCAGTATACAGGAACTTTTGCCTCTAGCCCAGTTTCAGAATGTGTACAATTTTTTGGACACCATTCAAATGTTTCCTTGTCTTAACACATAAAAGCACAATTATGTTTTAATATTTTATATAACAAGCTTTAAGAAAACAATAGTCGTCAAAATTATCAAAGGGATGGGAGGGTTGGGGGCACTTTCTGACTCCTGGTCTATAACATCCATCTTTGATAACCAGCATCTGATTTACCTAACTCCTAAATTTTACCTCCCTTCAACAGTGAAAATTACTGCACCATACATGGATTGTAAAGAATGTTTAGACAGTATGTATAGTTAATATTAGTGTTATGAGTCCATAATTTATTCGACTTGCTTTATTGATCTTTTAGGTTTGAAGAAACATGAAGATGAACCTTTAATCAGTGAGAGTGAGGAAGAATTATAGCTGGAGTGGAAATACTGGATTACGATTAAATGGTTATGAGTGTGACATTCTTCAAGTTTGGGAAAGGGCCAAAAGCAATAGCAAGTGCTTTTATCTTCATTTGTCGTCATCATTCACATTTGTATCATCCAGTATTAGTGATAATTGTGATGTTTACTCAATGCTTTTGTATTTTATTCATGTGTAGATCATACTGTTGATAAAAGTAAATACTTTCTTTTGGACCTGGAGCTATTTCACTTAAATTTACGTAGGTAGGAGGGGTTGTAATACTGATCGGTGATTGTCTACAGGGCAGGAAAAAACAGCAAAGGTAAGATAATACCAGGACTGTTTCTATTCTTGATGGGGATCAGTTCTCTCAAATTCAGACAATTGAACAATCAGTATTTTTACTATCATCGTAACTGATAGTTTCCAATGTTACTTGGGATAAAAAAAATCTCAAGACTTGAAGTGATCCAATAAAATTAAGGAATTTTCACATGTTGTGGACAAATTTAGTATATAAAATTTAAAGTTGGACAAAGTTAATTCATATTTTTGCAGTTATTATTTTTTTTAATGAGTCTTTGGCTCTACTGGTCATAGACCAGAACAGCTTATTGGATGGCCTTTTGTCTGTCGTTTGTCCATCCATTAACACAAGTTTGTTGTCGCTACTCCTGCACACACATTTATCCCATGATCTAGCTGGTCCTAAATGAATTTGGTGCTGCTCGGGCATCCAATATGGCCACCATGGTGGTCATCTTGAAAATCTTGTTATTGCTACTCCTCCTGAATGCTGACTTCTTATGATGTCTGATTGGTCCTAAATGAAAATGGTGCCACTCAGACATCTAATACAATTGCCACAGTGCTACTCCAGAGTGAATGGATGGTCATATCAATATGGAGTTTTCACTTAAATATTTATGGTGATGTCTAATTTGTCCTAAATAAAAACAGTGCCAATATGACATCTAATATGGCCACCATGGCAGCCATCTTCATAATCTTGTTATTGCTACTCCCCCTGAACAGAAAGTTATATTGACACAGGGTACAACTTATGGAGTCTGGTTGCTCCCAGATGAAATGGTGCTGATATGACCTATATTATGGCCACCACAAAAAAAATCTTTTTATCGCTACACCTCCTAGATGGATAGTCGTATCTACATTAGTTTTTCACCAAAAGACTTGTTCTGATATCTGGTTGGTCCTAAAATGAAAATTGTGCCGATCTGAGATCCAATATGGCCATGATTACTGCCGGAAAACCTTGCTATCACTACTCATCCTAAATGGAAAGTCTTATTGACATGGGGTTTTGGCAAAAGACTTAAAGACTAGTTAGGACTAAATGAAAATTATGCCAATATGACTTCCAATATGGACATCCAATATGGCCACCAGGGTGGCCATCTTGACAATCTTGTTATCGCTACTTCTCCAGAATGTATGGTCATATTCACATTGGGTTTTCTCGAAAAAACTTATAATGATGTCTAGTTGGTCCTAAATGAAAATGGTGCCAATCTTACATCCAATATGGCTGCCACAGTGGCTAATTTGAAAATCTTGTTATTGTTTAGAAATATCAGAGATGGTTTCAGCACTCAGCATTTAAATAGAAGAACTGGTCTTATCTTAAATTCCTGGAATTTCTTTTCACTCATTAGGGCATCAGTCACTTTGAGGGACTCATGTTATTACTTATCCCATTAATTGTAAATAGTCGCCGACCTAGAGGATGTGAATAAATCTTGAATCACTAATGAAGGTGTTTGATAGGTCTATGGCACAAGTCATTTTTTATGTGAATCATTTTGCGAAAAAATTATAAGCCTGTTATCATTCTTTTTATTGCATGCATGATTGTATGAAAAAACAAATGAAAAGTGATTCCTTTCTGTCAAGTAAATTTAACTGAAATAGCTTGCATTTGTCTACTAAATCAAACTATAGAAATTTCATGTGTTTATGTGATAATGTTTACAGTTTGAATTACAGAAAATTATCAGATTTAGTTGAGAATTGATTCATGTCATTATGAGTATTCTAAGATGTTTCCTGCATGCAAATGTACATTGTAGGTGTCCATTTCAAGCCACTGACCTACTATATCACAGTTGATGAAATGTTTTGAGATCTGCTGCCAAGAAAGTTTAATGTTCATATGATAAATGCTGTATAACAAGTGTTTGGAATTTGTAATAAATAAAGTTTGATAAACATTACTAGACACAATGGGGATGTCACTTGAAAGAAACATCAAAACAGTGTGTATGTGTGTGTATATATATATATATATATATATATATATATATATATATATATATATATATATATATATATATATATATATATATATATATATATGTATTAATTTGGACATAAATTTTGTCCAGGACAGCTTGAGGTACACCTGCCTGTCAGATAACCACATTGTGCAGATATTAATAGTAATCTATAAAACAAGTTACAGTGGTCCCCTCACTTGACAGGCTAATTGCAATCAAGGCCATCCCTTTTATAAGGTCACCTTACAGGACACCAAAAATGGTATGTTTCAGCCATTTTGTCCCCCCCCCCATGAGTGACCACCCATTTTATTAGACCACATTTTCATTGCAGATAATGTGGCTATATATGAGGGGGACCACTGTATTAGGGTTAAAATGTGTATCTTCCATTCATTACTGATAATTGATTGACTTTAAGTAAATTATTATTATCATTATGCATAATGAGCTTATAAATGTTCACATATAATATACATTGTAAATCTTTTTGAAAGAATACCTCATCAGTTTTCCAAATAGGACTTGTACTCAGTATTTATAGATTATCTGTGCCAGACTGCCATTTTAACCAACTTGTTATATATGATCTGGACCTTTAGTCATGAAACTGTCATGAGTACAAATTTTGAACTCTGGCTCAACATTCAGAAATTTAAAACCATACTAAAAGATATTTGATATCAATAAAAATTGGCAGATATTTATATAGCAATAATTAGCTACCGTATTTTGTCCTTACAAACTGCATTGACCCAGATCTGCCGGCGCATTATGCGATGGCAGATCTGGGTCTATGCAGTTTGCAGTTGGTATGGAATTATACGCAAGTATATACGGTTAGTCTAAAATTTTCATAATTCTTCATTTATTCTGAGCAGAGTTTTGGAAGAACAAGATTTGTGTCTGAATGTTAAGTCTGATTTTAAATTTTTTGCTCTTATATTTCATGACTGCAGATTATGTTGTTATTGTTCTTGTTGATATTTTATTTCTCGCCAGTATTATCAGATACTGAGACATGTTTCACTTTTCCAAGGTCAGTGTGTTAAACACTTTACAAGGGCAATGTGTTAAACTATTTTGCAGTTTTGCACAAGTCCGATACAGAAATAGTACATCCTGGCATGTAGGCAAGTAACCGCATTTTGAGGAACTGTTGTGTTCATAAAATTTAGGTCTCCTAATTCATAATTTTAAAATATGGACAACATCAGGTACTCTCATTTCCGGAGGTGGAAACTTTTGATTTCCTCTAATCTTTCACTTTAGATTGCCTTAAATTCCATTATTCTAGAATGTTTCACAATTAATCTTGGGAATCAATTCAGCATGTTATTAGCAATAAATATACAACAAAAGTGTCGGGCTAGAATGATTTTGTTCACTATAAGGATCAAAGGCCTTAACAGGTAACAACTGAGTTAATCACCTACTCGAATGAGTCAAAAAGCGGTTTTTGATTAGTTGAATACCATTGATGATGTCACAATAAATTATGGATGGGAGTTGATAATTAACATTTTGCTGTTTTGATGTTCACATTTGTTCATAGTTCATATGCCTGGATTCACTGTTTTCATTCATAATACAAGATAGAAAGCAGAATTCCATTCAGTTTTTTAACTTTTTATTTAACTCATTAACCCCTAGCACCACATTTACGCGTCATGAGGTTGTACCCTACTTCCGAGCTCTGTAACATCAACATCATTTAAGATACACTAAAGTGGATGGTATTGCAGGAAAGTAGACAGATGTAGCTCTGCAATGATACAAAATAATGTCAAATTCCTACTCGCATTAAAAAGTACAGCGAAAAAGATGCATTTTTTGAGACCCGATTTTTTTTAGGTCGAAAATTGCCAGTTTCGGAACCGGAGTTTGTGTCCGGATTTTAGACTTTTGGCCTTAGATCTAAAGCAGACGTGTCTGAACTGCACACAGACAGATGAAACTTTGCAAAAAGTAGCATAAGTTTGAGATTTGGAGAAAAAAGGGTCCAAGACACAAAAATCGGGAGTCCAATACAAAAAAAAAAAAAAAGTAAAATTTTTACCCTTCTGCACATGTGCGAGCATATTAGCCAATCAAAAACAATGTTTCTGATACACCTAAGCATCTGGCTAAACGAAAAACTTTCTTAAGCAGATGTGTTTTGCTGCATTCAGAAGTAACACCAACAATGCGTTGCCTACCCCCATTTCACGCGAAAATGAAAAAAAATCTCGGGGTTAATGAGTTAATGAGAATGATCCTCAGATTTTATTTAAAAATTAAGCTCTAATTTTATGGAAATGAATAACTGTGACATCATTTTTTTTATACTTGATCATATTATGAATTATAAATACTCGTATAAATTTTTTAATACTTTACATAGTAGAATCCTGTAAGACAGACTATGCCTGTCTTATTCCAACTATATTTTAGGAATTATACAATTATACAAGTCACTTTCTTTTTCTTAGTGAAAAGGACTACAATACAGTAGAACTTAATATCTGATGAATAAAGTAATTGTATCATATATTGATCATTGAGCCCATCCCTTCTGCCATAACAAGATGACCTCTAGGAATGTAAATCTTTCACATGAGGAACTATTTGATAAAATACTGTTGTAAATCTGTCTTGAAAAAGACCACCTGTCATGAGAGATCCAAGTTTTTATGCACTGATCAACTGTAATTAAATGATATATGTCTTTAGAGACCACTTTTTGTTGGCAAAAGGGGTGGTCTGTCAAGACAGGTTTCATATATATAGAATAGCCTCTTCAGGGAGTGGGTTCTGTTGAGAAGGTCCCTCTAAGAAAGGGAACCTTTGTAAGAACATGGTTCATACAACCTTGAAAAATTGGTCAATTTGTGGGATTGCTGTGAAAAGTTCTTTTATTTGTTTTGTTTTGGGGCCTTTTTTTTCCTTTTTTTAAAATCGTAAATTTTGCCAAAAATCCACTTGAATTTAATGCATGAATACCGAGTTTTAAAATATAACAAGTTGTATCACTTTTTAGATAGAATTTTATTTTGAGAATCATCAGGTTGTTTTTTGTCTTCGTCATGATCTGATGTTGTGCCACTCATAAGAGGTGCATTTATGCATTGTCAACCAATGTTCAACTTAGTGACAATGGGAAATACTGTAAAAGTTCTTGAAAGTCCTTGGCAAATAGTCGTCAGAGTTTGAAACATGAAAAAGAAGGAGAGCATTCATTATATCAGTGTCATTATGGTGCTTACATGAAAAAATTATGACATAAAGCAGAGATGCCAACCATTCCAAATTATATTGATGAAATTCCAGAAAATCAAAATTTGTGGGGATACAATATTGAACAGGCATTTTTTCTGTGGTCACAGGTAGAAGAAAAGTACTTCAGTACCAGTATGATAGACTGGTACGTAGAATATAGTTTTTCAATATAAAAAACAATGTAGACAACAAGAAAGCAATTGATCAGACTGTTAATAGGTGGAAAATGGTGGCAGAGATGAAGAGAAAAGAAAGATGCAGTTTATCATGAGGAAAACTAATGTTGATGGTTATTGTTTTGGCCAAAAATGTGGAAGGAATTCAAGGTTCTGGAATAGGAGGAATGTATAAACCATTTATTTTCATTGGAACGTAATTTTTACTGACCGTGCACAGGGATGTATAGGCTCATAGAAAGATGCAATGTAATCATATAGAAGTTTGCTAATTAATGTGTTATCCTGAGAGGCTGCCTTGATTCTGACAAATCTATTTTAATATATGCTCATGGATTGCCATATATTTGATAGGTTGCATTTAATGACAGTTTAGTTAGACAGAATAGATCAAATGACCTGAAAAAAATAGCATATTATCCACCTTCATTATTATTATTATATCAGTGTTTACCTCCTTATTTAGAGTTAGTTTCACAATTCGCATCAAGTTCCAGTAGTGCTATCATGTTCTATCTTTTCTTCTTGATTTTACACTCAAGGTACGAGTTGTCCAAAGCATAAAGGCCATAACAGTGATTATATAATAATGTAATCACTGACATAAAAACAACATACATGGTCAATTGTCTAACCATTGAATAAAAAACAGCCACCCTAAAAATACTGAAATAAAGAAAAAAGAAGAAGAAAATAAAAATTATACAGGATTTTTACAACTACTATCATCAGTAAGTCACAGACAACAACAAAACAGTAAAATCCTAAAATTTGATAATGTTATTACTTTGGATTAGGATGCCTTGTATAGTACAGTGCCTTTCTTTGAATATAGTTTAAATGCTGTAGCCAATGAGCTGAAGGTCTTCCTTCAACTATTACATCAAATTCATCAATGTTACTTTAGATTGATTCTTGGTTTCAAGTTAGATACTAAGTGTATAGTTAAAATTGACCTGTGATATTATCAAGAATATTTTAGTGCATATCTCATTTTTATGGTGATTTCAGATATAAAATATATAATTATAGGTATGAAATACATAAGGGTCTAAAGTTGATTGATTACAGTTTGGTCAGGATTGTTAGGCAAGTTTTATCAAGGAAATTGTAGTTATTAACATTATAATAATCCAAGATGGTGGTGTAAAAGTCCTTTTGTTTTTCTTTCCATTGTTCTTATAGTAAGGTGTCAGTTAGAAATGTTGAGCATTTCTTTCTGTTTTTCTATTCCATTTTTTTTTTTTATTGCACTGGTATGTAATGGCTGTCTTGTCTGTCTGTATGTCTGTCCTTAAACATTTTCATTTCTGGAGCATAACTCTCACATCTTTCATAGTATTTCATCCAACCTTGGTACACATGTCAGGCATGTTGTGTAAAAATGCCTTTTCATACTTAGAATTTTCTAGAGGTGTGCATTGCCTGCTTGTGTAGTGATACAATACATACCAAAATATCTGTATTACAGTTAGAAGGTGATTCAGTACATATTATGATACAGGAGTGACAGTACAGTATGTATCATGATACAGACTTCTACCTTGTTCATTTGTCTTTGCATATCGTGTCTGTGCCACTGTGTTGGCATTGTAAGTATGCAGCAAGGTTACTATTACTTTTTCATATATTGACAATAGATCTTTAAATTATCATTCATACCGGAATACGTAATAAAAAATAGAAATGTTCAACAAATGATTAATTTGTCATTTTACATAAAGATATCTGACTAAAAACAATTCTAATGTTTTTTTGTCACTGAGACTATTAGTTTCTCTTGCTGAGTACTTGGGAACCAGTCTGATAACTAATGTCTAGCAGATGGTCAGTACCAAAATATTTAACACTTTAATTTGAAGAGACAAAGAGCTCTTCAGATTTCTTTTTTTTTTTTCTATTTTAATTCATGTATATCGTGATACTTCACCATCAGGTGCTACTACATAGATGTACTGTCACACTTGCGATGCAGAATATTTTGGGATATTCTAGCAATAGTACAGATATTGATGCGGTATATTGTCACAGAAAATATTGCGATGTCTAAAATCAATGAATCATTACACATCTAGAATTTTCCATATTCAGTATTTTCATGTTACCATTGAAACAAAGTGTGGCATAAGTAGTATATAAATTCACAGTGATAGAGTATAGGGTACTAGTATAAATAGTATATAAATTGAGAGTACTGGACCATAAGGTACTTTCAGTAGGCATCTTTACAATGGCAGGAAATGGGCGAATATGCTGTTTCTAGATGACTCTTGCCTCAAAACATTAATGAAGTAGAACTTTGATAATTTTAATATCAATCACTCATATGCTGGGCATCTCTCAAAGGACTTGATCATTTCCAGTGTAAAGCATTCTTTTGTCTACTACCTCCAAAAACTCGAAAAGACCCAAAATGAGAACCCAAGTACATGGGCCCACAGCACTAAAAAATCTCAACATTTTACTGTATTGTTAACTGTTCTGTACTTTTATCTGTTATTAATTATTTAACATTGCTCATTTCTAATGTAAATCATTCATTTTCTTTACAACCTCCAAAAACTTGAAAAGACCCAGAAAAGAGAGCCCAAAAATTTGGCCCAGAGCACTAAAGTTTTTGCAATTTCATTGAATTTATAAATTCTATTGTATTTACTGTATATACTCGTGTATAGGCCAATGCCAACTGCAAACTGCATAGACCCAGATTTGCCATTGCATAATGCGCCAGCAGATCTGGGTCTATACAGTTTGTAAGGACTACTCAGTAGAACAAACAACATGAACCCTGATTTGCCGGCGCATTATGCGACAGCAGATCAGGATCTATGTTGTTTGCATTTGGACCTGGCTTACACGCAAGTATATACGATATCTGTTATTCTACATTCTTGCAGCAAATGGCTCGGCAAGAGAGCTGATAGTATAAAACCTAGGCAGGGAAGAAGTAGCACTTTTTGCAAATTACAGAAAAAATTTGGCATTGTCTCATTATTTGAATCCAAATAAAATGTGTGAAAATCTGTCCAACTTGAGATAATTTATTCTATTAGGTTTATGAACTTTTTGATACATTTGCGATCATGTACAGTAAAAGTGACAGTGTGACCAGACTCGCAGTAGTGGAACATGTGTCATTTTTCCGGTAATCTGTGCACCTACTGATAATCTGCAAACCTGATTTTGTCATGTTTCAGTACACAGTACACATGATTTGTCATATTTTCTGGTAATTTTGTGCAATTTTTTTTCTTACATAGTGTCATCTTGACTGGAAAAAATGCATACAGATCTACTAGAAACAAGAATCCAGGCCTACAAGTTCCAGTATTGTGTGTCTTTCTATCTATCTATCTATCTATCTATCTATCTATCTATCTATCTATCTATCTATCTATCTATCTATCTATATATATATAGTTTTAGTTATTAATAGACTGATAGATTTAAAACTTTTACAAATGTAAGTAGATTACTATTTTGTTTATAAAAGATGAAGATAGTTATGATAATGGATTTTATACATGTCTGTAGATATTTTTGTAAGTAAAAGAAAAACCCATCAGAGAAAGAGGTTACATGTGGATCATCCCACTCCAGTTTGAGACTAATATGATGTATATTAGGGTTGGGACTGAGACTATGCATTTGAGTCGAGGATTATATCTGTCTTCTGCTGAACAAAAGACAAATAATCTAACTGCAAGACTAGGATTTTATATTGCTTAGTGCCAAGGCCCTACAGAGATTATTTTTCCAAAGGAAGGAAATATTTTGCTGCTAAAGCACCTAGTTCTCCTGCTGATTCATGATTTCGAAACACAGGAAGTGCAGAATGTAGGTTTGTGTTGTTCTTGTCAATATCAAAATAACCTGAAAAAATATGCAAAATTGCAGAATCCAGCCATAATCTCCAAGCATATTCATGTAGTGTTACAGTTTATGGTTGTGGGTCTCGGTCTTGCAATAATTATCTACTGTCATAAGATACATTTTAACATGAACACTTTAACTGAACGAGTTAATATAAATAAGTCTGATTCTTATAAGTCTGATTCTTATAAGTCTGATTCTTACCATTGTAGCTCAGTTGGTAGAGCATCGGTCTCTTAATCAAAAGGTCACAGGTTCAATAATCGCCCAGACCAGCCAGGGTCAGCTGCCTAGGTGTGTCCTTGGGAAAGGCACTTAGCTTCCATTTCCATGGCATGATATAAAGCAAATAATGTGTTAACAGTGCTGTTAAAAACCAAGAAACCAATTTCTTAGTGCATGTAAACAGTGAATGTCTTGAGAATGGAAATGTTTTAAGCTGTCAAATTTGCTAGTGTCTTGTCATACTTAATCATATGATGTCTAGTGTCTTGTCATACTTAATCATATGATGTCTAGTGTCTTGTCATACTTAATCATATGATGTCATCAGTATTGTCTGCCAAAGATTAAATTGTTGTAGTTATTGGCTTCCAACAGTTTTGTCATGCACTATTTCTAAATATGGGTCAGATGTTTTTTGAATTCCATTTTGTTATTGATAATGAGTCCTGTACATTTAAATTACATATTTTTTGTGCACTGTCATCTGCCTTAAGTTTTCAGCTCACCTGGCCATAAGACCAAGTGAGCTTTTGGTATGGTCCTTGTCGATTGTGCATTGTCCATCGTGCATTGTCCATTTTGCATTGTCCATTTTACGTTGTCCATCATGCATTGCGCATCAACATCTCAAAAACTGCTAACCAAAATTTGACTAGATGTGAAAGACATCATCCTGGCATGAAACTCTTTCAAATTGTTCAAATGATACCTATCCATCATCAAATATGGCTGCTGTTACTAAAAAGACAAAAACCTTTAAATGACATCTCAAATACTGCTTCAAAGGATTGACTAAATTTGTCAGAAAGCATCCTGGCATAGATGGTCTATCAAATTAGTTCAATTGATGACAATCCACCATCAGATATGGCCACCATTACTAAAAATATAAACTTTTAAATGACTTCTCACAAACTGCTCAACAGAATTAGACCAAATTTGCTGGAGAGCATCTTGGCATGAAGGGCTTTCAGATTTGTTCAAATGATGCCAATCCATCATCAAGTATGGCTGTTACTAAAAATAGAAAAACTTTGTAACGACTTCTCAAAAACTGCGCAACAGAATTTGACCAAATTTGTCAGAAAGTATCACGGCATAGATGGCTTTCAGTTGTTTTTTTTACATATGATGCCAATCATCTATCACAGCTCAGCAGAATTTGACCAAATTTGACAAATAGCATTCTGTTCAGATTTATACACATGGTACCAGTCCACCATCAGATATGGCCACCATTAATGAAAATTTAAAATCCTTTAAACGACTTATTTTTGAAAAGTACTTAACAGAATTTTGACCAAATTTACAGAATGGATTCTGACATGAAGGGCTTTTAAGTTTATAAAAATAATACTAATCTGCCTTCAAATATGACTGCTGGTACTAAAAATAGAAAGTTTTTTGTAGCAACTTATAAAAAAACACCACATGAACAATTTCTAAGTTTACTTATGATTTAAGACCAAGTTTCCTGGGGCTGGAAGAAATCCAGGGGTCAATGCTGGTCATAGAACATGTGCAGATCTCAATGGTTTTCAAGTTATGACTCCAGGGGCAGGGCCCCAGAGGGGTTAAGGACAGACCCAGAAATCCATGCTGACTGCTTAGATTAATTACCCTTGAGTAAGTCTATATAGTGTAAGGGTGGGGATATGAAGAGTTTCTAAATTATGAATTAAGGCCAAGTCCCCAGGGCTGGGAGAAATCCAGGGAATAATACTGTTTGTATAAATGACTTGTCCTTTTTTATTCCAATAAAGTTATTCAGTATAGGAAAGAAGATGAATCACACCAACATTAATAGACAATGTAGCAACTATGTACTGCAACCTTTTCTCCCCCCTCCCCCCTTCAGTTTCAATATGTGTGTGAATTTTCATTCACAAGCTGACATATGTCAACTACACAGGCCCACTTGGTTCTCTTGTTCACAATATTCAACCAACTTTATATAACCCTCAGAAATTTTAGATGTATATACTGGATACATCCTTCATTATATGGTTAATTATAATTAATATCCATCTTTTCTGTCTCTACTTTGATTTTCATGGAAGCAAGAAAGTCGTTTCAAATTACCCTCTCAGCTTAGCATGGCAACTGTCAATCAACTATCACATAAAAGACATCCCAATCGCATCATCAGAAATGAAATGCAACACATTTATTTTAAAGAATGTAATGAAAATCCCTCTTCATTTGAAACTTTTCTTGTTTAATAAGATTTTTAAATCAAGCAGTTAATCCCTATTGCCATGAAACCCTATGAATATTTAAGTACTTTGAGAAAATCCAATAAAAACAAACTAAAGAACATCTATCCCCCCCCCCCAATGTAACATTTTAAACATAAATCACATTCATTTAATAATTTGGCTCACTTCAGAGCAGATTTTGGCAAGGTGAATCTTTAAAATGCTTTATACTGTTTCATATATTAGATGGATTTTTGTGACATAAATTTTCACACAGTTAAACTTCGTTTTATTCAGAATGGATTTTCTGTTGACTGCTCTTCATGCAAGGTACATGAAAGCATGTAGGATGTAGCATGGACAATTGTCACCCGATCACCATTAATAGTTGTGTATGTTTTTGTTTGTCTTTATGGAGTTTATGTTTAATCTATTACCACAGTCAGATCGGTCATTTCTGCACCCATTGATAAGTTCTGCTTGTTTTTATTATTATTATTATTAGACTGAATTTCTTATGTTGTCTTGATAACTTGCAGCCAAAATAAGTTTCATACATTTCATCTTACAGTTACATTATTAAAAATTAAACAAAAAACCCCACTTTGCCATATATTTTTACACAGGAGAGAAATATCCTATTAGAAATGTAGCTTGCATTCTATTTAAACAGAACTGAAAAATGTATTTGTTTTTTCATCTGAATTTTCATGTGCACTCCCTTCCTAAAGCATTCATTGTCAGAGTTGTGGTACAGGCCACATTTACTGCAACAAAGTAAGCTTTACTCTTGGGTATTTCCTGTACACCATGGTGCATAATGTATATGTGATTAGTTTAATGACAGTTAAGAATGTAGAATACTTGTTTAAAAAGTTGTACATTGTATAAATTACTGTGTACATGTATACATATAGTGAAGTGTATAATTACTGTGTACATGTATGCATATAGTGAAGTGTACAATTAGTGCATACATGTATGCATATAGTGAAGTGTACAGTTATTTGCTCAATGTGTATTTTGAAATAAATTTAAGACAATAAACCAATATTTTTTCCCTCATTTGTATTTAAAGGAATCATAATTAGCTTATGCTTGCTACCATAATTGCATGCTTTTATTTACACACATAAACACACAAACACATACATCCAAGTCTGAAGTGTGACGTGTGAACAGGAATTCAGAAAATCCACCAAGGCTGCTGTGGTCGTTGCATTATCAAACCTTGCAGGTAAATGGGTATTTAAAAAGTTCTGAATATTAGTGTGCTGTACAACAAAGTTCTTTATTAGTGAACAGTATGTCAGTGTATCCCCTCAAAGTACTCCCCATGGACCTCTACAGACATTTTCAGTCTGATTATCCAATTATTAAATGCCCTTTTGTGATCACTTTTTGGTATGTTGTTCCTACACTAACACTGCACTTCCATCTGCATGGTAACTTTCATGGAGTTGATGGATACCTCGGTGCACGGACGGGAGGCATAAAAATGTCAAGTGACACTAGAAGAGAGAGGCACAAGAAACTGGACGACCGGGCCTTTTGCATCGAAAAATAATGCATATAAAACTCTCTTGACAGTCCGACGACGTCGAGCGATTTGTGACCTCTGCTGATTTTCTCCGACCTAAACTTTATTATTTTCTCTCGTGTCGGGTTCAGAACAGTAACTCCATGTTTCATCACATGTGCAATCTCATTCGAATGTCTCTGGTCACTTTTTCATATTTGGCGAGTGGCTGTTTGGCGATTTCAAGCCGAGTCTGTTTTTGATCAGACGTCAACAAATGCGAGACCCATCTTCCACAAACCTTTCTGAGCTTCAAATGATTCATCAGTATATAAAAAAAAAAAACTGACAAATCGGTGCCCGTGATAATATAATGCTTTCCACTGTGTATCGAGCATCTTCAATCATCAATTGCCCCTTTCACAGCAGACAACGGTCTTCCAGAACGTGGGTCATCTTCCATGGATTCGCGACCATCTTTAAAACAACGAAACCCACCTAAAAATTGTATAATATCACAGAGAATTACATCCGTAAACTTTATCCAAGTCATCCTTGATATCAGTCAGATAGTGCCCTAAGAGCGCTCGGATTTGAAGGTATGCTTTTTGCACATTAGCAAAATTGGTATACTTCGACATTTTTATGTCACTGTCATGTACCTATGTTACGTCACACGCATGTATCTGCAGCTGTCTGGCGTGCTGTGCGTGCAGCTGCAAATCATTTTATAAAACGTTATTTTTCCTATCAATCGATGTTAAATTTAGGTTTAAAGAATCTAAGAAGTTATAAGAAAATATTCAGAATTTTTCAAATATCCCTCGTATATTTAAAGGAAAACATGCCTAAGATTCGGTATGTGGTCATGAAAGAAAAAATATCCTTGACGAGACACGCGGACGTAAAAGAAAACATTGTCTTTTGAAAGTAAAAGAAAGATCGAGAGAGAGGGAGAATGAAAGAGCAGCATAAGAATTTTTAAAAAAATATGATTCATTAAATTAAAACAAGTAATTTCTTTTCTTTTCAAAATCAACATTTTTTATAATAAACCCCGCAGAATATATAATGAACAAAGAAATGAACAATACAAATTCAAAAAGTTAAACCTGAACATATTTACAGGGTTGACAACGTTGGTAAGTGAGACCTTGGTTTCAATGATCTTGGACGGTTTCATATTGCCATCGATGGACACTGAGCTACAGAAAAGGAATGTCCATAATGATAAACAAACCATTTTTTTTTTCATCGTTTCTACGAAAATTTAGTCCAAAACGTGTTAGTAAATGTTCTGAAGGGAATCCAAGAATTCGTTAATCAAGAAAATACATACAGTATTGTTCACAAACCATCGAATCCGATCCTTATAATCTCACATTATTGACTTGGGTCGACACAGCATTCCTTCCCATAAAGTATCCATATGAATCAAATTATTCCGTCATGTTTGTCGTAGGAAAAGTAGACAGCCACCCAATGGGTGACTCGTCAGTGTTGATGACATAAGCTCTAACGTATTTAGGTTTTCGATGAGAAAGTTCATCTTTAGCACAGACCACCGGATTCCAGGGAGATGTGTATGAACTGTAGACAGGATGTAATGAAGATCCCAGATATGCATTTCTTTTTTTGTCCTAGACCTCACAGGTAATGCTAAGCATAGATTTCACACTTGACGCTTTCTTGAAATTGGTCTGTCAGATAAGTTGAAGAGCGGGAAGTATCGGTACTCTCTTCGATGCGTTTCGTGTCATTGGGAGTCGGTGAAGGTTTCGAATGGTCTATCAAGTCTTTATACCACTCGTTCAAGATTTTTTTTCTTGTATGAGTGTCTATGCTTCTTCCAAGTTCGAGATAATCTTTGAAACTTTTCTTCTTGACTCATGATCGTACTTGACCAGGATGATTGATTTGACAACCATAATAATGTTCTCTAGTCAGGAGCGTAATTCTCTCAACGATGTGGTTAGGGACAGACAATTTGATTTTCTAAGAGAAGCTTGAAAAAAAAATTGCATGATGTATAGGGGAAAAAAAGAGCCTATTATATTCTATATTGGTTGAAAAAATATCTTTTGGTACAAGAGAATAATTTTAAAATTATCCTGGCTCGAAAGAAATTCCCCCCCCCCCCCCCCCCCCCCCCCCCCCGTCTCTGAAACTTATATGGTCAGTCCCTTAAATATGAATGGGTGCGGATACCTCCACAGAAATCTTTGGTTCTTTTTTTCACTTCTTTTTCTTTAATTCTCTTTTTCACTTCTATCTTTTATCCATCTGCTAGAGAGGCATCTTTTTAACCCAGGCTTTAATTATTATTTTTTTTTTGTCCGAATCGGTGTAGGTGAAGATGTCAAAACTGCTGCAAAACTTTGGGGTATTGGTGATTTAGCAGATGGCTGTATCTGTGGTCGTAGTCTTTGTAGTTGCTGTTTTTTCTTCGGGTTTTCATCGAATTATTTAAACCAACTAAGAGTAGGCTTGGCTGTCTCGTCTAAAACTTTCTGGTTAAACATATCAAGACCTTGTAATGATTTTCCGTATCGTTGCGATTTTTCCATTATTGACAAGTCTGATTGATCCATTAACGATTGTAACTCCTGTTGTAAATTTGCCATCACCATAAGATTAGGATTGGGAGGTGTCCGCTGTTCGTACCGACGCTGGAGTTCTATCCACCGTTTGTAAGGGACTAGGGTTCATTTTCGTCCTTCCATAAGGTCAAGTGGTACAGTATTGAAGGCACCGTCCTTTTTATTTTCACCTCAGCACTCCTCATAAAAGAGGATCGGCTATCGCCCCTAACATGGGATCATCCACCGTGGCTAATAACGGAGCTATCAGCGAAAGAAATCCTCCTCGCTGAACGGTCCCTTTTTGTTTTGGCCAACTGTACTTTTCTTTCTCACCATCTTTCGAAGAATGTGGTGATGTCCTAATCGTGGCTTCTGTGTCTTCGTCGAGGTAACAGTTCTTTCAATACGTTCAAACAACATTCACAGACCGTATAGAAGGTTTCTTTAGAGGCCTTTTGATTGATCTGTTTTTGCATCAGCTCATTCACTTTGGTGAGCACCGACAATACATCCTAATGTTTGGCTACACGAGGAGGGATGGTATTTTTTCCCTTGTATTGAGGAATATTTTGACGACAATGCTGTTGCTTTGAACTCTTGTGGGACGACATCTTGTTCAGGTAATTGAGGTAGTCCCTGTCCAAACTTCTTATTTTATATCGGGATTCGTGACCACTGGTTGTCGGGACGTCGTGCCAACTTGAGTTTGTACACTGGACGACGAGACCACGAAAGAGTTTTCAATGGACTAAATCGAGTGAGTTCTTGTTTGTACAAACCCAGTAAACTTTCCAACATACTCGTTCCATCTTTTAAATTTTTGTGGGCTGTGCAACCTTTCTGGCAACAGTAGCAGCCAGGACAGCATGAGAAGACGAAGGAGAAGGAAGATTATGAGTCACTTTCGAGATTGGTGTCCATGTGGGAGGCGTCTTCAACATATTGGGCAATACTTATTTTAAATCATGTTTTGCTGGCATCATCAATAACGGAGGAGAGGATGAGACTGCAGGGGATGTCTATGTAACTACAAGTCGAGGTTTCCTTAAGAATGTGCGTGTTCTAGCGGCAGTACCTCCATTTACTGGGGGTGTAGTCGTTGTTCTCGTCTTTTTCTTTGTTTTCTTCTTGGGATATGACTTTGAGTGTCAACTAACTGCAACTCTCTTTTTCGTCTTTCTCTTGTTTTTTTGTTTTGTTTTTGCTTTTTTTTTAAAATCTTGGCTACTGTATTGGAATCCCATCGGAGAAGAGAACGAATAATTACTTCTCCTACAAGTCCATTTCCAACAGGTTTCAAGATAATTTGCTTCTTGGTTTGAGTATCGATTCTTGGATCGGCGAGTTGTGTCAAGGCTCCTTCATGCTTTTCAAAGAAATGTTGCGTTTAATGAGGAATGCGAATGATTCCTGGTAGTAATTGGCATGCCTTGGAAGAAAACCATCTCAACACTTCTTTAAGACTTGCTTACCAGAAATGGGAACGCACGTGTGTATCATTTTCGCTACTGATGGCATACAGTGCATAAATTAACTTTGCAGGAGGATAAGATTGGAATAATGTCATGTTGAATAATATCGAGATGATCGGAGTGAATGTAGTTTTTATACCCTTTATAGATGGTAGACGAAAATGAGGATGGTGACGTGTAAATCACCCGACCACCTTCGTGACTCCAATCGTGAACACATCATTACGAAATCTCAAATAATGTGGTGTCGTGGTTTTAAATCGATCAGTAAATACGCGTGAGTCAAACGTGTAGCATCATCATGTACCTAATTGAATCATTGTGATTCTAATTGTTTTTGTTTAGCCAACACTTGGACTTGAAATTGATCTCTATAACTTTTAAGCAACACATAATGGGCACTGAGACTAATGATACGATGGGCTCTGTTTTGTTGAAATAGATTTGGGTAATGCAAATAACAATAGCGTTGCATGCTGTCCTTTTCGTGTAAACCAAGGTTTAATTTCTTCTTCATTTTCCCCTAACACATCATCGAACATGACCATATGCGTTTGACTGGAGTCAGACACAATCGCATTGTCTTCGCAAGTAATATCTTGTACAAACTAAATGCGTTCTCCTTGACTTATTTCAGTAACGATTAAGACGATTGCCACTCTTGTAACATCCTACGATGCGTTGAGGAGGACGATCAACAAAACTTGTGTGTGTTCGATCAAAATGTTTGACCAATGCCGTTTTACCTGAACCGCTTGGTCCATCAATAAGCATGTTGAAGGGATGGTGACTCCCAACTTTGACGATCTGACCTTTCATCAGTCACTTTGAGAACGGAGGATGTGTCACGGAATAAGGCAAGAAAATAATTCGGTTTTGCATTGAACAATGACGATGTATATTTGACTTTGTCGACGCGAACAGCATTAACTAGAGTAGCTTGTTTTTATTACCTTGACATATAGTTACTGAATGAGTACATCTCGTTGTAGGTCGCTTGCAGCTTCATGCCCATGTTTCTCGACATGCACGGGTACTTTACCCTTGGGTCTTGAACGTCTTGTTTTTTTATATAGTATAAATAGTAGGGTTTTTCTACAAGCGGTACATCATCGCTCGGATCTTGTCAAAGAGTGTCGGTTTGGAACCACAAAACTAAAGCCATAGAGGTAAGTGATAATTGTTAAAATAATTTGGATTCCCTTGTGCATTTGTGCTTTTCAGTGTGTTCGTGACATTCTTATTTTATTATTATCGTAAATTTGATAAAGCTTCGATAGATAAAATAACCACGGTTAACAGACAATTCACTGTTAGAATTTATTCCTTTTCACGTGTAGGACTCGGAGTAGAAAGTCACACGTAGAGTGCGGGTTTAATGTATTTTTTGTGTGTATAAACCATTAGGGTTTAATGGACTATAGACATTTGTTATGTGGATATTTATTTATATTTATTTAATGGACTATAGACATTTGTTGAGCGGATATTTATTTATTTCATATACATACATTTGAGTATTTTGTGGGATAGCGTATTTCGTATTATACGCTACCAGTTTCATCTATTTTTGTAGCTGAAACTGGTGGGAGGAGGTGTAGCTGAACCAGACTGAAACTGGTGGAGGGTGTAATTGAGCCAGTGTGAAACTGGGGAACTGAGCCAGCGTGAAACTGGGAAATTGAGCCAGTGTGAAACTGGGGAATTGAGCCAGCGTGAAACTGGGAAATTGAGCCAGTGTGAAACTGGGAAATTGAGCCAGCGTGAAACTGGGAAATTGAGCCAGTGTGAAACTGGGAAGTGGAGCCAAAGTGAAACTGGGAAGTTGAACCAGAGTGCACCCGGCGTGGGTTGGAACTGTGATATTTTGTGGGTTTTTTTATTGTCATTTTTGGTTGTATGTACCAGAACATATCGGTTATATGAACCGTCGTCATCATTATCATTAGAATTTTCAGCACTGTGTCGTCATCACCTCAATCATCGTCATTATCATTATATATATATTTCTTTCTTTTGTGAATGTGTGTAGAGTATATGCGAGAGTCTGATATTGTGTAGATTGTTTCATTTATTATTTTTGTGCCATCATCATATCGTAATACATAAATATCGTCATTCACACACGTTGTGTTTTTTTGCATTCATTTAGTCTAAAGCCACTCGTTTCAATTCTGTTACAGGATGCAGCCATAACTCTTGAGTTGATTTGGAATTATGTGAATAAAACAGATATACAAGACATTTTATACAGAAAGAAAAAAAAATGTCGTCGGTATTGAAAATGTCGGAAAATATTCTTTAGCCATTTAAGTCATTCCAAACGTTTGGGGTATTTTACTCAAAGGCATAGCCATGTAACTCATGGAATCTTTAAACTGTACTGTTCCCACTTTCTTGTAAATGATCTTGGCTCCATTCATGGTCACTTGTGAAAATTTAGTTCATTTTTCTGAAAAATGTTTCAAAAGAAGCTGACTGTCGAACCCCAAGAAATTGTGAATGATCACTGTAGCGTATTGATGACAGTTGCTGTAACGATAGACTTCTTCTCTGTCCTAGTCTTCTATGGGATCCAAGATCCACTGAGCGATATCAAAAAGAGTATTAGATCCACGATATATCTTTTCACGTTCACGGAAGAGCACGCTACAGTTCAGACAGTGATGAAATAAAGGTTCCTGGATTTTACATTCATGGCAAGCTCGAAGAGCGACTCAAAAGTTAGGAATGTGAATCCCAATGTCTGAAACCAATAAAAGTATTTTAAAAATTGTAAAGTGCACGTGATGATCCCGCTTCTTTTTCTTGTTGATGTTGCGGATGTCCAGCTCTTCTTTTGATTCGATGGCATATCACTGAATGTAACAATGATGACAAAAATAGAACATCGTTTCTTTCCTTGATAAATATGAAAGACTTTCGAATTGGTACGAAACATTATGTCCACATTTTGAACACAATTCCAGTAATTCACAAGCGTTTAATTATTTCATATGATGTCGGCCTTAGCACGCTTGAGTCACTAATTTTCGGCGACAGGCAGAACATTGAATCATTTATTTTCCCTCAGGAATACAAGGACTCGACTTTAAACAGCCACGACATCTCTCTCCACAATGGACATGGGACATGTTGCTAGACGTGAATATATTTTCCGTCTGGAAAATGAGGTCATGGATGACTTGAGGATAAATTTTCAACGTATATCCAGAGACTACCACTTCTTGAATTTTCTGCATTTCATGAGGTCCACACACGATCTATTTCGAAATCCCAGCTCGTTCAGAAAAGGTCTTTTCTTCTCTCTGTTGTTTAGTTTTGTATGATTTTTCTAATACTCATCCATACACGCTTCCATGTATCTGTTTTCTCTGCATAACCCATAGCTACTACGATAGCTCGGGCTTAGCAAGTGTGATCTTGGTCGTTGTCGATCTTTACAATACTTGTTTTGGTAGGGAGAATCTGATCTACGGTACGACTTTCTTTGCGTCGCCCACTGCCTAAAGGAGGTGAAACGTGAGTCATGCGGACGGTGGCTTTACATTGGTAATGTCAAGTTCGTCGTTTGATTGTTGCACTTGCTGAATTCTGTCGATGATTTTGGAAGGTGTTAATTCAACAGGTTTACTAAATCAGTCCAGACAGGCGATTTTTAAACTGTCATGAGTGATAGAAAGTCGCAAACGATCTTGGTCTTCAGCCTACTGTCCTTGAACTGTCCCGCACTCTGGAAATGTGAATTGTAAAATGCTCTGTTGTATGTCTACTGAAACTCACGTCACACATCCTCCTGCGTTATGTTTGGTCGATACAAAACACGCGATATCTGAACTAAGTAACACGCGTTCTGATTAGCTGTGCCCAGAACAAGTCGCGCTACCCTTTCAATCCCGCGCGTGGGTATATGTGGGACTGTTTTTCACCAGTCTTACTAGCTCTTCTCAGATAAGTACCATGTTCTTGAATCTAAAGAACTCGACCTTCATATCGAATATCCGAATCCACGAAATGGCCAAGTGGACGATCAAAGAAAGAGCAGAGTTAGTCGTGTTCGCCCAAAGAATATGCATGGAAATACAATGCTGTTTGAAAAAAATCTTGGAATATGGTTCCTTGGTCAGAAAAGGTTTATGCAGACGAATGGTGAAGAGGTGTGGTATTAAGGAGCTTGGTGAACAGACACCCATTAAGCCAACTACCCTTTTCAAGACCACCTAGATATTTAGAAACAGAAATACTACTCATTATTGCCAGTTTCTCTATATGTATGTATGTATGTATGTATGTATGTATGTATGTATGTATGTATGTATGTATGTATGTATGTATGTATGTATGTATGTATGTATAAGTTTGTCTAAAAGAATTGTTTTGTTTTTATTTATAAAAAAATCAAATTACATTTTTTCAAATTTATTTTAAAAAATTAAAAATTAATTTTTAAATTTGCTTTTGGCTTTTTATTAATTTCATTTAAATACTTTTTAATCTGTTATATTTATAAATGTTTTTAATTTTGTATTTGTTTTCTAATTTATTATTTTTTAAATTTGTTTTTATTTTTTAATTTATTTTTTAAGTGCGCATGCACAAACGTTTCACATTTCTGTTAGGGGATATATGTATCGTGTTACGAGTCTGTGATATAATGTTACGAGTATGGGTCTTAAAATATGTAACAGAAAAAAGTGAAACCATTAAAATCAAGTAAAATCGACAAGCAATTTATTACCAGACAATTAAAGTGAAAGTTCAAAAGACTCTTACATTTTGTGAGTTCAATTCCAAATAATCCTAAATGTCCTAATCACAAGTCCAAAATAATAGAATGTTCCGAATGAATTCCAATTACCTTGAATGTTCTGATGTACCACAAAGATGTAATCCATAATGTATTTGAATGAGTTCATATAAATCCCCAATTCATGCATTAATCCAAAAGTTAATGAGCACTTTAGTATTTCCAATGAATATTTTAAATCAATAATTCCTCTAAAATTATATCTGATTTCAACAACACAACTGTATTTACTAAAATAGATTCCTTACAAACTGATCTTTAAAAACGGAATTCTAAAACGAGAATGAATTGTTTACCAAACTTTGTATATAAATACACATGCCTACATGACCTGTGTCACATCAGAATATGAGTAATTCTAATGGAAAAATACTGGCCTACCTGACATATGCCACAAAAGTCTACTTGCGAAATGCATATGAAAATACGGGCCTACCTGCATTTTCAAATAACCATACAAATTACAATCATAAAGTAAAATAAAGTATGTAAACATCATACATAACACCTCCCATCATAAAGAAAAAGAGAGATTTATGCAATAAAGCTTTCTTTTAAATATGCATCTGACACTATAATGATCACAATTACATAGGATGATGGCTTATAAAAGACGCTCAGCTGAATTACACAAAATATACACAAAATAAAGCAATATGGTACTTCTATATACGGGATAGTGCATCTGCAAACACATTATCTTTTCCCCTGACGTGTCTAATGTCAGTGTTCTATTCTTGCAGTATTAAACTCAATCTCAACAATCTCCGCTTTTTATCTTTCATTTTGTTAATGAAAGCAAGGGGGTTGTGATCACTGAATACAATAACCGGAGAAAGAGCCGAGGTAACATACACTTCAAAATCTTGTAAAGCCAATATCAAAGCCAAACATTCCTTCACAATTGTGGAATAATTTTTCTGATGTTTGTTTAGTGTTTTAGAAAAATGGCATACTGGATGATCCACACCGTTTTGGTCTCCTTCAAACAATACTCCACCAACCCCGACATCACTTGCATCAAAGACAGTTTAAATAATTGGCTGAAATTTGGTGCAGAAAGAACTGGTGCATTCTTAAGCATGGCCTATAATTTATCAAAGAATTCCTGACACTGGTCAGACCAATGAAACTTGGATTTCTAACTCAACAAATTTGTCAAAGGTTTGGCAATTATGGAAAAATTTGAACAAAATTTCCGATAATATCCAACCATACCTAAAAATCGCATCAGTTTCTTTTTACAAACAGGCACAGGGAATTCAGAGATAGCCATGACCTTAGCTTCTAAAGGTTTAGCTTGACCTTGTCCCACAATATGTCATAAAAATGTGACTCGAGCATGGCAAAACTCACTTTTGCTTAAATTAATCGTCAGATTTGCATCACGGTACCGATCGAAGAATTTCCGAATGGTTCCCAAGTGATTTACCCAAGTGTCGCTGTAGATCATGACGTCATCGATGTATGCGTCACAATTATCTAGAACAGATGTTATCATGTTCATAAGACGCAGGAATGTTGCAGTAGAATTTTTCATACCAAAAGGCATCACTTTCTATTGATAAAGCCCATCTGGAGTTACAAATGCTAAAATTGCTTTGCTCTTTCTGAGAGTGGAATTTGCCAGAATCCTTTTAAAAGGTCAAAATTGGTGACATATTTCGCATTTCCAATTTTATAAATGGAATTATCCATTCTTGGCATTGGAAATGAATCCGTTTTGGTGACACTGTTGACTTTTCTATTATAAAATCATTCTCCAGTAAATATTGAATTTTTTTTTCTTCAAATATTTCTGTTTGAGAGGATTCATCCTATAAGGATGCTGTATCACAGGCGTAGAATCTACAATGTCAACTTCATGATAGATTTTATTTGTTCGTGTAGGAACATCAGGATACAAGTGCTCATACCCATGTGATAGCTGTTTTAGTTCACTCCTTTCCTTTTGTTGTAGATGTGACAATTTTTGGTCCAGATTGTTTAATATTTCTGAATTCCGAAGTTCGGTTAAACCAGAGTCACTACATTCAGATTGTATTCCATCGTTGACATCCTCACTGTGTGGGACAGACACAACTAGATTGATTGAGAAATTAACTGGGCTCTCTCTGTCAAAATACTCCTTTAGCATATTTATGTGACAAAGTTGTTTCTGTTTCCTCCTCCCAGGAGAGTTAATGATATAATTTAAGTCATTTACTTTATTTTCAACTGTATAAGGACCATACAATTTAGCCCAAAGAGGATTTTGAGGTATGGACAAGAGACCAAGAACGTTGTCACCAAAGTGAAAACTCCTTCCTGTGTATTTATGTCATACCTTATTTTTTGACTAGGTTGTGTGAAGGTTAGTCCTTATTACTTCACAAACATTTGACAACTTTTATTTTCAATCAGAGACATAGACAAGAAGATTATTCTCTGAATCTTCATTTGAAAGAAGTTTCTCTTTCAATAACTTCAATGGTCCACAGACAGTATGTCCAAAACCCCGTTCAAAAAGTACTAAATCCCAATGACTCTTGAACTTATTCCCTAACATCAAACAACAAAAAATGAACACCCTCATCCCAATCCTTTCCTGTATCAAAACAATATGACCGAATCATATTCTCCCTTGACTTTCAGGGTGATAGGCAGAAGAATTAAACGTTTGGATACCTAATTCATGCATAACTTGTTGGAAAATTCCAGACATACAATTGGACCCTTGATCAGACTGGACAGAGTTGGGACGGCCAGCAAGTGTAAAAAACACTTTACCAAAAGCTTTTACAATGGTTTTAGTTTTAATATTTCTCAGAGGAATTGCTTCTGTAAATCTTGTAGACGCACATATTATGGTCAACAAGTATTGGTTGCCTGACTTGGTCTTAGGTAAGGGATCGACAGAGTCTACCATTATTCTACTAAATAGTTCGTTAAATGTAGGAATAGGTTGCAGACAAGCCTTAGGTATCTCCTGATTGGGTGTTCCTACCATTTGACAAGTGTGACAAGATCTGCAGTATTTAAAAACATCACTTTTAAGTTTCGGCCAATAAAAATGATTCAAGATCTTGTGATCAGTCTTACTGACTCCTAAATGACCATCCCAGGGAGTTTCATTGGCTAGACTAAGAATTTCCTGTCGATATGACTTAGAAACGACAATTTGATAGCTCACCGACAACTCGTCACCAGCGGGTACCTCAGGCGGTCTCCATTTTTCCATAAGGACCTCATTTTTCACAGTAACAATCTGGTACTTGTGTGGCTTCAGTTTCACTAATAGCCTTCTGAAACAAACATGAGATCTCGGGATCTTGTTCCTGTTTGACAACGAGTGATTGTCTTTTGTCACCCTGATTAAAATAGAGAGAATGAGTTGTAAAGAGAGGATCACTATGATCAATACCTTTTGATTGATCAATATCATGGGAGAAAGTGACCTCATCAAAAGACTGACCAATACATGTATCAGCTAAGCAATAATTTCCTGATCAACATCATTCTCAAGAGCTCTTTTTGCCATAGTTCTGGTAACTGCACAAGCAGGATAAAATCAAGGATTTCAATTTCAATAGGATCAACTATTTGATCTAAACAAGGCTAGTCAGTTACAAGTGGATTTACCACGACCTTATCTTCTGCCATGTCATTGTCTAGTAATAAATGAATACCTTCTACGGGTAAAGAAGTCATTGCCCCAACAGTCACAGGTCCTGAAACTAAGTGTGATGCCAAATTGACACAATGGAGAGGAACATTCACAAAGCCGCACGCTACTCTCTGAATAAGAACACTTTCACTAGAAGAAGATTTGTCAAACAAAGGCAAAGTACCTGATAACAAAAGACTCTGAGAAGCTCCTGTGTCCCGTAATATATTTTGGGGATAGATTTGGGAGAATTACCAATAGGTGATATAGAACCTTCTGACATGAATGGTTTGTAAGTATCCAAAATAGAATCAGACTGGGGTTTGCTTGACCAAACAATTGTATTGCTTTCAACACAAGACCGTGACCTTGACCTCTTGAAATAAGAGCATTTGGAATAGCTCTGTCTTTATTATGTTGCCTATTTTTTCAACATGTAGCAATCAGATATGACGTGCCCTTTCTTTTTACAGTAAGTGCACGTAGGAAGAGATAAGGATTTCTGATCAACTTATCAGATAATGATTTCTAACAGTTGTGCTGTTTTGAAATTTAGAAGTACTCGTTTGGGACTGAGATGATTTTTAACCAGAAAACTGCTGAGAGGAAGAATTACTGAGAAATGCAGTTTTGTGAGTCAAGGAATAATCATCAACCATGCGAGCAGCAATTTCCAAAGTTTCCACATTTTGCTCGTGAAGATAGGTCTTGACATCACTATGGATGCACCTCTTGAACTCTTCAATTAATACGAGCTGTCTGAGTTTATCGTAATCTTGATCAACCTTCTTGGCTGAGCACCACCTATCAAATAGTTGTTCTTTTTCCCTTGCAAATTCGAAATGAGTTTGTCCAGTTTCTTTTCTACAATTCCTCAACCTTTTTTGATATGCCTCCGGTACCAACTCATAACCCTTCAAGATGTATTCCTTAACCACGTCATACTCAGCACTTTGTTGTACCGACAGCGAAGTGTAGACTTCACGAGCTTTGCCAATAAGTACAGTTTGTACTAACAAAGTCTAATGCTCTCTTGGCCATTTCAAGTTTTCAGCAATTTTCTCAAAGTGAAGAAAGTATTTATCTACTTCTTTTTCGTGAAAAGGGGATACTAACCGAATATATCTGGTAACATCAAAACCTGAACTTGTGTGTAAAGTGGGGGAGAGTGCTCCGCTTGCCAGTTTTAATTCTTTAAATCTATATTGCATTTCCCTTTCTTCTTCTCTCTCTCTCTCTCTCTCTCTCTCTCTCTCTCTCTCTCTCTCTCTCTCTCTCTCTCTCTCTGCATCTGCCTCTCATTCATTTCTCTCGCCTCTTTCTCTCTCTCTTTCTGAATTTGCATTTCCATGATGATTTCCTTTTGAAGCGGAAGCTTCCTTAATTACAATGCCATCTGGGTTTTTATTAGTTGTAATTCCCTTAATTTCCTATCAAAACCAGATGCAGACTTCCCAATCAAACCCAAAGGACTCTTATCAAAAATTTCCTTTCCTACTAAATACGGAATCAAAATATTCTTTATCTCTTGTTTTGTTAAAGATGCTTTCGCTTCAGAAAGATCATAATGTCTGGCAAGCCCAAGCAACTCATCCTTTTTCATAGACTCTAACCCATCTGGGTAGGATTTGAAAGAAAGTTCTGAACTTTAGATGACATTGTGAATGATTACTGGTTTCACTATAGATTTCTTAAATGTATGAAATAAAAATCTTTACCAAGGAAAATTCCAAAACAAAGTCAATTTAAATTTTAAAGGCAAGTTTTTATATCTCTGAAATGTTTTAAACAAATTCAGATCCCGGACGATCCCCCGATTCTCTTACGACTCGTCGTCTTAAAATATGTAACAGAAAGAAAGTGGAACCAACAAAATCAAGTAAAATCGACAATCAATTTATTTCCAGACAGTTAAAGTGAAAATTCAAACGACACTTACAATTTGTGAGTAAATTCCAAATAATCCTTAATGTCCTAATCACAATAATAGAATGTTCCGAATGAATTCCAATAGCCTTGAATGTCCTGATGTACAACAAAGATATATATATATATATATATATATATATATATATATATATATATATATATATATATATATATATATATATATATATATGGACATTGGCCTTCAGAGTGTCCAGAACGTCTAAGGAAAGTTAAGGAAGAGAGTGAGTAGGAAAAAAACGAGATTAAAGAAGAATCAGAAGAAGTAGCAGTACAACTCTTTCCCTCTAAAATATTCAAAATTGACACAAATTGTGCTATTTTATGTTCCTTCTTAAATAATTAAGCATTTTTGACTTCCAATTAATGTGTATGTTTACTGCGTTGTTTGTCTATTTAATACAGTAAGCTGCTGCTGGTAAATCTGTAGAGACAAGCCAACATCAAACATTAAAATATAGATCCCATACATGATAATTTCCCATCCCAAGACAGTTTCATCCGAATTTACTTACCCGGAGATTCTTCCAGTGAGTTGCTATGTGTTTTTGTAACACTTCTTTTACCTCTCTTTCAATATGAAACTAGTTCTATACGTCTATTCATGCAACACGAGTGTTCCGCCACAGTAATGTAACTGAAGCCTGAAATAAAGACGACAGAGACGTACACACAAAAGCAAACCCTGATGGACGGAAGAATGGAAGAACGGAGAGACAATGGAACAATATAAAAATAAAAAAATAAAAGATTCTACATAAACTTTCGAACTGCAAATCGTCAGTTCAACAGATCGTTTGGAATGATTAGAACTCTCTAACAGAAAGTGTAATATCTGCATCAGGATTGATAATGGCGAATAATTTTATAATTTACTCGTTTGCCCCTATTCTAAAGAATATGGATGCAAATAGGTAATGAAATATTACATAAAGTGCCCGAAAATGTTAAACAATAAAGAGTATATGACGACAACAGCACTGTTTTGAAGAAAAAAAAATTATTTTATTGGAGTGATACTTAATAGACTTATCTAATTTTTATATACGACTATGAAAAGTTGAAAATGTTAAACATTTTGAACTAATCAACAAAATTTCTTTGCTGACAAATATGGACGGCAGATTCTAGAAAATTTTTCACTAGTCTTGTATTGATCTTAATACTTGTAATTTGAAGTTTAGTATTAGAACACTGAAATGTTATAATTTTAAAAATCCGTCCGTACTCATTTAAAAGTCGTGTACAACTGCAAACTGCGCAGACCCAGATCTGTGGTCGCATAATGCGATGGTTGGTCTGGGTCTATGCAGTTTGTTAGGAGTAATCAGCAGGACAAACAACATAGACCCTGATCTGCCGGCGCATTATGCGATGGCAGATCAGGGTCTATGTTGTTTGCAGTTGGAATCGACCTATAAGCGAGTATAAACGGTACATCTGGAGTGTACAAACCAGTGACTGTAATCATCTTGAAAATATTCATACCTATAATAGTAAAGTCATTTTATTTAAGTGAGTATAGAACTCCACTCTCTACTACAGCACGTACAACATAACGGTCACGGAACCCATTGTATGTGTTCTTGAATAGGCCCTAATTATCAACGGTACTTCTAAAGAGAAACCGGATTAGACTAGACACACTATTGTGTCCTCATGCTCCATAATATTATCGAAAACTATTTTACTTTTATCTTACTCTGTAGGACAAACAAATATTTTTCTTTTCTTGTTATGCACGGTAAGTTGTATAACACAGCACGTGCACCACGACTATAAAATTATATTACTTGTCCGTTTATGTTCTTCTCACCTTACCTGGATCAGCATTTTTCGCACTCATAAATTTGTTGTATTTTTGTTGGAATTATTATTTTCATATTTCATATACTTGTGTGAATGTGTGTTTTAAAAATTTTTTTAAGGTCACGGTTATTAAATACAACCCTACTGTACTTTCTTTCTTTCATTTAGTGCAATTTATTTTTATTTCCTCTCTTTTATGGAACCTACTCTCACCTCCATTTTCGAAGTTTATTGGTTGGGGGAGGTTCGGGGTGGCGTTTTGGAGGGAGTTTAAACCTGTTTGACAGCTTTGAAATTTGTGTGACCTCATATACATTAAATTCATATTGTTAGCAATACTTTCCAGAGTGTGTTGCGACTGCACGATGTAAAATTATGATTTATGTCTGAAAACTGCACTCATGTCACGATGTGACCTGCGTTGGAAAATAAAGATTGTGTTCAGTTCTGTTCTATTCGGTAACACTATATGCCCCAGCCACATTTGTATAGGAATATACTTGTTTCTTTTCTTTCTTTATTTTGTATTAGATTCCTCTATCTTATTCAAACTTTAGACGACGTAGGGGTTAAGTTTCCTCAAAGTAAAGCAATAATCACGTGGTATCCCAGCAAAAGCGGGTCGAGCGAAATTTTAGCTTTTACACATTCCCGAAAATAATGAGTTTCTTTCTCTAGCTTTGTTAATCACGAGCGAGTGGCAATCGTAAAATGTCACCATTTACCAGCCATTTCGAAGATGTATAAGTTCTCTCCATCAACTTGATTAAAATCTCTTTTAATTAAATCACTCCGTTGCTCAAACATTCCATTCTTGGAAACTGTCAGACATTTTGAAACGAGACAGACAGCCTACAAGCACGAGAATTGTCAAGTTTAAAATTACTGACACATTTTGATCGATAGTGTAATAGCAAAACACATCACCTAGCAACTTCTTTTGGATTTGATAATGCAAAAGTTTAAGAACTCTAAACTCTGATCAAGAAATAATTGATTTTGATTCTTAAGTTTTCCAGAGTTCCAATTCATAATGTAAATTAAACTTAAATCAAAATATATTGACAAACTAATATCGCGTTTCTGCTGCCGTTATTTATCGATCATATTTTTTCATGATGGCAACTCTTTCATTTAATCTTTTTAAAATGGCTTAATAAAGTTAAAATCTGCACTTATTCAAACTTATGTTTTCCCCCTTAAAAGTTATTCATGGAAAGAAAACAAAGGGGCGTACCAATAGAGAAAACAAACTTCTATACTGTATTCAGCTACTTCTTTTAAAGCGAATGCGATTAATTATTTCCTGATGCGCCATTATTTTCCATTAGTTATTCTATATCTTTATTTATTCAATTGGCATGTATTGATGTCTTATCGTAGATATTTTAGCAGAAAGGATTTTTGAGAGGATTGCACATTTCCATGATTCAGTGATCACAGAGAAAATTTTATGTTGTCAATATCTTTATTTTCCTTTCTTTTCTTTTTTTTAGATCTTATACAATGCAATTTAAGTTCTCTCTTCTTATATTAGATCAACTGAAAAAATCTCTAATACTCCAATTCCTTTTCTCTTTGTAAATCTTTTCTCTCTCCAACAAAAGTATATTCGACTGCAGGATCGTTGTCATCCAAATCATCTCAATTGTCATCGTCGTGGTCGTCATTATTTTGATTTCCTTCATCGTTCTCCTTCTTTTCCTCCTCATCCTCCTAACTAACAACAACAACAACAAAAACATCCAAATGGCGACATCATTTCATTTTCCTCTTTTCCCGACTCTTTCCTCTTTAATCTTTGCATCTGGAAGGATATTTCTCGTAATAACTGGCACATCTTGAAGTAACAATTTGCTGTTTCTTAGTTACATGGCCAACTCTTATTATGTACGCGTATGAATGACTCAGTGTGCATGTGATGCAGATTCACTGATTTATATCTTTATTTCCTACTTTGAACTAAGAGTACAATACAACATACATGTAGTACCAAAAAAAGCGGCTCACATGATAAAAGAAACAAATTTTAAAGGAATATTGTATAGCCTACCTTTCGTTATGATTCTGCGAATGGATATATAAACGAATAATTAACACAACATACGAGTAAAACACAATGGGCTAACGGCGTCATTGGAATCATCACGACAAACTAGCGGTGCCCGCGGGCGCCATGGTGCCCGCCAAGATTTTTTGTGTGCCCGCGGAAGCGGTCATAATAAATAATAATAATTTTAAAAAATGAGTACAGTTAATTGGTTGCTGCCCGCCACTCTGTCATAAACTCACAAATGTGCACGTAGGCACAAAAAGGTTGGAAACCCCTGAACTAGCGTATATCTTTCAGGCAAATAGCATTCAACAATACAGAAACCTTGGTGTTAGATACCAGCCTACGAAGCTGGAAGTAATTTGGATTCTGCATGATTCCTTAGATCTTGCCAAATTCAACCAGACATTGAACCCTTGCTTCTATGCAGAATCAACCAAAATAAATTTACAAAATAGATTACAATCAATAAAAATATATTATAGGAAATATATTCACATATAAAATAAGAAATGTCCAGAGAAAGCGTGCACCAAGAACGAAATACATGACCGAAATTGAATCAACATAGCTGAAAAAAATCAGAAAGAGAATCATCTGAATGCAAAGCATAAGAGTTCAAACTTCATAACTAACTCGTAATGTGTGTGTGTGTGTGTGTGAGAGAGAGAGAGAGAGAGAGAGAGAGCTCTTAGTTTTTAAAATTATTTTACAATGAATCAATATTCGAGAAAAAAATAAGATCACTTGGCTTAATGCTAAAACAAATGTTGGGTTATCATGCTGGCCACATGAACGGAATTTACACACACACACACACACACACACACACATATATATATATATATATATATATATATATATATATATATATATATATATATATATATATATATATAGTTGCAGATATGCTGACTGATAATGGCACAGTGTGGATGTTTTATTGTTTTATGATCGAAATTTACATTGTTAACTGACAATTTCATTAAAATTCCTGTATCTCTAGTTTTGTTTCTTTTCAATATGTCTTTGGTATTGGAAAAAGATTGCAACCTGGAGGAATTTTTGGTAGAAAAATACAATTAAAGTAACAGATATGTCGATTTTTTTTAGAACTACTTCTACTGATTTTCCTAATAACATCCTAGAAATGCAGAATGTATTCCTGAAATGCGGATTAAATTAAGGATTTTTATGCAAAAATCTGCATGGTAGCCGTTGGTTATGTAGATATCATATCAGCATGAATTTATCCAAAGTATTAACATACTTGCTATTTATCTTACATATTCCTTATTTTGCAGAGACTGTTCTATGTGGTACCAAACATTATTTACACAATCACTTCTTTCTACGGAATGAAAATTGAAGATTAGAGTAAGGGACTATTGGTAAATATGTATCTATATCTAGGTGCTTATAGGCGACACCGTTATAAAATTGTGTGTCTGTCTGTCTGCTTTAATCATGCGTCCATGAGTGTATACATTGCTTATGTCTTTTTCACTTCCACGGATCTGATCAGTAGTTGGTACATAAACATTGTTAGTATTCAAAGTTTACAGCTGTTGATTTATTTCGTAGATAAAGATTGGTCATATCCAGTTTGCAAGCATTGAAAAATAGAAGAATTCTATAGTCAAATTCAAGGGCATACATACATATATATATATATATATACACACACACACGAATCAATAATAATATCATACAGGTTAGAGAATTTTTAATTCGTACTCTACGGAGATTTGAACACATTGCCTTGCCTGTGAGCACGAACCCCTACACCATCTCGACCATGCACACATCCACAAAAAAATGATGATACAAAGTCGTTGGTGTAGGCATTCGTGCGTAGAAGACATACCCTCATGTCGACCCAGTAATTAATTCTCATCTAAGTACACAGTCCATCTGGATTCCTACTACACCTAAGTACATAGTCCATCTGGATCCGCGAGATGGAATCTCCGTTGAGTAGTAATTAAACATTCTCTAACCTGTATGATAATATTATTTGTTTTTATTTAAAATTCTGTTAATGTTATGAAGCATTCTCCTGTAGAATCCAGGGATAGCACTTTCCGCTCTGTTTGGTGTATATTTGTAACTCTCTCTCTCTCTCTCTCTCTCTCTCTCTCCTAAATGCGAGTTATCGAACAGTTTTTGGATTGCCCTTTTTGGTCTCCAGAGAAACGTACGCTTCCATTTGTGTCGGATGTTATCGTTACCATAATTGATTGGTGCAACGTGAGAGGGAAATAGAATTAGGCTCGGTCTCCTCCCAATAGAGGGCATATCTAATGGTATTAATTGAACTATCACACTAGATGTCAGACTTTATTATGTTTTACTAGACTGTCCGTGACCTCTGGTGCAAGAAAGGTTATGCATGTCTCTTGAAAATCAATAGATGGCCTTTTCTCCGTAACATTCCGGTCGATTATATACATAGAGAATCTTTACTTATTCTTCATTAAGGCCGATCGGTGGTCTTAATTGAAAAGAGTTTTTAAATGTATATCATAAACAAAATCCACGAGTTAAACATTTACATTAATCAAAAACGATTCTATTTTCCCCTGTCATAGTTTGGAAGGAAATGCTGCAATTATGATTGTATAACTAATATTTATCACTAACCTCCGCCGGTTCTTTTACACGAGCGCATCTCAACATCTGTGAAGTGTTGAATGTGCAGAAAAAAAAAAGTAAATAAATCTTGTTGTGCTATTCCAAAGCTGGTTCTGATTAATACAGATAGGGAATAGAAATCCAAAATTTATATTATTTATTTTTCACACAAAATTTGCATTGTTCACGTTGTTCTTCACAGAAAACAAAAACGTCAACCTTTAGAGGTCAAATATTGATGTGTTTGTTACACTTATTTTGAATCTTTAAAACTTATAAACCCCACATCCATTGTTCTAATAAAATTATGTTTGTGAAATTCGCAAATTATTTAGTATACAAGTGCTAACCTCACTAAAGGTGGAAAAGAAATTATCTTTCCAAGACACAGCTAGAGAGCGATGAGCTCGCTAAAGATGAGATAATAGTGTAAGAGATTGGCGAAAGATTTAAATAATATAAGTAATTTTAGGGAAATGAAAGATATTAAAATGTCTAACGCAGCCGCATGTAGCCTACCAACACTTTTTTTTTCTTTAGCCAATATTGGCAAATAAATAAATAAATAAATAAAATTGAACGATGCAAGTTGTTGGGAAAAACCACATGGATAACATGCAGTACATTACCGCGATCTCTGCATTGATATAGTGGATTTTGTAACCTTTTTTGCTTGGCACAAAGAGACATTAAGTTCTAGCACCCCCCCCCCCCCCCAGCAAATAAAAACAAATTGTCAAAATTTTAAACAATAATTTTTCGGGATAAATTGCTCTAAATGGAGACGTTAATCAGAGAAAACCCATTTAAATATCATTCGAATATATTGCATATCTTTTAATAATCTTTCGCTTTGTTCTACTTATTTACCCTTATGGATTGGTGGATCTTATTACCCCATTCTTTATCCATTTGCTTTTTTCTTTTCTTTCTTTTTTCCTCTTTTTTTCCCGATAAAATCTCAAAATAACTCGGGTATCAGTTGTAGTCTGGATTTATGCTAAATCCCTACAAAATGTGCATAAGGATATGTGATAATCTGTTCGTCTGTAACAAGCTTGGAAAGAAAGTGACGATGTGCAGTACTAGCAAACTTACTAATGATACTTTCCGATCGACCCAGTTCAATCGATGGATCCGTACTTTCTACGCATTTACTCCTCCAGAAGTCAAGAATACGAAAAAAAGGACTTGTTTTCGTTCGTGTTACCAAGTTTTATCCGAGTCCTTATTTTAATTGAAATAACCATTCTATCATTAGTGATGAATGGCCGTCTTTTTCTGCAATGACGTCCCACATAGCAGTAAAAATAGCTTAAGTCAAAGAAAGTAAGGTAGTCGCTTAGTTTGGGATCAATTTCAGAAATCGGGTGGGAATAAATTGCACCGGAAAAGTGGATTCATAATTAGGGCTCCGCTCGACAAAGTCGGCTTAGCTCTACAGTAATCACGATGTCCGTCCGTCTGTCTATCCGTCAACAATTTGGTTTGCAAGATACCTTTACTGGGGGTTACGGTTGGGTAGTGCCAGAATGTTCCTATCGTGATATATTGCAATACACGACAGTGTATTGCAATACGTATTATAATATATTGGGAAAATCTGTAGAAAGTGCAAAATAATAGTACAAAGAGCGCACAAGAAGTCAAAGTTTAATATAACTTTAATTTCTTTTAAATCTCTTTAAGTGACCAAGAAGCCCAAGTGGGCTTGATATCGCTCAGCTGCTTACATAGCTTAACAGTTGACCATATCACTAAGCAGGCGTATATAGCACTGAAGAGTCTTTATTCATTCTAATAGCCCAAGCGGACTGTGAGGATACATTCCAATAGCCCAAGCGGACTGTGAGGATACATTCCAATAGCCCAAGCGGACTGTGAGGATACATTCCAATAGCCCAAGCGGACTGTGAGGATACATTCCAATAGCCCAAGCGGACTGTGAGGATACATTCCAATAGCCCAAGCGGACTGTGAGGATACATTCCAATAGCCCAAGCGGACTGTGAGGATACATTCCAATAGCCCAAGCGGACTGTGAGGATACATTCTAATAGCCCAAGCGGACTGTGAAGATACATTCCAATAGCCCCAGCGGACTGTGAGGATACATTCCAATAGCCCAAGCGGACTGTGAGGATACATTCCAATAGCCCAAGCGGACTGTGAGGATACATCTTTTTTAAATTAAATCAATAGAATGGCGGATAGCATAATAAACAACAAGGTATCATCATCTATGGTATACAATATACAAAGAAAACATAGTAAAAAACGAAATTACATATGTATGTTGATGCTGATCAATGCAAATTAAATAAGCAGGTTAATTCACAACATTTCTCCGTAGGGAGAAAGAGATATTTACCTTATTAAGGTAATAATATGAAGATAAAATCGGAAGTTATGTAATTCAAAGTCATATTGAAGTAGTGGTCAGTCACGACGATATTTCTATGATTAAAAGCTTTATAAATGTAAGTGGCCAAATTATTGAACATTCTAGTATTCTGTTTATTCATAAGTTCTAAAAATTTAAACATATTTGGGGTTTTTTTTCTGAAAAATGTATCTATATATTTGGCTCTTAGATCTTTATACAAAAAGCATTCAAGGACAAAATGATATTCATCTTCAAACAGGTTACGAATAGAACAAAGTCTATCATGAATTGGTTTATACGGTCTCGCCCATCTACCAGCTTCATTTTTTTTTTCTTCAACTTTTTTTTTTTGTAAAGGCAATGAGTTTCATTACTTTTGGGAATTTAATTTGGAAGTGTTTCTAACTGAATTTGATTATTATGCGTATACGTTGTTCATAATAATAGGCATTAGATATCTTGATGATTTAAGTCTATCTGAAACGTTTACTGAAAATCGGAGCAATACTACCGTCTCTAGAGTGGTAGCAAGTTAAGCTAATCATATGCAAGAGCATAGATCAACTCATTAATATGCGTGGATGTCCCTCATTATGGAAATCATGCTGGATCTGGATGGTATAAGCCTATATTCCAAGTTTGATAAAAATCTGGTCTTAAATATGACCCAGAAAATCATATGCAAGATCACCTCATTAGTAAGTGTGGATATCGCTCATTACCAAACTAATGTGAGATCTTGATGCTATAAGCACATATTTCCAGTTTGATCAAAACCAGATCAAAAACATGGCCTCCAAAATGGTAACAAACAAATACTGACGGACGGACTGACGACGGACACAGCACCATACCATTCACATACTTGGCCTTACAATGATTGGGACACATCCTTACACGTGGACAAGTCCAAGCTACATGAAATAGGTTACTGTTTAATGTGCATCTTCTCATCTGTGGTTTCATTAGTGTCTAAAGAATGCATACGAATAGCTAATACCGGTTGGGTTTTTATCGTGTGTTTTTTTTTTTTTTTTTCGAAATCCATAATTCCAGATTGGAAACAAACTGTACAAACCTTAAATCCGAATATTTATCAATATAGTGAACGCTATTATAAATCGTATTAATAATTAAAATAAGTCTATTCTGCGAAATGATTAGGTGTACGAAGATTTACTTTGGAATCAGTCACAAAATAGTGGACAGTTCAGAGAGTTGTAGGGGTTATCACAGCAGGTGGCGAGACAAAGAACACATCACAAAACCTAGCTTGTCCAAGTCATTACTTTGTGGATAGATTGAATAGCTGATGTTATTCAGGTATGTTGTGTTTATTACTAAAAGAAAATAATAGATCATATATAGTTTTCACGGAAAAACGCCGGTATTAACTAATCTTGAGCCTATTATAGGATCAGATTATATCGACATGCGTGGACAGTTAAGTTCGTCATCCCAACCGCGAACTTCACCTCAGCATTACAGTTCCGACTAATGACAAGGTTATTGATTGATTTTGCATCTTTCTTGTAGGATTTTCTTTCAAAATGATTTTGACCTTTTATTTGCCAATATCTCATACAATACTTCAGGCACCATGTCTATCAAGGAATTGTATACACAAAGTTGCTATTCTATCATATTTTAATATAAATACAGTATAGGTCCCGTTTCCGCGTACGGCATTACCCATGGTGTATGTTTTAGTACTGTCCAACGATTGCGACATAGTTAGTTTTACTCACTTGGTCGACCGACTTACTGCAGCACGTGCAAACTGCCGGCGGTAGGAGCTCATTTCCATCGTGTTTTCCGTCCATTGTTTCCGCCACGTACAAGTATATAGACTGGTAAGTTTCCAGTATAGTTACAGTGCACAGCTGCTTTGTCAGGAAGCTGTCTTCTTCACGAGAGCGGTCTTTTAGCTGTTGAGGTATGTAATACTTGTAGACGTTATTCTGTTGTTTTTTTGTTGTTGTTTTTTTTTTTGACGGGGGGGGGGGGGGATGGTGTTATCTGTGATTGATAGACAGAGTAGTTTGCTACGTTTAATATTTCAGAATTTGCTGTAAATTTTCATTAGGTCAGACAAATTTCATATAACACAATGCTGTCAGAGTTAATGTAGTCTGTTTGAGGTTAAAGTAATATTTTTATCTGAGTTGACAAGTTGGGATGAATTATATATGTCGTATATAGTAAACGACGAGAAGCGTTTTAGCTTTTTATAATCCCGTGTGATTATTCTTGCTGTAGATAGATTTATCATTTAATTCCATGTAGTCGTTCACGCATGGATAGCAGCTTTAATGTTTAACAGAGTCCTTTCTTGTGTACGCATACGTAATACATATAGTGGTGTTTGTACTAAAACAAGGCTCAGTTTATGGATCGTGTATTACACGGTTCAGTTGTGTATATTTCTAGCTGATTCCGGTCATAGTGGTTGGAACCAGTGGTGTTGGCCCGGCACCGCGTCTGAGGGGTCGACGGTTCATGCTTCAACCTGTGTCTGGGGTAACGGTATCTTTTTTATATTCATATATTAATATGTTTTGCGAATATTAGTATTTCATAGATTTGTGTTTCATATGTGAATACCATAGCTTCATAATTTCATGACATCAATATAGACTCACAATTTAATTAAATGAACATAACAGTTTCATGTTTGTGAAAGTGAACAGAGGAATATCACCTCTATTATGTTAACATAATATTATAATCCATATTTGTTATAAGCACAAGCTAATGTATGTAGTTAACTGGGCAACGCGTGGAAAAACTTCTCAATACTTAATTCGAAATTCAGCATATATTTGAAATAGCAGTATTTACTGCACGTGTAGATTAACTGTAGTGAGCATTTGTATAATCCAAATAGAGTACTAGATCGAAATTTAATTGTTTTAGCTGTTTTAGGTGTCAGAATTGCATATGTTAGAATTGGACTGAATTCATTTCCAGTGTCCGCCAGACGGGATATAACATGCAGTTCAACGATTTTCTCAGCTGACACACCTTTCATGTATATATATATATATATATATATATATATATATATATATATATATATATATATATATATATATATATATATATATATATATATATATATGATGTAAAACAACGAACATTGAAAAGACACATTTTAAACGAAACAAAGTAAGGTTAACGTAGAAACCTTAGTTGTATTAAATTTATAGACATACTGCAAAAAACAATTAATTGACACTGTACCGCGGTACACGTACCAGCAGAATCCATACCTCAATATACTGATATGCAACTGCACACCCCTACTGGGAGTGTTGGGTTTTTAACCAAATTTGGTATGCAACTTTATATTGATGAACCCTAGAAAGAGTTCGATTTCATAAGTTCTACGACATCATTAACATCGGTTATGCCCCTGGCTCCCCGTCCTCCTGATTTTGATTTCCGCAGCATAATGTTACTAAGATTTGTTCGATTTAAACCAAATCTGGTATCAGGCTTTTGATTGATAAGTCTTTAAATCAGGTAGATTTCCAATGTTGTACGACAGCATTTACAGGCGTTAAGCCCCGTGATTGCCCATCCGGTGAAATTGGTTCCTGAAGTATCACTTTACCAAGGATTGTTTGAGTTCACCCAAATTTGGCAGACACCTTTACACTGATGAGACCTGGATTGAGTCTCATTTCCAGTATTCTACATTACCATTTAGTAGAGTTATGTTCCTGAATGCTCATTCCTCAATTTAAGTTCTGCCGAGTAAACTATAGTGAGCGGTATCCTTTGCGATGCACCCATCTCTATAAGTTCATGTTTTAACATATTGGTCTACTAAATTAATGAAAAATATACATTTTGAAGTTTTTCTCCATGTTTGATCTTTAATTGTCGACATGCTGGCACCGAAAATATAGCGGTGCCAAGGTTTGTAGGCCTTAAACTCGCCGTTTATAAAATCTTACTCAAAGTAAAATAAATCAGTCATTTCAAACTGTCACGTATTAAAAAAGACGTGAATATCAATAAATCATAAAACTTATGAATAATTTAAAGTGGTATCTGAAACATTTTTGAACAAGATAGACAGAGAAGGGAAAGATGAAAGATAAGTTTAATTAGGGAATAATTAGAATTCTTATTTATTGATAACAAAACATACATGTGTAATAACAGCTATATGAATCAAGGGCATCTGAACCTACTCATCTCTCCGATCTTTTTATTCATTTTATAAGACGGTGATATATCCATTATGGATACATACATACATACATACATACATACATACATACATACATACATACATACATACATACATACATACATACATACATACATGCATACATACTTTCTTTTAGTTAATTAAATCTGTTCCTTTTATATTTCTGTATCTTCATAGATATAATTAAAATATATTGTTGAAAAACACTTTTCTTAGTCAAACTTTTTTTTTTTCTTTTTCATAAATTCCATTTTTTTCATCTCCCCAGCAGCGATTCACAAAGGCATGATACTCTGTAACAGAAATTGTAGTAGAGTTTCCTTTTCAAATATGTCACAATCCGTAATTCGTTAAATATACATCGATAATTATATCGTTTTATTCGTAAAATTAACAAATTATTGTCTGCTTGATTTGTATCAACAATTACAACTGACATAATTTTCTCGATAAGACTGAAATTAAAGAAATGATGGCACTCACTCTCAATCTAATTTTAAACATTATAATCTAATTTTAAAAAAGTTATCAATAAAACTACCTGTTTCAGAACAATCCATGCACCAACCTACCACATAAAAACACAAGTTGCTGTTTCCATGGTATTATTACAAATACAGCTTACATAACTTGTAAATGTTCCTATCTTATTAAAGACTTGGTTTAAACGCTGTTTATTTATCATCACACAATACATCGATATTAAAGAGAGAAAGCATCGAGGATTGAGCCACAAGCAATCTTGCTTATGTAAAGCTCTCTCCACGCTGAATAACACTATTCCCTCAGGCGTGACCTTTTCCATTCGACTAACAAAATTTAATTTAAAAAAAAGTACACATATCACTCACAGTGGCGTAGCAAGAAATATGGGTGCCCTTCGCATTAAAAAAAAGTTGCTGGATGCGAATCTCCCCCCCCCCCCCATTCTCAACTCAGTTGCGGGGGTAGCTTGGGCGGTTGTTATGCCACTGATCACTCCGCTTTTTTCTTAGCCTAAATATCAGAAGAAGAAGAAAAATTTAAAAGTAAACTGTAACAACAATTTCTTCTAAATTTGGAAGTTAACTGTAACAACAATTTATTCTAAATTTGAAAGTAAACTGAAACACGCAAAATTTACAGTGACGGAAACTAATACAAAATTTGTCTGACAGCTATATGATCGGCAATTTTCTTTCTGTGTTAATCATGTGCTATTTTTTGTAGTGCGTTAATACCATTTACCGATTTTGTTTTCGATTTTAATGCTACTTAATGTAATGGTAGAAAGCATTCGTCGTGTACCTAAAAATAAACACATCTCAGCCTAATCAGCTTTGTTCCGAGAAACACATAATCCCTTGGACGGAACGAGTAACTAATGATGAAAGATTGATGTAACATAATACATTAAAACGTATTTCAGGGCTTTTTTACTCTGAAAACAGAATACAGCGTGCAAAATTGTTAGAATCACAAACTTGAGTGCTCTTTTAATCAGTTGTATTAATTGCAAACCGAATCATCAACGTATCTATCTATCTATCTATCTATCTATCTATCTATCTATCTATATATATATATATATATATATATATATATATATATATATATATATATATATATATATATATATATATAAGAGCTCATATTTTTAAAATATTACTGGATGACAAATAAGAATTTTTGTGGACCAGGATTACAACTATCCGTGTAGGTCCTTGTATATTAGTCTCACATGTATGCATGTCATATTCACCGCCAATAAGCATGTTGCGCTATACTTAGTTAAAATTCCCGATTATTGACAATCGTAACAGCGAACATAATTGAACGAAGTACGTTCTTCTAAAGCATGCAACTGCTCATATATCTTGCCTGATCAGTTTGTAATTTTGTTAAAATTTGTCTTTTTCTTAATTTGAACTACACACTGGCTTTAGGTGAAGTGCCTTCTCAAACACTAGCGGAAACACATACGACAACTAAAATAGATCTCATACTTACAAGAAAATTCAATATATATCCCATGTATAAGGTTTATTTAGGATAATTAGCTAATGTCAAGTACTTTTCATTATCTTTAGACAGGTATTAAGAACGAAGGACTGATACTACGTGAAGATATAAACTTCAGCGGAGTAATATTTACTGAACCACGTGCGGTGAAAGAAGAGGGGAAAAGAAGTAAATGTAAACACGCAAATAAGTCATTTCATATTATGTATTTCAGGAATGTTTAGAATTTACTTCGCTATTAACAGTACCTTCCACAAATGTACTTTCAATATGGAAAGTTTGATAACCATTGGGTTACAGGTATGCTAAAATATGACTGTCCGTCATGGGACCGAGTTGACTGGAAGAAGACCAATATGGCATCCCCCATTACATGGCATCGTAACGTTCGCCATATGCATTGTACGCAAGGCTCAGTGTATATGAAAAATGTAACGCTCGTTGCATCTTGCTTAGTCTTCATGCAACATGCAATAGCTCAACACTATCTCAATGCCGTGATCTATTGCGCGTAGAATGCAATATCAAAGTGCCTGTTTTTTTTATAGCTCCTATAAATATCTTTTCCGCAAAACAGATTGTACCTGCACATTTAAATTAAAATTTTTCAAGTTAATAATTTATAACTTTTCACTTATTGTGTACTATAAGTGATATATGGCTATACCACCCCCACCCACCCTATTAAGCTTATTCGCATTACCAACACCCCATAATATACAAGGAAAGTTCTTTAGTGATATAACGATATATGCTAGACTCGGTACACTTGCTTATATACACTTCCTTCATCGTAGAAAGTTATCAGAACTGAACAGAGCAGAACATAATCTCTACTTAAACACAAGGTTTCTCGTCGAACTTACAGCATACCACTTTACATGTGACTATGGCATTAACCTCTCGATAGATAGATAGATAGATAGATAGATAGATAGATAGATAGATAGATAGATAGATAGATAGACAGATGGATAGATAGATAGATAATTTTAAAGATAACTAATTATCTGACTTTTTAGAGGATGGAGACATGACTGAATCCCATTTTACAAGCTGCCAATAAACATTTACCTATATTTAAAAATACTTTTTCATCAGTATTCTTGACAAGTATGAACAATTTCGACATGCTTGGTCTAACCCACAAGTATTTATCAAAATATTCCCTTCTCAAAAACATATACTGTGGATATTCTATAATATAAGACGATATTCATCTTCAGTTTTTTAAAATATATAACTTGACAAGACAATAATCGCAGAACCACTCATCGCTTGGTATTTGAATTGTTATGACTAGGGGTAAATGTAACAAAAGAAAAGACTCAAACAAGCTTTCAAGATTTAAAATACAAATATTTAATTTCCTAAAATATTAAAATATTTCAACAAACAATCAAAGTGAAAGAATTAAAAATAACTTACAGTATAGAATATCCTTAAAAGTCCTAAATTGTTCTAAAGTTCACTGATCCAGAAGTCAATCCAAATATTCCGAATGAAGTAGGTTCCTAATGAAACCTTCACTGTACTGATGTACTAGCAAGAATCAGTTATATCCAAGTGTTATAAATTCCAAATAGTCCTTGTGAATATGGAATATCACAAAACCAATCTCGTTTTATGACCTCTCAGGCTGAACGAACTATGAAAAGAATGCCCAACACAGCAATACATCCTATTATATAGCTTCTGACTGCGCAAAACAGAATAAGGAAAAACCATTTAAACTGTATTGCGACTTAATAATCCTTCTAGAAAACGACCTTCTCCGAACCAATCAGAAACTAGGTTACGCGTGACACCGCTAAAGTACTTGTGCACTGACGTTATTACCAATCAACAACGTATTGACTCTAAATTGAATCATAGAATTTAGGTCAGAAGTTCAACCCTCACGCGCTAAATCACGCGCTATATCACATGATATACTAATGCTACAAGCGACAATATTTCCCAAGTCCAATGTACTGAGTCACATTGTAATACCGTATATGTACTTTCTGCAAGACGACAGCTGTTAGACTATTATGCAGAGATCATAAACCTATACCATTATTTAAAAACGAAATAATACATAATTCCGTAACAGAAGATATTTACCTTTTCCGTATCTTAAGCGCATGAGCAGAAACTTTAAACTTTGTCAAAATCGATCTTATTCTTTCATTATCTATTCTATTTTTAAAAAAGTCTCAAACTGAAATAAAAACAACGTTTTATTTCTTGTACAATATTAATTTGTGACTAGACATGCTATCTATCATCCACTTTTGCATAAACAATCTATAAGTCTTTTGGAATATTCGACAGAAATCGCTGGGAACAATATAATTTTTTTTTTCCAGTCGTAACTAAAGCTATTACTGCATAAGGTATTTTTACTTTGTAATGTCCAACTATTTTTGCCTCATTACGTAGTGAAAGAATAACAGAAAATGCGGTTTTTAAAGTACACATTTTATTACACAATAATAAGAACCAATATTTTATTACGTTGCATAATCTAATGATATGTAATGATACCTATCCGGTTCCCATACACAGCGACATTATTAACTTTAGAATAAACATGTGATATTCTCTTGCAAAATTATGAGTAAATTCTTTGAATTTGGCAACATTTGTAAATTCCTAGACCTCACAGCTATAGCTAAAGGAAGAGGTTACAAAAGCGTCGAACAATTAGAATAATGGTTTCAAAGACAAGGTACATTTTGTTACATTGCAGACCTGGAAGTTCATACCTTTCAGTCCTTTACCTTTCACGACTCTATGGCCTGAAAAAAGAAAGAAAGTGAAACAACAAAATCAAGCAATTTATTTCTAGACAATTAAAGTGAAATTTCAAAAGACACTTACAATAAAGTAAATTAAAGTCCAAATAATCCTAAATGTCCTAAGCACAAGTAAAAAAAATATAGAATGTTCCGAATGAATTCCAATAGCCTTAAATGTCCTGATGTACCACAATGATGTAATCCGGAATGTTTAGAATGAATTCACATAAATCCAAAAAAGTCCTAAAATATGTGAGCACTTTAGCATTTCCAATGAATATTTTAAATAAATAATTCATCTCTCTGAATTATATCTGATTTCAACAACACAACTAAAATAGATTCCTAACAGACTGATATTTTAGAATAGAAATTCTAGAATAGGAATGAATTTGTTTGCCGAAATCTGTATATAAATACACATGCCTACATAACCTATGTCACATCACAATATGAGTAATATTTATGGAAAATTACTTTGTGTACGTTACTTTTGTCACAACAAGACATGGAAATAACAGTCAAGCTGCTAAACAAAACCGGCCTTGAACTCAAATGCTATGTAAACATGTTGCTTACAAATTGAACATAATCTGACTAAAGTGCAACTTACAATAATTGACACATATTATAAATTTAATATACAAAACAGCCTTATAGATTATTTTTATTCTTTCAACATGATGCATTGTAATAAAAAAAACATTTCCTAGTTAATTAAAGCTAGACACAATTTCTAATTGATTCTTCGAATTTCTCGAATCGCGTAATTTTCCCTCATTTTGAAATAGTCACTTTCGACATCGTCGTATTAACTTTGAAATGCTATTGTGTAGAATGTTCGTGTAACTTATTCAAAGATTTTTGCAATCCTTTTGAAGTTTCTGGTAGTAAAACCATATCATCGGCATACAAGATAAGAAATATAGCAGTTTGTTTCTATAACAGCCAATCGTTAATATTTCCTGTAACATAGTAGCGATGTCCTCGAGAAAAAGAGAGAACAAGAACGGGGACATAACCTCTCCACACTGCATTCAAAAATTCTGATGATACTTATAACTGTTTTTTGCACAGGATTTCACAGATTTAGGCACATACACAATGGCTTTTGATAAATCAATAAAAGCACAATAAAGTCTTACACACACACACACACACACACACATATATATATATATATATATATATATATATATATATATATATATATATATATATATATATATATCTCTATATATATAAAACCAACAATTGAATGATCTTTCTTTAATCCTAATTGTTGATCTTTCTTTAATTCTAATTGTGCATCTGAAAGTTTATAATATTTATCAGCCCAAACTGTGAAACGTTTGTCAATATACTCGCAAAATGCTTACCTAAGCAATTAACAAGTGTAATACCCTTGTTATTGTCTACATTACTTAGATCTCCATTCTGAAAAATCTGTACAATAATTCCCTGAGACCACTGCTTTGAGAAATGATCAGATCAAAAAATTGAAATGAAAAGTTTAACAAACCTATCACCCGAAATATCATATGTACATCTTTATAAAAAACCAAGTAACGCATTGTATATTCCACAAGATGTGTGATTTTCAAACTTTTTAAAGCCACTTTTACCTCATCTTTTCTTACTTCCAAAATTCCATTGAGTCAGAATTGTTCATTTCTAATTCTAATTTATTTCTTCTCTGCATCAAACATATTCTCTTCTTAAATTTAACAACAGAGTTACATTCTTTTTTTTTTTTTTTACATAATACTAGTTTATTGTCGTTTGACAACATTAACTATATTTAAAACATCTAGGTATTCATTTTTCGGGTTGGAACTGCTAGTTGATTTATACTTGTAAGCTCTTTAGCTGCCAAGATCTTGAATTTACGTACTCCCTATCCTTGAAATCACTGAACTTGGCCACGATACGCTGTGGTTTGCATCATACACCCACAAAAGACGATGGAATGCAATTTGAACCTAAAAAAAACAAAAAACAAAACCAGGTGCGGATGTTCAGTAGTTACCATGCTAAACTCCTACGCAGGAGTACCTGGTTCAATTCCCTGACCAGGCCTGGTCGACTGTCGTGCTGTGTCCTTACATAAGACATTTTGCTCGCATTGTCCAACAAAAACTATCTAAAGCCATCAGGCAAACACCTTGAAGTGGGCTTTGCCCAATCAAACCAGAAATGTTGTTGCGCGTCTGCGCGTCTCTGATGCACACCACTTATCAATAAAATAATACAAATACATTTACTTTGTGGATAAATGCCATTTATTTAGTAAACCATCCCGTCACTTTTCCACGCGAACGCTGAAGTCAGGTATTAGTGTCTACCATCGAAAACGATTTGAATAATTAAACTACTTATTGTCAACGTTCTGTTTTCCTAATCTAGAACATATGTATTGCAGTAATAAGCTTTTACTAAACATATAATGAAATAACCTGTAAAAGAAAACTGATACTGAAGACTAAATAAAAAAAATAGAGGATAATGCATGTTTACATATCAATTATTGCTTCGTGTCAAGTTAATTTCAAAAGGTGTTTCAGCCATTTTGACGCAAATGTACCCGAAATCCATATAAGAAAGCACATCTCATTGGTCGAAATGACAAATTGACATGCCGGTGCAGAATTAAACTGTTATCTCATGTCAGTGTAGGCTGGACATGCCGCGTTTTTTGTTTCCTTTTACGGCAGTTTCAGTTGGTTAAGAAGATGTCAATCGCAGACCAGTTCAGAATAAAATTGTTAAATGTGCATTTTTTTTGCACGCCAGTAAGGCTTATGAGTTGGCATGCTTATTTACTAGAGCATGAGATGATGTCAATCTACGTTACATCGGGGACTAAAATGGTCGTGTTTGCTACTTCGTTTTGGCATTTGTAAGTGACAATGTCAACTAGACAGCGATAATATGAATGACAATGCGCCGACTAGAAAGTGACATAAACACTTTGTTATTGCAAGTATATAGCACGTTTTACACTAAAAACATCACATGCAATTTAATTTAAAGTATAGGGTAATCAGTTGCTTGAACAAATAAACAATGCTAGTAAACGTGAGAACTTTCAATAAAAGTTATTAGAAGGCCGATCCACTGACCCCGGCACTCTAAAGTTTACCTGGCAATATATGTGCAAAACTTGGCTACAGAGTCATGAACAAAGTGCTGAGCAACTCAGTCTCTCTGGGCGGTTAAGATCAAAGAATCACTTGGTTTTTCAGGACTCGCTGTACTAATTATGTGGAAAATGGGAACCAGTCCAGAAGTGGGTGAAGATGAAGCGGAATATATATATATATATATATATATATATATATATATATATATATATATATATATATATATATATATATATATATATATATATATATGTTATGGTTGATAATAAAAAGTAAAATTTTAGTAAAAAGAATCTATTGAGAGGTTGTACTATTTTAAACTGAAAAAAAAGATTCCTATTTCTAAGTTTATACCTGTGTCTCGACAACCAGTGGTGGTAGAAGGTCAGCAAGATAAGAAGAAAAGACGCCGTATACAATTTTATGAAAGTAACATGGTTTATGAAACGTTCGTCTATCTGCCTCGGTTGGCCAACCAGTTTCTGTATGAATCTTACGGAAACCCCAGATGGCCGAGTGGTCTAAGATTCTCTCCTTTAAAAATCGCTCACATCTCACCTCTGTATGTGTGGGTTCTAGTCTTGGCTCGGCCAATGAGGGTATGTGAGACAGCTTTCCGGTAGCTTCCCGTGGGTCGGTGGGTCTTCCCGAGGTCTTCCCGGGCTCTTCCTCCGCCAAATATCATGACCGCCATGCTAAAAATGGCGTTAAATCCCCCAAATCGCAAAGCGCAATCATAAATCGTACGATGCTAAACACTTCTACTGAAGGTGCAGATGAAGCAGACATTATGCCGAAACAAGGAAAATTAATTATTAGAACACTATTTTTGGTAATGTATCAACAGATATATTTACTGTATAAATGTTACAGCATTCCAATATGCAATATCACCAAAATTAGTAGTTGGAATTATACAATTTTGTTGAAATATTTAAAACTTGATTTCCTGATCCTAATTTATTATTTATTTCTTTAAAAAGTTTCCAACTGTAATTACTAGATATAGCAAGAATGAATAAAATATTCATGTAAATTCATAAGGTTAGTCACGTAAAATAAAGCATTTGAATACTAAATGTAAAAAAATCATTACATCCAAGTCTTTTTTACATGTTACTATTTACTTAAAATCGTGGACTATTGATACATTCTGCAGGACAAAAGATTTTTCATAAGTCATTTGTCCAGTACAAGTGGATCAAAGTAAAATTTGCTCAACAATGCTACTGCAAACGCAGATATGGCTAATGATTTATTAATATAAACTATCAGCTAAAGAAAAAGTCAATCAGTGAAACTGACGCCAGGCAATATGTGTAGAGATGGTTTCGAAAACCTCGCAATATTTATTTTGATGGTTGGTCTGAGGTTAAAGTAGACGATTACTGGTAATTGACATTTCTTATAGATAGATATATGTGCTGTTAAAAAAGCCTATGCTTTCTTAATAATTACTCCTGAATTTGTATTAACGAAAAAATTCACTTTATTTAATCTTCTACCTTTAATTCTCCACTCAATTGATTTCTATTTTCAACTTCTGTGGCGCATATATTTTCTGGGCTTAGCAACCTAAAATTTGAAGTTGCCACCAAAATTGTCAAACAAGTCGCCCTCTAGCTACTGAAGTTAGAAATGTAGTTGCAGCGTTGTTTCGCTATATATGTGTAAATGCATATTTGTACTCAGTAGAACGCGCATACCACTGAAATAAATGCTAGAGGAAGACAAACCTTTTTGGAAAGCTTATACTTGTTAGGCATGTAACGTTTATTAAGCGCGAAAAAGAAGGAACGATAATACTAACCTGTTCAATTACAGATCTCGGGCAGCCATTTTAATATTTTTTACATTTCATCTGATAACTTATTTCAAATAATAAAACAGAAAAAATATCTTTAAAAGTTCGTCCTGTAGCTCTGCTTCCATATTTGTTGCCAGACATATCAAATAGCAAAGAGACAAAATATGTCTTGTGCAGTAATTTCACGAGTTATGCCCTCCTGAAATGGCCGACCGTCAACAATGCATGCAATCATACTATTAGAAGTGCATTTTAAAAACTTTCAAAACTTCCACAGCTATCAGTTTAATAGGTGGAAGTTTCACATTAAAGTAGTGCAAACATCTGCCAATGCATAAATAAAAAATGAAAGCACTTACGTTCAATTTAGGTTAGGTGGCACGCTATGCAAAAAAAGAAAGAAAATAAAAAGAAAAAAAAGATACTATTATTTGTCAACTATGTTTTGACTCACTAGGTAACCGCATTGCAGTAGTTGCGCCATACCAAAAGCACATGTATGTAACTACAGTTAGGCTACATTTACTTTGCAAACTATTGTCATTAAGAGGTAACCTAATCCACTGATATTTTATGATATAGGGACTTCGTTAGCCCTATGAATGGCAAGAACAATCTATCTATCTCTCTCTCTCTCTCTCTCTCTCTCTCTCTATATATATATATATATATATATATATATATATATATATATATATATATATATATATATATATATGGGGGGATTAAAGTTATGAGGAGCCCTAGTGGAGGACTACAAAATGTGAGGGCCTAAGGCTATAGTCTTATTAACCAATGGGTTAATCTGGCCATATATATACACACATCCAGCACATCCTCAACATGCAAATACTAGATTACCTTATGACACCATCTGTGACTTATTAATAGGGAAAATAAATGAGTTTATGAACATAATAATAATAATAATAATAATAATAATAATAATAACAAACCTTCCTGTTAAATATATAATTTGTAGATAATTGTTTCTCACTATTCTCGTAACAATATGTGTAGATGTATCCCTATATTTTAATACCGATACATTATTTAGGACTGTGAACATTATATTTAGCTGTGCTAAGAAACTGATGCAAAAGAGAAAAGCAGACAACGTCAGTTAGGTGTTTTATGTTCGTGCCATATTGTTTCGACTTTAAACTTTTTTCTATTATTATTATTATTATTATTATTATAATATGAGAGTTATAACTTTCGTAAACATGACACTGCGTGTGCTCTTATAGGAATGGTTAAAAATGTTCATTATGATCTGAGATACCCTTGGGAAAAACCATAGTGCTTATATGTTTTGCAAAGTTCATGCGTATGCAAGGACTGTACATTTTCAACCGAAAATGAAGGTCGGGTGTTCAAATTCTTTCTGAATAGGTCTAGCTAACTTGAATTTGGCAGATGCGTATTTCGTCATTCTTATAAATGAATCTCCAAATTAGTCCATTATTTACGAATTCCCAAACTTTACAAGGAATTTTTCTACAACCCCCCCCCCCCCAAAAAAAAAAAAATTGTTAAATTGAAATCTTTCATTCTGGTGTTCGAAAGTTGCTAACGTCACTCAATAGCTCTCTTCAAACAAGTCTAAAAAGGTCTGATTTATCAAAGAATCACTAATGGAACTCATCCATCACTTTTGCATATTGTTAGATGGCGTGAGTGTACTATAAGATTTCTATACTTGTTTCTGTTTATCTAAGCTTTGCTCATAAGCAAAATTTCTAATATTTGGAACCAAAAGATTGATAGTACACATTCGCCATCTTGATGAGTACTATATGGGTGCGTTCCAGCATTGCTGTTATCTTACTGACATGCTGCTTCTGAAAATTATAATTACATGAAGGTATATGGGAATAATAGTGTCGTTCAGGGAAAAGATCGTGAGCGTGTACAGCAAGACAAAAATTGTTAATGTCATAGCAATTTTTTTCAACGACTCTTGATATAACATCGTAAAACAGTCAGGTATATTTGTTTGCCCATGAGGGTAATACAGCCATTTCTTCTGACACCGATCATTGTGCACGAGCAGTGGCGGATCAAGGTCGCCATTCCACTGAGACCGGAACGTGGTGCTCAGTTCTACAATAGCACAATTGAAACCCATAGGTTTTGTTGTTGTTGTTGTTGTACATTTCAATGAACAATTCAAACAGCGTTATCAGCAGAGCACGACCCCTTTGTGTCGAGTTATTATTGTCTGTAGGCTCTATACATAGGGTGTACATGTGTACATACGTCTTGTTATCCACTGTTGAGGTTGCAGGCCGAGGAGAGCTGGAAACAATTGGTTCGTTTAAGCGACTTATCTATTTGGCGTGTTGATGGTTGAGGGATATTCTAAAAACTATTTTCCTACATCGGTGAAGCATATAGAGTCTGTCTAGGCCTGGTCCCGCTTTCACAAAGCATCTCAGTTTGAGTATGTACTCATCTACGGGACTTGCATTTTTATATTGTTACGACTCTAGATCTTAAAATAATGTAACAGAAAGAAAATGAAACCAACAATGTAAGTAAAATCGACAAGCAATTTATTTCTAGACAATTAAAGTGAAAATTCAAAAGGCGCTTACAATAATGTGAATTAAAGTCCAAATAATCCAATAATCCTAAGTGTCCTAATCTCAAGGCCTAAATATAGAATGTTCCGAATTAATTATGTTAGCCTTGAATGTTCTGATATGCCAATAGTCTTGCATGTCCTGATGTGTCAGTAATCTTGAAAGTCCTGATATGCCTGAATGATGTAATCCAGAATATCTTTGAATAAATTCACTTAAATCCTAAAGTTAAGTATTAATCCAAAAGTGAGAATGAGCACTTTTAATAATTCCAAAGAATATTTCAAATAAATAATTCCTCTCTCTGATTTTCATAACTGTAACAACTGATTACTAAAATAAATTCCTTAATAGGATGATATTATTGGCATGAAGTATAGCTTAGGAATGAAATCTTGTTTACCAAACCTGTATAAATATAAAGATACGTCACCTGACAGAATATTCCAGAATATGAATAACTCTAATGGAAAATTACGGTGCGTACCGTGACTTTTCTCACATCAATAAACGGAAAGTTCCAATCTAAGTACTAAATGCTATGAAAACAAGACTGACCTTGAACTCAAATGCAGTTATGTTGTTTACAAAATGACCGGTAAAGTACCACTTACCTCATGGATACATATTGTAAATTCAATATACATAACAATATCGACATACAATTTTATGACCAGTAAATTCATGGTCAATTGTTTGGAAAACTATATTTTTGCAGTATATTTGTTGCAATTTCCAAATGACGGCTGATCCAAAATTGTGTCAAGTACATACTCAAGGTTGAGAAGTGTCGTGAAAGCTGATCGGATGAGCTTTTCGGAGTCTGCACTGCTCTTAAAATTCAGAAGGTGTGTTTAACCATTACAGTCTTAATTGTTCCGAATTTGTGTTAATACTGTGGTAATTAAAAATAGTCATACATGTCTGAATACGATTTTTAAATTACTACAGACTTCATGGGAATTCTATATTTTTTCTCCATAAATCCTCAATAACAAACAAAAAGAAGACTCAACCTTGATATGTAACATTTATTTATGAAACGAATAAATTTAGAACGTCCTCTTATTTTCATTCGATTGCTAAAGAAATATAATTGAAAAGAAAACTACGACAGTAAATGTCTCGTGAACTGAAGATACTGAACAATTTAAAACTTTCAAAGTTTCAAACGACAAACGAAATTCTGATTTCCTCCCAAGATGATAGTGTTGGTAATGGCGGTAATGCGTTAGTGGCGGCTATCACATCTGTCGATTGGCAAAGTTTGCATTTGTGCCTTTTTTTCTGTCACGTGGGAACATAATTAAAGTGTTCCCATACAGTCCAAAGTCGTTTGTCCATGGCTGTTGTTTCGCGACCCGCCAACTTCGCAGGACTGCACTATGTATAGTCGCTACGTGACGCAAACATACCGTGGCGGCCGTGTCAGAGTTGTGTAACTCACAAGGCGCATTAAAGTGGACCCATTCATATATAAATGATACTACGAATGTTCGAATACCAATTTCCGATTTGAATATTCGCCAAAAAGTATTCTTATTCCAATATTCGAATATTTGTTTCAGCACTAGTAACTAGGGCGAATACTTGTTTGTAAGCGATGCTTTTAGGATTACAACGCTTCCGCATTTTCCAGCAAGTTGTAACATTTCATTCGACTTTGTGGACTCGAGGGAAAAAGGTTTTCTCAGTAAATACGGACGTTATTGACCAAACTTGTATTATGTTGCTTAATTTTAATGACAGCATAATAGTTTCATTGGCAGTACAATACTTTTTGTGGTGAATAATTTATCACCAACAAGATTGTTTTTCCTTCTATATTGGACAAACAGTTCATTTTCACCTAAGTTGAACTTAAATGGTGTCGTCAGTACTGCTGAGAAGCTAAGTATATCTTAAATCTGGAATTCGCGGAATATTTTTGTTGTTGTTGTTAAATCTATCGTAAACATCTTGTGTTTTAACAAACTTTTTTATACCAAAAGATTTGGAAAAGATTGTTTCCTATATTCACTTTCAAATTCAGGAATGTTTCCAAAATTTAGCTATTTCTAGCTCCATGCAGGAAGCGTCATTGATGCCCAATCTGCGCAAATTTGATGAAAAATAATGGGCTATTTAAAACTATCGTTTGTACTTTGACATTAAATTCTTGATTATTTTATGTCTTTGTGACAAGATAGCTTGCATCAATATGATTATTTTTCCTCTAGAACCTCTTATTTTATCACTGGCAGATATGAAATACTGGAACGAAAAGAGAGTGCTTTCGAAATTCAAACCCAATGAAGAAAAGAATTAATGAGTTATGTCCTACTTCGATGCAATACCCAATATTGGGCTGTTCGTACAAAGTCAATTTCCATCGCCAGCGGCGTGAAAATTAATTTCACAATATTCCAGTCGGAACAAATTTTAATTTGTTACAGCAGACTCACGCTGTACTTTCTTCGAATTTGTTTGCTTTGACGAGACGTTCCTTCTATTGCATGAAAAGTATCCAATAATAGCATCCAGTAGTGCTAAAAATTCCTGAGACCCGTAGTTTGCTTAGCGGTAACGCGCGCTTTGCATATTTGATATCCCGGAATCGAACCCTCTGTATTGGCATGTGCAAGAATAAGTGCTCAGTGGTTTCTGCATTGGTCTCCGGTTTCCTCCACCATAAAGACTAACTCCACCTTAAACACTAACTCAACATATGAACCGTTGGGAGCATTCTGTATTAGTTGTGTAAATTCTTACCACATACAACTTCAAAATGAGATCTGTTTTTTGTTAAAAAAAATTGAATTCTTCTTGTTTCTCCTATTCTTATTTATATAAAACTCAAAATAATCTATAGCTTTTTTTTTCCACAAAAAGTCTTGTCAAGACCTTTTTGTTTTCTTCTCCTGAAAATACGTACAGGCAAAGTAAATGATGGACAAGTTCATAACGGCCAGGTGGGGGTGAGGGGTTCAAAATGTGTCCAAACTGATTATCTGTTTTCTACAGTCAAAATTGTTCACAATACTCCCCCTACCCCCACTCACACCCCCATTTACTTGAATGAAGCATATGATAAGGAGAAACATAAGGAAGTACCATAAATTTTGTTTGTGAACTACTAAATATCGGTTCGAAATTTATTTTGGGAAATTCTAAAGGTGCATTTCAGTTCTATGTACAGTATTTTTTTTTTTTTTTTTTACGTATTTTAAAGTTGCCGAGGTTCAGCAAATATCAGATTGGTATAGTAATTTTTAGGGTTAAAATAATTTTGATTTAATTTGTTCTAAGTGGACATGAATGCTCCCAATCGAGATCTTAAATTCTGTCTCATTACAGGCGTATTCTCACATTTTCAGCTTTTAGTCTCCATCCTTTGCAAGAAAGTAAGTAATTGATAGTGTGTCTTGAAACCTTTTTTTTTTTCTTCAGCACCCAGCATCTCTAGGATTTTAGTGTGGATGTGAGTGCAGGCCCGCCGATAGAAATTCCGGGCCCCTAGGCAGAGCAGTCATGGGCCCCAAAACTAGTTAAATATTTTGTATATAAAAAACCTGTATACAGTTTTGCATACAAAACCTGTAGTAATCTACCATAACTTAGACTCTTGCAAGGAACAAATTTTTATATTTATTGCAAAGATTAATTAATTTTTTTATAACTGAGTTGACGGCGGGCTTCTAGAAATCGCTGGGACCCTGGGCAATTGACCCCCCCCCCCCACACACACACACACACCTCGACGGGCCTGAGTGAGTGACAATTGCTTTAACTACAACAAAAATTGGTTTGTAATTCATGTAGAAAAAAAGAATTAAATACTTAGATTAAATAGTGAACAAAGACTAATTTAATATGTAGCTCCCCAATAAAGTCCCTTCCTTGTACGATTCTGGGCCAAAACTATCAATGATTATACTAAATACAAATTTAGTTTTCTGAATAACGTTCTGAAGAAATTACGTTGGATTTCCTTTACAACGAATGACATGGGTATCACAGATAATGAAAAATAGACAACGTGAATAATATATATTTTAAATTGCGGATAACAGAGAGACAAAAAAGAAAACCTAATGCTTTGTAACTCCATATGAGGATTTTCGTGAGACTTTTATTACAGACGGACGTCTAATTGCTATGATAACTTACGACAAAGATCTCTTGGTTAAATGATCGAATCAGATGATCAGTTTGATTAAAATTGATATCTACGACATAACGGAGATCTGACAGACACTGGTACAAGGTCATGCTGTGATTACCGTTCGATTCACCAATCAGATTACAGCTTTCATGTTTAAGAAAGTGAAAAACGTCATTCAGAACATAACTTTCTACCGATAACTCTCCCTAACATGAAATGCAACGCTTTATCTAATAGGTTACTAAAAATAAGTGGAGCGGGAATTCCAAAGATAACCAGAACAATAACCTTTACCGGTGCATGTCCGATCTTCTTATTATAAGCAGATCCTGATTTTAATCAGATTGATTACATGATATACATTGAAAAGTTAAATCAATCATATTTTTATAAGACCTATGCGATCGCATTAGCGATACCATTTTCGACCTACATACGTACTGTATAATTTGCATTTCAGAGCATAATGCTCTGTTTGTCTCTTTAATTTACTACATAAAAAACAAATGAACTTTTCTTCTGATGTCTAAGTATTTTTTAAAACTTTTCAATCATTTGGCAAAATAAAATACTGGTACTATTGCAATTCAAGTAAACTAACGTGTTCTGACCTGCACATGAATGGCTGGTTAAAATAAAAACGCTATGTGATGAAATCTAGTAAAATTTACCTTTCACACTCTATTGAGTTTTGATTATTTTCTGGTCACATTTCATTTGGCGGGGATAAAAACTCGTCCCGTGTCGTTAGTGAATTACGATCACGAGAACATTCTCTGTTCGAATTTCAAAAAATACTTTACCGGTAATTCGATCCTAATTGGGGATTTAAATTAGTTGCAGGAAGTACAGTAAAGAGAGTCAAGTTTCAACCTCTCAAATTTTTTTTCTTTGTGGGAGAAAACATTAAAAACTGGTGCATTACGTTTCGTCGTAATCTAAAATAATCAGTGTTAAGTATTTCATTAGATCGATTTGACATGTTAACCTCTAGGCTGTCAATCAGAAAATAAAGTAGACAGTTTTTTCCACTTTTTCAGATACACAAAAACATAATAGCGGGTTCTTCCCCCAATGCGAATATTTCTTTAAGGGTTCAATTTTCATTTGCATTATTCAACGTGGCGAGTGATTGGAAAAATCTTTAAACCCTTTTTCCATTTTCCAACCTCTATCTTGTGTTCCCTCTGTCGGATTCATTCGTGTAAATAGAGCCGTGATTCTCACAAATGGGTACTTTGTTGTAACAGACGAGCAGAAGTTGATAAAGGCACACTAAGATTAAGTTTGTTCAGTGTTAGGAACTAAAGTTAATAGTATCATAAGATGGAATTTATAGGTCATTTCATATGCAACCAATACCTTATGTGCGAAAACTAGTAAAGGATCAAGTCTCTTTATATCAGTTTTTCAGACAAAAGTATTCCACTCCGGTCATTTGGATTAAGTATTTCTCTCATACACTTCCTGTTGCTTTTATGAGAAGAAATTCTAGCCGAATCATAAGGTGCCGCCATAATCGAAGAGTGAATTTTTCTTCTGCGGTCATCTTCATTTCTCACGAGGTAAGCCATCTCAACGTCTTCAAAGAGAAGAAGGAAAGAAAGAAAAAGATACAAAAGAAGGAAGCAAATAAATACATTCAACCCATGGGAAAGATAATGACATAAGAACACGAGACACCGATGAAGAGTAATGACATAATAACACGAAACACCGATAAAGAGTAATGACATAATAACACGATACACCGATAAAGATTAATGAAATATAAAAAAGAGACTCCTTGGAAAGTCTCAGTCTACTAGATTGTGTTCAACAACTGTCGTGTGAGGACAGTACTGAGTCTCCAAAATAAACGCCGGAATGCCAATGCACTAAAACAAATCAAAACAAGACACTAGTCATTACCAAGCTGATACCTGAAAAGATTTGTTCAGAAATAAGACATCGATTGTGTCTGACAGGTCTGAAGGGCCAAGAAATCTTAATAAGGTCGTGGAGAAGGTTACATCCATCTTGTGGGAAGGGCATGGTATTTCAAGCCCATAAATAAGAAGGCTGTGGTAAAATGAGAATTAATTCCAAGGAACCTTGTAAAATATTAATTACTTCATAGCAAGAATCTATTATTAACTTTGTCACTTGCAGTCTACAAATCATTTGGTTATATGTCCCTGGAAATATAAACAATCGGCTGAAGTACGTGCTACCTGGAATTGTGAAAAACAAGCCATCTTGGCTTTTAGTACGCTTCTCAAATGAGCGGTAAAGCTTAAACTGATCCGTCGTAATGTCTTGATTTAAATATTAGAACATCAAGATAGTAATTACTTTTAAAGTCTTCCATTTTCACTGAGGTTGGATATAAAAAAAAAGACATGATTAGTTGCAGCCTATTCCATCGTTTTTAAATGCCCCGACAATATCAATGCACATTCTTTAACGAGGAACAAGCGCACATACAACTTTATAAAAGCAAAAGCAAACATAGTCGTGTGTGTGTGTGTGTGTGAAATCTAGAGCGACACTCACTTGACGTCGAGAGCTCCAGAAACGAGTGAGACATGTGCTACGGTTTTATCGATCACATGGTATAATTATATATAATAACATTCTTTTGCTGAGGAAACTACTTCTGATAATGGTTATTTAAATTATGAAGGAAAGAAAATTTCTGGTGAAAAAGAAAGAGAAAGAAAGACAACAATCAGGTGGAAAATTAGTAGAATGATTTTGTTTCGAATCGAAAACATCCATGAACTTTTAATATTCACGATTGTCGCTCTGTGAAATGCAGATAAATATCGCAGGTTCAATTAAAATCTAGCTTTCAGACTTAGCAGGATTTGCATTCCATCAATGTCTCCGTGTTCCATATACCATACCCTAATGCCCCTGACGAATGTACCGTTATTTCACTTTTACAGCGGCACATTTCAATAATTACATACTTGTCTAACTCTCAACCGTTCACAATGATAAATTTTGCTGAAACGTAGTAATCCATTGAGGAAACGAGCTCTACGGTGACATCTAAAATTACTATAAATAATGGCTTTCTGGAAAGACGCAGAGAAAACGGAAAGCACATAAAATTTTCACTCTTTATATGTTATTGAGAGAGCACAGAGGTCTAAAATCTGTCATTTTCATCTATGAAAGACACGCAACAATTTTATAGAGATGGATGTCTGTGCTATTAAAATATAAAACTGAGAAACATAGCATTCATACACCATCATAACCATGTGTGTTAGCATAAATACGTGGATTTTATATGTACTGACAGAAAGTATGGTCCGTTTTTGGTAAATTTGCAATCATCTATGACAATTGTCACTGAACTCGCCATTATGTAGGTATATTGGAGCGATGCACAACGGCAATATATCACTTTTCCATAACATATATTATATGGAAAATAATTTATTACGTCATAGCATGTTACATATTGCAGAGTTTTTTGACAGCAAAGATTCTCTTTTAGATTTGAATATTACTATTATGCAGAAAAGTGCTTGAAGCATGCGTGGCTACATTCCATACCACAGAATTGATAATGATTTTTGTACAAATATGTCTCTAATGTTTCATCTACTATCGGGGAAAAATGCTTTTCACTTGGCGAAAAACAGAGAATAAATATTCTTTGTACGAACATGGAAGTTAATCTAACTCCTTCATGTTGGAGACATTGATGCAATTTTGCTTTCGGTGAAAATATTGATGATCGATTATTGATATTTACATGAAATAATATATAGAATGAGTTTGCAAATATTGTCCATCATTCTGCAGAAATATTTTGCTTCACAAAAAACACACCACTAATTGTTACACTGATAGCATTATCTGCAATAATGAATCTCACCCACATGACTCATCCACATTGAGTATGTGTTGTACCGACGTGTTGGTTCCTTGTTTCAAAGATTTTGCTTATGAGCCAAGCTTTATGGAGCCGAACAACTGTCTAGAAATCCCATCAAGCGACAGACCAATTGGAACATGCTCGGGCAAAACTTTCCACCGATGATTGGAAAAGCACCTCAGAAATACTACAGTAGCCGCTGTATTACCAAATGTACATCGCACACTATAAGAGCGTTCTTTGCAGGCGACTCAACTGAGATGACATAATATTGGCCGAAAACTTCCCATGTTTCTTTTTTCAAGCATGACCTCAATCCAGAACATTTTTGAACTGAATTTCTGCATATAATTTCATAAAGGTATCACAATGTTTTTGTCGTAAGGGGCGGGCGATACGACCGACCGCCAGGGGGCGCCAATCCCCTTAGGGCGGAGCCATTTCGCAGAGTTTGCTATATTTTTTCCGGGGGGGGGGGGGCGGGGCAAAGGCGACGCTTGCCCGGGGTGCCGTTTCGTCCAGCGCAAACTTGCGACGGCCCTGGTTGTATTTTGCATAGTGTACTTTAGCGTGTGACTGGGTTTTCCACCATTTTCCTTTCTCTGAAAATTGCGTCACACTTTCGGTTCTCGTGAGAACACAGATAACCATCATCCTGCATCTTAATAAAAAAGTACGGAATCGCCGTACATTTTTCCCATGACGCACCGTGCCGATGTGAAGCTGCCAACCAATCACTGCAGTTCAGGTGGAAATTTTCAAACTAGTCTTTATGCGATTTGCGTCACTTTAGTGCGAGTGACGTACTGACTAACCGATCTGAAGACACATTTTACTAGTTACTGGCCAATGATATTAGCTTGTAATTGTGGCCTGGTACCAGTAAACCATTTTCGTGTGATTACCCCATTTTTAAATTGTATTACTCCAATTAAGCATTTCCGATATGGAATTTTGTAGAAAAATGACGAGGTGTTTCTCTCTCTCTCTCTCTCTCTCTCTCTCTCTCTCTCTCTCTCTCTCTCTCTCTCTCTCTCTCTCTCTCCACAGTTAGAGCTGGTATAACCTTAAAATGACTTCCTGAAATATATTAATGCATTCTGTTGCGGATAGCTTTTGAATGAACGTTGTCACGAGTCGAAACAGTCAAAGTTGTAATATATTTATCATTTTTACATAATCGCGCTGGTTCTGAAAGATTTTGTAACGTCGGCTGTACTCAAAGATCAGATTTTCACGATCTGCTTGGGTATAGAGTTTTTCGTATTTAAAAATATCCTTTTTATAAGTATTTGGTATATAATTGATGTAAATAACAATTGAACTTGTAAGAATAATGATTTTACACTGTTTGCAAACATTTGCCAGATCATTCAAAAACTATGAGCCCTCGGGCTTCGCCCTCGAGCTCAAACTTTTTGCACATATCAAACCGTGAATTATCCCTATATTGCATTATATATTTTACGATCAGTAACCACCATTGCTAAGAGGAACATCTACTTAGGAATCTTTCAATGTTTCTTAAGTGATTGAAGTAAGAATTGTTATTTTATTTGATATAATATTAATATTTGGCAATGTTTTTGAGAACATATATTTCTGTGAATATATTTTTCATTTTAAATTTTAAAGAAGAACTTTTTCTCTTGACACATTGATCACTAAATTGTCTTTAATTTTCATATTATTCATACCTTATGAAAGGAACATTTGTTTGATGACAAATGAATAGAATCCTTAACAAGTACAAAATTTCTGTCTGTCTGTCTGTCCATATAAATGCATACGCGTACACATATGTCTTGCTTCGTTATTTTATTAAAAGATATGATCTTAATTACATCGACTATTGTGTGTGGTTTGCTTTTTAGGAATAACTGTTCTCATCTAGAAATGCAGCATACACTTGGTTCCGGTTGGGAAAATTTTTTCATTCTATATTAGCACAAATCAAACACGGTGGTATTTTAGTTGTGGGCATGAGAACATTGACAATAAAAATATCTTATTTCAGAAGTTGCATAGAATACAAATTTAACTTCGGGTCAATAAACTTTACTAATGACTTTATTACTACATTAGAGGGCAAATGTTTTTTTTTTCTTCTCCAATTCGTAAATGAATAATTGTTAAACTTGTCAAAAAAGTGCGTTTCTTAATAGTTAGCTTCAAAAACATTTTCTTTTGTTATAATAGTAAGCAATTAATTCCAGTCGCTCATCTAATGTCAAAGGAAAGTCCATTGCTTTCGGGGCTTCCATTGTGTGTCCAATGAAACTTGAGTTATTTTGGAACGAGACAACTCTATAAACCAGCCGTACACGCTTTCTCAATCTCGTTAGTACAATTTGTTGCCCCAAGACGTTCTTTGGATTTGCATAATTTCTTAGATGGAATATTAAATACGCATGCAAAGCATTCAATGAATCTAATAAACATCTTCTAACTTGAATTGGCCATTTCTCGAACATCCTTTACAATATTCTTCAGACAACCAGTTCTTGTATGAGGAAAACACGCTGTGTTTGCAAATCGTTGCAGACTTGTTTTTGAGAAATCTTCCTTGGTAGTATAAGGCCATTTTATATTCTACGTGCGAAGCGAGATGGTCCGCGCCAATTAGGCCGAATATGTACTGGGCGAATGGATATAAAGCCAGATTGTGACATCTAGAATTGACTATTGCCCAGGGGGGCTGGTGTACCTATTTAGGGATGGTTGTCAGAGCAATAGAATTGTGTACGTTGTTTGTCATTAGGGTTCAAGGAGATAAATCTGTAGTCAATAATTTTTGAAGCGACAATAACTCCACGTGGTGGATTCAACGAAGCCAAGTACACGATTTGAACTCTATTTTGAGTATTTGCAACGGAAAGTAATCAATAAATGTAAAAAGAAATAGAAATGAAAAGATCTGGCTATTTCTTTAGTAAAAACTTCGACGAAAATATCCCCCAAACAGATTCCAAACGCTGATGCTGCGAGATACTTTATCAGCAGTAAAGCTTTCATGGTTGTTTTGCACGCAGAAAGTTGTATCATATCCCAAGAGTGATCGACCCTAGCCGTACGTTGCCTCTTGAAATCTCTATGGTTTACATCCTTGAGAATTAATGTGATAAGTGGAAATTACTTGAAAATCTTTATTCCTTTTTTTACAGATTTTATTTTTACAGTAGCTCATGTTATGCATAAAATGTTCATCTGATCAAATGTTTCCCCATTAAATATTTTATAGATAGCTTTGGAGTCTATAACTCACGTAAAATTGAGACAAATACTATAAAAAGTTACAGACAGATGATAATATGTCTTTTTACTCGGATCGAAAGAAACCTTGCCCCTAAAACTCCATCATGCACAATTTTAAAAAAAATGAAAGCAAAACGAGATTTAATATAGATGTCCCCAACTTTTAATGTAATTCATTTTCCATCAATAAACTGTTGAAGAAAAAGTACGGTAATTGCCTGTGTAAAGTGCGCCCTCATTAAAACCAGCGTAGATCCTTATCTGCCATCGCGTAATATGCCTGCGAATCTGGGTATCTGCACGCTCTTCACAGCTCATACTCTTTCAGAATATATCGCTGCCGTAAGGCTGTTTTGACACCTGGGTCATCTCAACCTTAGTACACATAAACCGCGCATTTTTACATTAGCACGTTGACTGGATACTACCTTACTTTTCTTAAGACAGATTGAAATCCAATCATACACAAGGATTAAAGAACCAGACTGTGTATGGTGACTCAAATGCGTTTCATTGTAACGTCAATGGTATATTCTGACGCCAGCCGTGTGCTACCTTGTAGCGTCATCATATGTGTGATCCATCACTGCAAGTAAAAAATTCCTAGCATTATCCTTAGTGCTGGATTACCCAATAGGCAGACTAAGCACGTGCTGGATTACCCAATAGGCAGACTAAGCACGTGCTGGATTATCCAATAGGCAGACTAAGCAGGTGCTTAGGTCACCAGCAAAGCAGGGGCACCCACCCACCCACCCACGCCAAAAAAAAAAAAAAATAAATAAATTACGGTTTGGTATTGTTTTTAGTTTCAATTACAGGGGGGGGGGGCACCATAATCTTTTCAGTGCTTAGGGCCTCTAATTGTCTCAATCCGGCCCTGATTATCCTCCTACGTATTTGACAAAGTCTTCACATTCTGCACTAAAACCATTGTAGAATAAAGATCGAAACAAATGCACTCTATATTGAGTTTGATGCAGTTATCAAAGTGTACGGTTTTCTCCAGGTGGCATTGTACCATCAAATTTACATGGTTGGGGCATTGATATTATTATCCTAACCAAGGGCGGTAACCCACAGTGAGGAGTATGGGCAATCAGAGCGTCCTCGACCTTTTAGAAAAGCATGCTAGAAAAAACCTCCAATGCAAATAGTGGCCATTTTTAACTGCTGTCAAACACGGAGTTGTTATTACGTCATAATAACTTCTTAAAGTCACAATGACTAGATGACGTGTTATCACTAACAGCAACATAATCAATATAGCTTTAGACTATTGAAACCGAATGATTTCTCCATTATTTTCATTACAAAGTTGCCGTGGTAACATTAAAAATTAAAAGTGCACATATTTCATTGATTGTTGAAACGTGGTTGAGTGTTATTTTTAATACTTATCAATGTATAAGAATCTGATCTTCGCACATCTAGCCCGATGTTCGTTCGCCAAAAACTTACCAAATTGGGAAGAATCACTACGATTATCTCTGAGTCTCTTTCAGAGAGTCTAAGTTATTCGACTCGCATCGGAAAGAGACGAGGATGTTCCGAATGGAGTATGAGTCTATGCTGTTCCTTCTGCTTATGCTTTAGATTGATCAGCATAGACCATGACACACCGTCGCATTGATCAGCATAGACCATGACACACCGTCGCATTGATCAGCATAGACCATGACACCGTCGCATTGATCAGCATAGACCATGACACCGTCGCATTGATCAGCATAGACCATGACACACCGTCGCATTGATCAGCATAGACCATGACACCGTCGCATTGATCAGCATAGACCATGACACCGTCGCATTGATCAGCATAGACCATGACACCGTCGCATTGATCAGCATAGACCATGACACCGTCGCATTGATCAGCATAGACCATGACACCGTCGCATTGATCAGCATAGACCATGACACACCGTCGCATTATGCGACGACATATATGATCTACCCTGTTTGGAGTTATATTCTGGTAAACAAGGTATCCTTACGGCATACTACACATGAATCTTTTCCGCTTTTGTAAATGTAAAATCAACGCTTAGTGCACTGCTTGAAATAACGTGATCATTACATTATGGAGTCACCAATATGACGTCACCTTTTGCCTATGTGTATCGAAGCGCTTTGAGCTCTGGGAGAGATTGGACGTAGTTGCGACTTCTGTTTCATATCTAACAATGAAAAAGAAAAATTCGTATACAGTTTTAATTATCGCAATAACAGTCATGTGAAAGAAAATGATAAAGTAAATGAAAAGCATTCGTGACTTTGGAAATCTTTAGCGATTTATGAAATCGGCAGGGCAGACTTTCTCTTGCAGACAACAGATGTGGTCTCAATGATCGTGTATTACTGAAAATAATTGCTCGCAAACATACCATTTCGTTGTGTATTTGATAAGAGAAGTCTATGATATTCACCCGGTGCAAATACAATAAATGTGTTAATACTCATTCAGCTATTATTTGATGGGCAATTAGTGACAGGGTACTTCTCTGCTTTGGGAAAGATATTTAACTAAATGTCTTTCAAGAAAATGCTAACAACCGTATACTATTTTTAAGTGATTTAGGATTGTCTGAACCAATAGCTATGAAAAACTATACATTTTTTAAAGAAGTTAAGCACTACAACATTTCACAAGCAATCATCCTTAAACAACTATTTCATTTTATAGCTCTAGATATTTTGTCAAGGATTACTGGGAGCCATTTTTTTTTTATCAGTAAATGATTTCATTAGAAGATGTGATAAATCATGAAAGTTTCTCTTGGTGTTTATCTCTTCATTTCGTTGAAATGATTGAAAACTGAAGTGCACTATTATGTTCAATTGTCTCAATGGATATTTATTGTTTCTTTCAAATTTTAGTAATATAGATTTATTTTGAATTCGAAAAGATAATATTTATTATAAAAGGTTTTACAGCCAAGAAACAACTTTCTTTGTCAATACTCACTCAAAGCATAAATGAATATATTTTGCGAACTCTTGTTTTTCATTTTGTATAACAATGCCTGTTTTTTTATATAAAAAAAGATTTTCAGTTTTGAACTGCTTTTCTGATATACTATTGCCCAAATAGATTTTATGAAAATGTTTAATATGCTCTCAAGGGCATGGGTTTCTTACACCAATGTACTCCTGGTTGCAGAGGGAGCTGAAAGTAGCAATATAATACTCAACTGGTTCTACAATTATAAAGAATCCTGATGATGATAAAGAGGACCGAACCTGAATCATATATGTCTGAAGTAAGTGTTCACCCAGTTGGTTTTAAAGCTGCCTTTATTCTTAAAACCACCGTCAAGTCTGGCTTCTCAACGATCGTCTGTTGGAATATTAACTCCAAAATCATCTAGATTGCTCAGTGTGGTGAATTTAGCGCGAAAGGAAGCTATGTAAGCTGGGTTAGGTTTTATCATCTTTCTTGCATCCCTAAAATTGAGTATAATCTCAACTGGGAGTGGACATGAGTGCGGTTAAAATACCACTTTCTACAAGTTAAAAACAACAGCAGTAAAACAGGATTTCTGATATTAAAGATTGAAGGTGACCAGGACCAGTTGGAAGGATTACAATGTGAGCTGACTGAGCAGGTTATTGGGGAGGCTGTTCTTGTAGACAGATGAGGTTGTTTGGAACTGCCGGTATTTAGTATCGTGCTCTCTAGTTGAAGTAGTTGAAATATATGACTGAGTAGGTATGTCAGCTAGGTGGTGGGTGATCCGGTATTGCATGGTCACTCTGTACTTTTTCCTTCTGTTTTCCCCATCCCACGTCTTTGAGCATTGATGTTACATTGCTAGTCCGCTGGTAGTCATGTTTAACAAATCTATCCGCTCGTCTCTAGACTGCTTCGATGTTGTTGATGTCATGTTCTGCAGTAGAGGCATACTAAAGTATGGGTCTAACAAGGGTTGTGTCGGCTTGTTCCTTTGCATGTGTAGGGCTGGATTTTATGTTACGCCTTAGGAAAACCATGGCGGAGTTGGTCTTTTAGGTGATGTTGTCAATGTGCTTACTTCAAGACATGTCACTAGAGATGATGATTCCAAGATAATTTACACCACTGTCCATGAATGGTGTAGTTGACAAAAAAAAAAAAAAAAAAAAAAAAAAATGCTTTTTGGTGATCCTTATCACATTTATCTGGATTGAAAGACATCTGCCATTTGGACTCCCAGTACTGAAGATTGTCAACGTCCTTGTGAATGGTAGTACAATCCTCTGTAGAACGGATGATTCTGTACAATAGGCAATCGTCTGCTAAGAGTCTGGTTGTAGATGATGTACACTCTGGCAGGTCATTGACATATGCCAGGAATAGGAGGTGACCCAAAACTTTGCCTTGGAGAACGCCTGATATGACAAGTGTAGAGGCAGACTTGATATCGTCTAGAACAACGTCTTGCGTACAGTTGGAGAGAAAGTCCTCAATCGAGCTAAGTGTGTTGTTCTTTACACCATAGTGATGAAGCTTCTTCAAGACAAGTTGATGGGATACTCTGTCAAAGGCCTTGGAAAAGTCCAACAGGACGGCATTGATCTGCTGGTTTTAATCCAAGCTCTAGGTTAGGTCCTGTACAGAGAGGATAAGTTGTATATCACATGACCTTCTTTTTCGAAATCCATGATGGTAGTCGCTAAGTATTTTGGAGCGTACGTAATGTGACATGATAGAGCCGTGTATGATGTATTCTAGTGTCTTACATATGATGGAAGTCTTGGATATCGGCTGATAGTTTGCTGGTGTAGAATGGTTACCCTTCTCAAAGACTGGTGTAACGAGGGCTGTTTTCCAGTCGTTGTGGATCTTACCACTGTACAGGGAAATCTTGAAGAGACTCGTAAGGCCAGTTGATATTTCTGTGGCAGTTTCTTTCAGTAATCTACTAGGAATTTGGTCTGGGTCAGTTGCTTTGTGTGTTTTGATGTTATGAAGCAGTTTCGTGGCTCTTTGTTCAGTGACAACGATATGAGTCATGGAAATTATATGGATAAAGCTCGGCAGAACTCTAACCTGAACCTATGTCACTTTGATTATTGGTGGGTTCTTTTGTCTATCTTTGTTATGGTCATGTAACGTCATTGTTGCGACCAACGTGTAATTCAGTCCGACAGAAGCAAGATTGTCCACACAAAGGACAGCCATGTTTAGCCGCACTGTTTGTATTGAAGTAACATGTTTGATATACGGTCGCCATTTTTGTTCTTACACAGCTGACTTCGCCCTTGAACACTCTGCTCAGGACAGAACATTTGATTCAAGGGCCACAACACACTCCTGCTTGTGGACAGAATATGTTTCTTTTTAAAAAACAACAACGGTCTAATAGTGGTTTTCAACGAATACCGGACATTCATTTAAGTTTATATATCGCTTTTCCATTGATATATCATTATCCATCGTTTGTGAACAGAAAATGTTTCCTGACGAATAGACAGATGTAACATATTCATACATTGAGGAGACACACACTCTGAATTCTTTGCATAAGATTGCCGTCCTGTGCGACAATCACATGTTTCACTGTTGCACATGGTATTATATTTATTCCCCTTTAGTTCAAAGCGACATATGTCGTCATATTATTATTTATAATTATTATTGAACATTCGATCGAATTGTTTATTCTTGTTGTTACAATTTAAACACTTGTAATGGGCATATTTGCCACTATTTTTAGCAAAAGAACATATCTAAGCCGCATCCTCATTTTGTCGCTTTTTTAAAAACAAAAAGTGATTCAGTTTCTGGGAAAGTAACCTTTTAATTTGTCCCTGGAGGCTGAATTATAATGAATGTCCTTGTTCCAAAACCAACCAACCGAGCAGACATAAACAATAAAACAAAACTTCACAACAATGATGACATGCAACAGGATTCTGAGACAAAGCTGCATATTCCCCCATACTCCATCGACTCCCTCCACGGTCCCACCCTTCTCATCACCTCCATATTCAAACCCTACCTCGTTAATAAATTGAGTTTGGAATAGCCTGACCTACCTACACTCGCAAATCATATAGCACTGACTATTTCTTTTTTCCTTATTGTCCCCTTGAGTGCTTGAGTGTTCTAGGTGTTTATCATTGTGTCCTTTATCTTAAAGACTAGCATTGTAAATGACTAACTGGCTTGCATTGTAGTACACCTGGCTTAGAGGTCAAGGGGTCTACCGTATTATGTGGACTAACATAGGATGGGAATTAAACTTGAAAAAAAAAAAACATATGATTGCGAAAAGTATCTCGTAATACAACCTAAGCAACAAATCACGGAATATACTATGTTAAAAATTGTCACAATATGTAGCATTCAACGACGTAAGAATTATTACCCTTCGATCATTTGGATAAAAGAATATAATGACATATTTTACGGTACTCCTTTGAAATTGCCAGCTGATTAAAACAAAACAAAACACTGACTAAACAAATATTAAGTACAATACGTTAAGCAACACTCAAGAGAATTATGAAGCATTATGGGTAATATTACTTGAAAATTCAACCATTCAATCATATATTTCACACTAGATATACAAAGAGGATTTCAACTTTGACTTTTAGACAAATCTAATGTATAATTTTTGCATACTTACAAAGAATTAAAGTTTTAACCAATACTGTTTCATAACTCATTAAAATATTGCTAACCTCTTGAGCATAGCATAGTATATACTGTGAGATAGGCGCCGCAATGGTCAAAACATTTCACCGTCTTAAATTGTATTTTACTTATATGATGTCAAAAAAGAGAAAGAAGTAAAGACAATAAACCTAGGCAATATGCAGAGCATTCATAAAACTTTAAAAAGAAAATAAAAATGAGGGATTTTATATTAAGAGAAAACTATGATTTGGATTCCTTGTTAATGAAATTCCGGAATTTTGCTCTGAGAAATGCCGTATGGTCCGTGTATTATGTGCATTAAACTGCGAACAACAGATCCAGATATGCCGTAACATGATACACCGACTGATCATAATCTGTTTGTTTTACTTACAAACGTAGACCCTGGTCTGCAGGTGCATAATATGATGGCAGATCTAAGTCCAAGCTGTTGGCAGTGGGTAATCGGTTCGACACTTATAAATATCGTAGATTGTCCTCGACCAATATTAAACAATTCTCGCGAAAATTAAAGACGGCGACGTTATTGATTCGAGATTCCAGTGCAATTCAGTATGCAAATACGCTACAAGAGAAGCACAGCTGTGCCCTAATCAGAATGAGACAAACACTAATTACTTGGGGCCGAGTTAGCTTCATGCATGAGGATGCTGTTATGGCCTGGTCAAAGTTATTGATGGAGTCATTAGGAGAATTTTATTTCGTTCCACCATCATCTGCAGGAACGTAATTTGACAAAGGCTTGACTTTAGCTGCGTTAAGAAGGAACCTCAGACGGTGATAAGTCGTTGCAAACCGTTCCATCACACTTTAAATGTCAACTTAAGAACAGAAGCTGGCTACAAAAGTCTTCCTCTACATCAATAACCGCACAATTCACTCGGCTTTTATGTCAAATATAACCTAGATTTTTCATACTGGACTGTTTCGGGGATATCCTGACCAGGAACACGTTTCACTTTGATCATTGGTAGGCCAGTTTGGCGACCCTTTTGTGATCGTGTATGGGTCATTGGTCCGACTAAAGTGTAACTAAGATTTATTTTCGGTTTAACCAGTGGCGTAACTTCAAATTTGGTCCCCTCTCCTCCCCGCAAAAATTCAGGGGCCACGAGGGCGGTAGTTACGCCACTGCGTTCAACAGAAGCGGGATAGCCTCCATATTTCGCTGTAAGTGTAGTTTGTGTTCTGAAGCAACCTGGCGTACAGGAGGAAGCCATCTTTGTTTCTGCTCTGGTTTTACTCCACATATTCGTATTTTGCACAGGGTTAACTCTCTCAAGAAAAAGTGAGTCCCAACATTTAGCCTATTAGATGATATGCTATTTAGAGAAGCATCCGGGAATACTTACGTTGTCATGGATCAGTTTTCTTTAAGCAGTCAATATATATCTGATGTTGCGTGTACCTTGCTCGGGATGATTATCATATGGTTCGAATGTGAAACTATGCACTCTGAGTAAACAGCCAATTTCAGAAAGCAAACATGCATACAAATATTTTAGATGAAAATTAAATCTTTTCACCGGTAAGATTTGCTTAAAATTTCGTCTAGAGAAAGACAAAGTAAGGAACAGGGCAAATATACATAATTTCGCCTATTTTTGAAGCGTTTTTGCATGTTCAACTAGGTGGATTTAAACAGGTGATAAATAAGTCTGACTTAAAAATACGATAAAATGAGCACCTAGACTGGTAGAGAATTTTATTTTAGATCATATAGGACTAAAAAGTCCCAGTCTGAGCAGTTTGAGCCGCAAAGATTGAACCTCAAGCAGGCGACATGCATGTTAGAGAGTGAAATTTTGTAAAAACTGTGGAGTGTAATCTTAAGGACCTAAAGCCACTAGATAATAAATATTCCTTATACTGCTTAGGTCATGGTTTATCGTATGTTTTTGTATTTTTTTTTAATTTGAGAGAATCAATAGTAAAAATGTAGTAACTGGAAAATGTCTGTTGAAAACAGTTGTGTGCCAGTCCATCCGCAACGCCCAATTATCATTACACGTCAAGATGATCATTTCAGGTAGGTAAATGTCACATTTTACACCATAGCAACAATTTTACACCATAGTAACGTACAGTAAATAACAGGATTCTGATCTGAAATATTTACACGTATCATTATAGGGCTTGCGCTTTCCTCTTGGCATATTTCAAGGATGTAAAGGGTCAAGGCTGTTGAGGATGAAGGGCCATAATTGCAGGACCTATTTTGGGCAAAAATGTAAAAAAAAAATCGAGGTACTGAGCCACAAATGCACTGGATTAACCTGTTTATACATTTTTCACATACTGAATACTTTACTTTCTGGACATGAAAATTTCCATTGAAAGTATGTCATCTAATGTCCAATCCAATCATTTACTTTACTCTATGGACACATATACATCTTAGTAGGTTGTCAATATAAATTTACCCCAATTCGACAAAATCATAAAATCGACTGGATGAATATTTTGTCTTATAAGAAGAATAATCATCATGAAAACGTGGGAACTTTTATACATTTTATTACCGTATGAAAGAAGAATAAACCAAAAGAGGAAAAAAAACAACGAATTTATTAAAGTTAACGAGACCTTAAGTTTCAACAGTTTCGTATTTTGCACAGGGTTAACTTTTTGAAGAAAAAGTGAGTATCTATATTGGACCAATTGGATCATATGTTATTTAAAGAAGAATCCGGAAAAGCTTACGTTGGCTTGAATCAGTTTTAATTAAACATTCTATATGTACCAGATAACTCGGGCATCTAGCTCGGAATGATTACCACAGGATTCGAATGCGAAAATGTACTAAGATTGAACGCCACGTTTTACAAATGTATAGCAAATATCTGAGATGAAATTTAATAAGTTTAGCGGGTCAGAGTTTCTTCAGATTTCGCTAGAGAAAGGCAAAGTGAAAATGTAGAAAGATTGGTTTGTCAGAACAGGCAACTATAACGAATTTCGGCTATTTTTGAAGCATTTTTGCAAGTTTACGAGCTGGCTTTAAATAGGTGCAGAATAAGTACAACTTAAGAATACGATAAAATAACCAGCTAAACTGATAGAGAATTTTATTTTGGATTGCAGGAGATGAAAAAAGGTCCAAGTTTTGGGGCAGTTTACACCGCAAGGATCGAACCTCAAGCAGATATGTCAGAGAGTGAAATTTATGTGAAAACCAAAATACACAATTGCATACATATCTGTATAAACATAATGTATATTCCTTCATATTCTTCAGGTTGGTCAAATCAAAACCCGTGTTTCTCGTTTACAGAAGTATTGGCTAAAACAAAGTATGTCATCCTAGTTTACAGTGTCCTATAGCATAACATAGTTCGTGTTAATAGAAGTAGTTATATATTCGTGTTAATAGAAGTAGTTATATATTCGTGTTAATAGAAGTAGTTATGTATTTGCGAGCTCTGGTCACTTAACCTGTTGTATCCAGTTTAAACCGATTAACCAGTTTTCATCCGCTTTAATCCGGTTTTTACAATTTTATCTACAGATCACTACGCATTTTTCATAAATATACTTTAAAGTTTGATAATAATGATGTAGTAAATAGATACGCAGCACAGTGTGATGTAAAATGTTGACAAAATGAGTTGATCTGGGCAGTATGGATGGCAACGTCAGGTTGTGGAATATTTTTTTGGCCATTTATCAGATAAGAGTATACCATACTTAGTAAAATCAATATATATGTATCATATATACGTTTAGATGCGAAAACTACTGTTGGAATGTTCAATACCATTGCTATTTGATAAAGCATTTAACACAACAAGCAATAATATATATCTATCACAATTTAGTATAATTTTTAATAACTTTAATATTCCTACTCATACTGATTAGAGATATATTTGTGGAAAAAATGCACATCTTATTGATAACGGACCTGAGGAACATAAATCTGTACATCAAGGCTTTGGATAACCTACACCAGCTGATGTGTTAAATTCTTACAAATGACATTATAATAACTGAGTTGGAACAGTTGAATACTAGAGACATATGACAGCTGAAAAAAATTAATAAAACTAAATCACCCTATACATAAATAGAATGGACCTATTTCTTTCTTCAAGATAGTAAAGGACTAACAAGTGAAGGAATAGCGCGTCTAAATCAGAGTATTAGATCATATCATATGTAATATCCATTGTATTTCAAGTACAAAATAGAACAAGTATTGCACAGGCTGTTTCTACTGCTCAAGACACCGTACAAAAGGGATATTTAAAAATTAATTTTAGGTGAACAAGGTTATGATTTAGATGAAAACATTACATTAAGATTTCAACAATATATTTCAGACTAAAAAATTAGGCATTGCTATGGAGTTGGTGGTGAGGATGTATTTTCAATACCCAATGATCTGGTGATGATAATGGGTAGTATAGTAGACTGTAATGATAATTTGCGAAAGTCGTGATATTAATTTAAACTCAGAATAAATACTACTGTAAATACTGAAGTGGTAAATAATATAATACCAGCATCTGATAAACAGAATACAACAATTCTACAAAAGATAGACAATGAAGATGATATGATTAATAAGTATTATTCACACAAACCTAAAGTACCCACAGTTGTCAGCATAAGAAAATCCGGATCATTACGAGACGCGAAGCGTCGAGTCAAGATCCGGATTTTCTGATGCTGACAACGAGACGTGATCTAGCAATCAAGATCGCGTTACTCTGATAATGATATTTTTGGTATGTACCTACTAATTTTCAGATAATTTAATAAAATCACTATATGTAGCTAAAAAAACAAGAAATTGCTAAACATTTCAACCTCTTTAATACAAACTTCATCTTAAAGCATAAACCGAATTACATTTTTGAAAAGCTGACATGCGCATGAATATTAGTTGTATGAATGAAATTTTTGGAACTACTATCACTGTCAATAACACAGATTCTTCGACGCTTGGGGGCAGCAGACTGTCAAGTGTATGATAATTCTTGTCACGAAAGTACCTGTCAAGTGTATGGATAATTCTTGTCACGAAGGTACCTGTCAAGTGTATGGATAATTCTTCTCACTCAGGTACCTGTCAAGTGTATGGATAATGCTTCTCACGAAGGTACCTGTCAGCTGTATGGGTAATTCTTGTCACGAAGGTACCTGTCAAGTGTATGGATAATTCTTCTCACGAAGGTACCTGTCAAGTGTATGGATAATTCTTCTCACGAAGGTACCTATCAAGTGTATGGATAATTTTTCTCACGAAGATACCTGTCAACTGTATGGATAATTCTTCTCATGAAGGTACCTGTCAACTGTATGGATAATTCTTCTCACCAAGGTACCTGTCAAGTGTATGGATAATTCTTCTCACCAAGGTACCTGTCAACTGTATGGATAATTTTTCTCATGAAGGTGCCTGTCAAGTGTATGGATAATTCTTCTCACTAAGGTACCTGTCAAGTGTATGGATAATTCTTCTCATGAAGGTACCTGTCAAGTGTATGGATAATTGTTCTCACCAAGGTACCTGTCAAGTGTATGGATAATTCTTCTCACCAAGGTACCTGTCAACTGTATGGATAATTTTTCTCATGAAGGTGCCTGTCAAGTGTTTGGATAATTCTTCTCACCAAGGTACCTGTCAACTGTATGGATAATTCTTCTCACCAAGGTACCTGTCAACTGTATGGATAATTCTTCTCACCAAGGTACCTGTCAACTGTATGGATAATTCTTCTCATGAAGGTACCTGTCAAGTGTATGGATAATTCTTCTCACCAAGGTACCTGTCAAGTGTATGGATAATTCTTCTCATGAAGGTACCTGTCAACTGTATGGATAATTCTTGTCACCAAGGTACCTGTCAACTGACCTGTGATAGCTAGTTAAAGTGTCAGGCTCATGCTCGCTCCCATCAAACTTCTTGATAGATAGAAGAAATGAACTAATATAGTTTTCAAGTTCTGCAACAGTAATTTCACTCACGTCTCTAAATTCGCACGGGGGGGGGGGGGACCTTGAAACCAGTTTCTAAATTGCTTCACAGCACATTCTGTTTTTCTCACAGTGTTTTTGTTTTTCATACTGTTTACAAAGTCTGACTTTTCTTCATTTGATATGTCAACAAAGGCAGGGGCCTTGTTTACTTTCGGTGCTTGTTCTGCAGGCGCATTGTCAGGAAAATCATTTAGAATTGATGGCAAACTCACATATTCATGCATGATCTGCATGTCAAAATCATCGCTAAACAAATCTTCAATATTTAAAATTTCAAATTCATCCATTATGCGGGAAAATCTCAGTAATGTTTTGGTACTCAATTTCCGAATGTGATCTTGTTTCAGACGAACATTTTGGTAATATTGTACTACTTCAAAATAAAGGAATAAATGCTTTTTTATTGTTGTTTTGACAAAAACATTGTTTGGACCTTTCAGATATTTAACATATAACACAAGATTTCTTAACTAACGTCGCTGTGAGAGCTTTGTTTACTGCTAGTGTTGGCATTCCATCGCTAGGGGCGCTGCTTTTTTCACCAGGAAACCTCGAGGGTAAAGTAGTCCCAGCCTCGTTTGAGAGTATGGTGATACGGATTTGGAAAACGATAGTATCGTTTTCCTGCTTGTAGGAATTGACGGTTAAATTCTGGCTCTTTCTTGGGTGGAAAATTGGTAGGTGTATAATAAATACATATTATTATCACAGTAACGCGATCTTGATTGCTAGATCACGTCGAGTTGTCAGCATTAGAAAATCCAGATCATTACGAGACGCGAAGCGTCGAGTCATGATCCGGGTTTTATATGCTGACAAAGATAATATAATGATAATTATATTTTTGTCATATACCTATCAATTTTCAGATAATTTCATAAATCACTATATGTAGATGAAAAACAAGAAATTGCTAAACAGTTCAACCTCTTTGATACGAACTTCATCTTAAAGCATAAACCGAATTACGTTTTGAAAAGCTGACATGCACATGAATATTAGTTTTATGAAGGAAACTTGCGAAACAACTTTCACTCAGCTTGACTACAATCACTGTCAATAATACGAATTCTTCGATGCTAAGGGCAGCAGACTCATATCTGTGATCAACAGTTATTATGCAGTTCTCACATTTTGCATCACGGAAGATTTCAACAGCTGAATGACTCTGGAAGTTTCTTTCGGAGGCCAGGTTGACAGCGGTTGAACTGTTTCTGGTGGAACATTGTGAGAACCTCCGATGGGGACTTGACATGGGAATGACAACATTATTTTGAAAGTTATTTACAGCAGGATTCGACATATTGTTTGAACTTGATGATACAGATTTGTTGCAGAGAATGTTACTCGTTTATAATTTCAGATTCATCCATTATACGGGAAACTCACTAACGTTATCAATTATGAACTTATGTAATAGGTTGTACTGTACAACTGTAATGTTTTGGTACGCGATTTCCGAATGTGATCTTGTTAGTGTTGGCATTTCGAGGATCAAGTAGTTCTAGTCTCGTTGAGAGTTTGGTAATAGGGAATTAGAAAACGATGGTATCGTTTTCCTGCGTGTAGGAAAAGACGGTAGAATTCTGGCTCTTTCTTGGTTAGAAAATTCTTTGTTATATAATAAAAGCATATATACATAGTTCTTGAGGTCGCCTGGAACTTTCTCCCTCTCAAATCCTTGATCTGGCAGTTGTCATTGGGCACCTCAAGACGTATGAGGCGACAGAAGAGACATCTCATGACATTTAACTACTTACTCTCTTGCTGCTCCTAGAATCCTACATCTATAACAATGATCTATTCAGTTCCACGAGCATATAACTACGGTATTATATTGTTGTAATTCCAAAGTGCATCTAAGACAAGCTGTTACATCTATTACAACTGTAATGTTTTGGTACGCGATTTCCGAATGTGATCTTTTTTCAGACGTACCTTTTGGCTATATTTTACTAGATCAAAATAAAGGAATAAATGTTTTTTATTGTTGTAGTGACAAAAACATAGTTTAAACCTTTCAGATTTTATACATAACGCAAGGTTTCTTAATTAACGTCGCAGTGAGAGCTTTGTTGACTGCTAGTGTTGGCATTCCGTCGTTAGGAGCGCTGCTATTGCCAACAGGAAACCTCAAGGATAAAGTAGTTCCAGCCTCTTTTGAGAGTATGGTAGTACGGAATTAGAAAACGATAGTATCGTTTTCCTGCTTGTAGGAAATGAAGGTAAAATTCTGGCTCTTTCTTGGGTAGAAAATTGGAATAAAAAGAATTATTGTAACGGCTCCTACCCTACTATAGTGGCTACAAATTAAAAATGTATTTCATATTGATTATCTCTAGAATATCACAAGCAAATTCATTTTCCCGATTTGCCTTCAATAAATGACAGAAATATCTTTGAAAGGTACTAGTGAGTTTAGTTTTAAATTCATAGAAAACAATAGCTATTACTTATGGATTTGACTATGCTACAGCACATTTTACTGAATGCAAGTTACACGGTATAGTTACCGTAGACTATTATGTTATTAAAAATAAAGTCTGATTTATATTCATCTCCATTCTGAATATGATTTAAATTTTGATATTGTATTATTAATGAATGAAACAAGTATATCTTATGAAGTAAACATGAATAAAAGAAATTGTATTAAGAACAATTTCAACTACTCTAACTCTAGTAATAAGATATTATTGAATACAAGAACAAAAAACATACTATTTAGAAGACAAAAATATTGTATTTTCTTTCAGTTAGGAGCAGTTGAAGATGATAAACTTAATAATGCAAACTTAATTTTAATGTTGGTTTCAGAATAAACATTTACTATCATTAAAGATGAGAATGGAAAGTTATGCGAATTTAAACAGAAATATCATCAATCCCAGGGCTGATATCTTTAAGAGGTCGTAGTGATTTAACTTTTGAATACTCAGGGAAATATGATAAGAACTAGATACTTCAATAACTAGTTAACTAAACATGAATAAGAACTGTATTTTAAATTTTTAGCTGATGCGTGAAATTGACTGATGCATCTACATGACAGTTGGTACTATGACGTATTCAGTATCAAATACCAAAAACTGTGGAGGAAAATAATTTGAAAGATATTAAAACATTGGAGAGAACAAAAGATAAAAGTAAAACTTATGAATATAATAAGGATATTTCAGATGTTCAGGATGTAATTTAAAAAAACGAACAATTTCTATAATAGATTCTTTACAATAACCAGAAAGAATAAAACTCAATAAAATAGGCTAAATGTTAAAATACCGGCCCATTTAAGAGCACTAGAGAAATCTTTTAAAGGTTATACTACTTTAGAAGAATTCAATAAACTAGTAAATAATATAATTGAAATTAAAAAAGAATTAAACATACAAATTGATGATAGTAACAAAAGGTCATATAAATTATATCAGACACCTCCACGAAATATATTACGTTTTGATTTTAATTATAGACCGAAAGGTCATGTGCGGGCTGACGATAAAACAACACGATATACTTATGCTAGAGATGAACCACCTTGTATAACTCATTAAAAGGCTTTATATATATATATATATATATATATATATATATATATATATATATATATATATATATATATATATGCTAGCAAAACAACACCACAAACACTAGGTACTATGCCACTATACACGGAATCTAGTATGCTCCATCACATTTTTCTGAGTATATTTTACATAAAATAAAAAAATAATTTCTTGTTATGCCATTAACAAAACACAAAATCTGGTACATATTCAATTTTTGAAATTAAAACTAAGAGACATATAATTATATTGAATCTGAGATCAATGATACTAATTATGCAATTAAGTTTGATATGAAAAGAGTTTTAGAATTAGAATATCGAAGAATAAGAGCAACAAAGCATATTATTTAGAAGAAACAGTATTTTATATCTTACAGTAGGGCTAGTTAAAGACATTAGTTTAAATCAATTACAGTAGGGCTAGTTAAAGACATTAGTTTAACTCAGTTACAGTAGGGCTAGTTAAAAACATTAGTTTAAATCAATTACAGTAGGGCTAGTTAAAAACATTAGTTTAAATCAAATACAGTAGGGCTAGTTAAAGACATTAGTATAAATCAACTACAGTAGGGCTAGTTAAATACATTAGTTTTAAATCAATTACAGTTAGCTTTACTCCTGATGACACCAGGCAAAGTTGCTATCATCAAATTAGAAAAGTAAATAATACATTTATTAAATACGAGCAATGATATTTGATTACACAAATGATAAATTAAAACAACAAGGTTTGGTAACTCAGTATTTAGGTAATTTGATACAGCTTTTTCTCGATACACACCTTCGAATCGAAACGATAGTATCCCTTTAGGAAAACATATCCAAACTACACTTAGTGATTATTACGAAGAAACTTTCTAACGAACATATATGAATATTTTTTTACTGCAGTTGTAATGGGAGTGTTTGTATATAAATTGCTTATGAACTAAAAGAAGGGTAAATAAATTGAACTAAGCAAAATGTGGCAAATATACAACTCCTCACAAACAAGATTAAACACCAGAGGGTGTTAAGCATCTTAATCCAACACATCATTGTATTACGCACACTCCAAATAGTATAAAATCTGAAGAGTTTTTACAAGTTGTGATACCTAGGCTAGGTCAGAGTGTTTTAATTGTATCAGGTAGTTTTGTCTTATCGTTTAATATAAAGGTTAAGGGAGATGCAAATAATTCAGTTTGTAACAATGCTGGAAAAATGCTGATTAAAGACATAACCTTTTCTTCCGGAAGTGTTGATATTTTAAACTTAATAATTACAACATTTTCATGACATTAAAGATTTGTGGCTACCAGCGTCTGTATGGACAAATAAAATAGGGTAAGGTATAATGAACGAAAAACTTAGAAAGTTAAAGATCCGGAAAAGGTAATGCACCAAAAACTGCTACAGAAGCTACTCAGTTATTGCTTTCTCAAAGAAATTCATAATTCTACTGGATTTACAGATAGTGACAGATACTCAGGATTTGAGATTTATGATTACGTTGAAAAATTATTCAGAAATGATACAAAGTGCAAACCAAGATTATGAAATTTAAAATATTTTTGTTTCCAGTGCGACAGGATTACTTCTGAAATATTCTCTAATTATGTAAATGAAAGGTACAGAAATGGAATTGCTTTCTTTTATGATTATATTGCAAAAGAGAGAATTACTAATATTGCGGCTAGTTCGACCTTAACAAATGTAATACTTGATTCACCAAGAATGAGTCTAAAAATGGAGTCTTGATACTCTGCAAAACGGACAGAGAAACTGATCCTGAGAAATATTTAAATCCAGTAGTAGAAAAAAAGATTGATGTGGAAGGAATACTTAACATGTTTTACTCAAAAAGGGTATATGTTGAATTAGTAATTTACAGAGGCTTGAAAATTGTCTGCGATGAATACCAAAAAGACGTGTATATTAGTGATATTTGTGTAAAAAATGTTTATACTGATCACTGTGATAATACATTGCACGGAAGAGGACATAGATTAGCAAATTTTTAACAAGAAATACGAATACAGATAAACAGAAAAGAAAAGGTAGATGCACACAATATGAATATTTATTTTGTTTCTGATGCACAGCTAAATATACAGAACAACAATTTAAAATATATTGTGTTCTAGATGCGACGAAGTCTGATAAAGGTCTTTACGTTCTGTTTATACTTAATAAATCTAAAAGAACCTCATAATATAACTATATGTGGTGTTACAAATTCCAGAAAAACAAGTTTTGCACTAGATTTGATTGAAACAGGATTTAATACCTTTTTCTAGATTTTTAAAAATGTAATTGTAATTATTTCTCCAATCCTTATGTACAATAAGACTTACAACAGAAAATGGCGTTTTAGTGACAACAATGTAAATCTAATAGATCCTGGTAATAAATTAGATAACTGGCTAGAATTATTTTTTAGTGTATACCAGTAAACTAATATTTTTTTATTTTTAGACGCTTGTGCGAATTTAGATGATGTAAAACAGAAAGCAACAAACATAACAAAGCCGGCACTCAGTGGTAGGCATTATGAACATCTTCATGGGTAATAGTACAAAAATATAAATCTGTCATAAAAGATATCATTGAAACTGTTAAATTTATAGCAGTCTCTTACTCAAAACGTAAAATGTCTATCAAAAACATTTTTAATGAAAATGATGTAGTAACACTGGTTATTATAGATGAAATGGTTGAAACGTTAAAAGAAAAGAAAAGAAATACACTTTCAATTCGTCTCGAATATTCCTCTGATTGCAAGCTGATTACTAATTGAATAGTGCATGTTCTAACATTTTATATATATCTCTCTCAATGTTGTATGTCATTCAGTTCCTTTTAATTGTCTTTTGCATCAATAATACCCACACTTATCAAGTTAAAACATTGTATTTACTGATCAGGATCTGGATGATTAGTGATGATCGATGTTAGGGTGTTGTATTTCTGCTACTTTAGTGAATTCAAGCCATTCCTAACAAGATTGTATTAATAATTAATTCATCCCCATTCTTTTTCATATTGTTTGTATTTGATCTTTGCTTTTATGACGATGCTCTTTATTATACTAGCTCTTACAACCTTGTGATTCTTGAAAATTTATCTGTTGGTTTTTGTTTATTAGAATCTGTACATGATTTAGGATCTTTTTAAATATTCATGTTTTAAACTAAACAACGTTTTTGTCATCATATTGTGAAAGAGAAACCTTATTTATTGTGATATTGTATATCTCTTGATGGTATGATCAAATTCAATTTATTTCTTGATGATTTATAGTTGATTAAATGAACAATCTTTGTACATATCTAATTTGATATTCAATTAACAACAAATTTCTTAATACCCTTGCATATTTTTCTTTTCTTCTTTGTCAGTCCTTAAACCATAAAGTTTATTTCTAAGGCCACACAATTCTTGTATTGGTATAGCATTCATTTCATGTTAAACAATCCATGAAGTTTCTTCTTAGCTAATGGTATTTCTATATATGTTATCATTTTTGTAATCGCTTGTGTCTGTGTTTTGTTTCATATCATTGTAGAAATTGTCTGTTGCAACAATAATACACTGATAATCTGTATCGGTCATTACAAGTTTCATTTTGTCACCATATTGGTTCTTGTTGTAGTAAAGTTAACTGGCTTTTTTATTGTTCAGTAAAGCAACCATACATTGGTTTGGCTACTTTTATTTTTTGGTCTTCAGACTAACTGCCATATCTTCATCTATTATTGTTCTTCGTGTAACTGAACTATCCTTTGGAAATTTAAAATGTTTCTTTTATCAGCACATAATTTTACTTTAGCTATCTTTCTTAACTTTTGCATTTGGTTTCCAAAGAGAGCATTATTCATTAACTTAAAAAAGTATGTTTTTGAAAGTCATTGTTTTTTTTTTTATTTGTTCTTTTTGTTGTTGTTGTTGTTGTTGTTGTTGTTGTTGTTATCTTAAAGATGTGTTTAGCTCTATGCATGATTTTGGCAAGGGCTCTTGATAAAATATAACCGCTCGTTAAATCTTATTTAGTTGTATTCCTAACAGCAGATTCAACTTCAAAATTTCGATCACTAATATCATATCTATCTTTGCTTTTTAACAAACATAATAATTTGGGTACTAAAGGTTTTGTACCCATTTTATCTTCTATCAATTCTTTTGGTGGTGGAGATAAATTATCCTCACTAGAAATTAATTTTTTTCTGGTGCCAAAGGATAATCTTAAAAATAATCGGGCACATTTTTTTGTACTTTGAAATGGACTTCTAGAATTCCGCCAGTTTCATGACAATCACTCCGAGACATCATTTGTTTATTTCCTCTTCGCATACCCTTATACAGTTTCTAAGATGCATGGGCTGGCGCACGGTCCAACCCTGCACATTGTTGGAATATAGGTACATACCATAGTACCTTGACCTTGACGTATTGTATTCTCCATTATTGTTAATTTCGTTATAATACTCATGCTTTGCCTTAGTATATCTATTAGGTATCATACTTATTCCTCCTCTTATTACAGATCATATCATTAAAAACATATCATAGTATGTCAGCAATTCTAATTCTACCTTACTTATTTTCAATGAGCTAGTCCTGGTGCACTAAAATAACGTGCTGGGTCTAGTTTATAACTATTCAGATCAGACATATCTAAAGTCTTCAAAAATATCACAAAATATTAAAGGATCTTTTTTGCCTAATAGTTGTGCAGATGGCCAAGAGAATTTAGTTTGAAATGTTTTATAACATCTTTTACATATTCATAATCTACTGTGCTAATCCTGATCAGGAGAATTTTGAATAAACATTTCTCGACTGCTAGCAGTTCAATTTCGTTAAATCTTTCAAATGATTCCATATATTTGTATGGAAAATATAATTTCTCAAAATTCTAGAGAACTTAGGAACTTCTTCAATTCTCATAGTCTCTATTTCCCCGAAACGTTTCATTGTTTCTGTGAATTAATCATTCTTTAGATTGTTAGCAAGTTGCTCTAATAATTGACCCATAAACCGGTAAACATCGTATTGGTTTTTTTTTTGGCTTTTTTTGTGTGTGTGTGTGTGTTTTGTTTACAAAAGCTTCTTAGGGCATTCTTTCTCAAATCTATCAACTATAACATCCTTTCTAAATGATATATACTTTTCATCAATATTTGGTATTACTGAGATTTCTTCATCTGGATGGTTTTTAAAAAGGCTTTGATAATGAGATGAGAATCATATCCAGACAAATTATGAATAAATAGTGGGATATATTTCAAATATTTTCAATTTAATTTACGCTGTAAATGTGCTGGACCTCTATATTTTCCAGTTAAATTATCATGATCTTTACTTTGTAATTTTCTTTGTCACAGCCTTTTTCACAGATAGGTCATATATTTTTCGAATTATAACGCTTCTTATCTTTATTAGGGCATATTATTTCAGCAGCGCTATTTGGTATTAGTTCTTGGTCAACAGCTTATTTTTTTAAAAATGGCCCTAAATATTCATAAACTTTAACTATACAGTCTTCTCTTCTGTAAACTGTTGGATAATACTGCTTGTGAGTTGTTTTAAGATAGAGACAAAAATCCTGCTTGTATGTGTTTTGCTCTTTCTATTGACGTATTGGATGTCAGGATTGCTTTGGAGTCGTGCTTGTACTAATAAGTACTCTTTGCGGCCTTAGTACTTATTAGTTTCAAATTCAGAATAAAGAACAAAAGAATATTTTAATTGCTTTTGGAAGTTTGTAAATTTAACGACCGACCGATCTTTTGGCATTACATCTGTTGTGTTGAATGTTTGGTTGCATAATCTTTTGTGTTCTTGTAATTTTTAATTCAGAATTATAAACGTTCAAGGACTTCTTACAAAAGAGTTTGTGATTTTTATGTTTGCTAACTTGAGATGAAATAAATATTGATAAATCTTTTAATCCACGATAATTATAATGATGACAATTATCATTGCCACTTTTAAATATGTTTAAAAGATCTACATGTCTGTCTCATTCTCATATTCTAACTGATCCTATACGTTTTTTCAACTGCTTCAGAGGCATTGACAGATATATCAAATTCATTTTCAAATGTTTTTTAAATAGTTTGTATATTTACCAGGCATTTATTAAATGGATGTATATATTTATCAGTGTTATATTTTTGTGGCCTATACGAATTATCTCTAGGCGGGTTCATACTTGATTCTATTTAATACGAAAATCATCTATTCTCTTTATTTTGTACATTAAGACAGACATTTTTATTTTTATCCAATCTGTTAAATCAATGTATTACTTTCCTGTTTTTAGTCTAAATAGATCAACATGAAACGTTAAATAATTTATCTTATTTAAAAACAAATGAGTATCAACTGTTGTTTTATGGTCAAATTTTGTACCTAATATATCAGACAGTTCTTCAACTTTACTTTCACTTTTATTATTGTTCATAATGGTTTACACTTGTCTTTTATGATACCAATCAACAGAATGATAATGATATACTCCTGTCATGTATAATGTTTACATATTTAGCTTTTGTCATACATATTTAACTTTGTCTGTGATTGTAGGATGTAAACAACTTGTTTACTTATAATTTGAGATCAGGGTTGTATTGGTTTACAATTAGATTGATTTTTCCACTAGAATTACTGATTTTTGTCATGTAGGCATATGCTTTTCTAGGAAATTCTGTCAGGTGACCTGTGTTTATGTATAGGAGTTTGGTAAGAAATATTTCATCCTTGTTCTAATGGTCAGTCTATGAAGAGTCATTTTAATAATCAGATGTTCATAGTTGTGTTGCGAAAATCAGATCCAATTCAGAGGGAGGAATTATTTATTTAAAATATTCATTGGAATTACTAATGTCTTTATTCTTGTTTTAGATTGATACATGGCTTTTGGATTTTAGTGAATTCATTTAAAGATATTCTGGATTACATCATTGAAGACTACTGGCAAAACAAGACATTCAAGACTATTGTCATATCAGGACATTCAAGGCTACTGGAATTCATTCGTAACATAATATATTTTTGGACTTGTGATTACTGGCACATCAGGACATTCAAGACTACTGGCACATCATGACACTCAAGGCTACTGTAATTCATTCAGAACATTACATATTTATGTACTTGTGATTATTACACCTAGGATTATTTGGATTTTAATTTACATTTATTGTAAGTGTCTTTTGAATTTTCACTTTTATTGTCTAGAAATAAATTGATTGCTGATTTTACTTGATTTTGTTGGTTTCACTTTCTTTCGGTTACATATGTTTAGGCCATAGAGTCGCAACACTCCATCTTCATCTGTCGTTCTTATGAGCTAAATCGTTAAATTGAGTTCGACTTTTACTGAACCTAAATCCCTAATTCTTCTAGGTGCTATTTTTTGCATAAAATTGGCTCAGCTTCTTTAAAACATAAATAAAAATGCAAGTTAGTTTCTTTTCCAGCTTCAAATCTGCACTCATTTTTTTAAAAACGAGACTTGTTTCTTTCTTATGATAATTTTTGTTTCACTTTCATTCATAATTCTCTTTTTATTTCTCTTCTAGATGGAAGACAAATTAGAGAAAGCTGTAATTTCCTTCTTTCAGATTTTCGGTATTTTCTGTATCAAACAAAATCTGAGCCATTTACATAGTACTATTTTCTTCCAATCAAACTTTTTTAACAAGAATTCTTCCAATTTTAAAATTAGTGTGAAATTGACTTTTTATGATGCAATATTCAGGTTCTTTTATAGCTTCTTCACATTCACAGGTAACTTTTGTTTGTTTGTATTCTCTGATTTCCTTATCTCCTCCATTATAATATCATTGAGATTTCATTACGTTTGCACAATCTTTAGATCGTGTATAGTGCGTATTTCGACGCCCCATTTTATCAAGAGATTCAATTTGATAACACGCATAACATGGAATTGGTTCCATTTATATAGTAGAAAGTATTTACATATGACTACTATAGTGATTTTTAGGACTATTAATCAGGACCTACTGGACGGGACGCCAGGACTACGCTTCGCTAGTGACACACTAGTTTTTTCCGTCTCCCAACTATTGAAAAGTTCGTCACATCCTTTTCATTTAACCAGCACATATTTTTACTATTTTTTTGTGTGTGGCTCTTACAATTTTCTTTATCTTGAAGCCATCATCCTGCTAGTCGTGTATAGGTAACTCCTCCTCGTAAAAAATTTCCTCAATATCCTCTCCCTTTAAATCTTCTAATTTATATACCACAATTACTTTTCTGATTATAACAATTTCCTCTGGTATATTAGGAAGTTAGCCTTTAGCATAAATATACTTATATTTTCACATCGTGACTTTCTCACCTATTCTGTAGTTCGGCATTCCATAGGCATCTGGAGTAACATAACGTAGTACGTTATTCAATACTTTAGATCTGTTATCTTCCTTGCTCGCTTTGATTGGCGACATGTCTATTGATTGAAGGTATTATTTATTATATCCATGAATAAGGATTTAGAATATATCTACCCATTTCATTTTCAGTAAAATACTTCCTCGTTCTACTCTTAAGAGTTCCATTAAATTTTCCCACCTCAAACGCTTTTTTGTTAGAGTGATTTGAAAAAATACACAATATTTCCCTAAAAGCATGATGTATGTCATCTGCCTTTTTTTTCTTTTTTTGCTTTCTTAGCTCAGGCATATTTTGAAAAGACATCTACCACTTTCAATATACTAGACGCTATTCATGTATACAAGACTGTTTCGCTTATTTCATACGCCCGTTTTATCAAACCAACCGGACGTTTATGGTCCGTTACACTCCGTTCTTTGTTTTTTTTGTATGCCGTTTAAATATAAAGGTTTTATTACTTTATTAATACTACTCTAAAAATGTCTTATTAATTATGAGGGTTACACACTACGATGGAGCTATTTGTACCATGCATTTTTATGAGAGCTAGCAAAAGTCAGTTTGTATAAACTTTGATTTTGTAATAAAAATAGATGCATACAAGACTGATACACTTTTTTCGCATTAGTTTATTAGAATATATAAATATTTCTTTTGGGTGATAATGAAACTGTATAAAGTTTTGAAGACAGTTCATATCTTTAATGGCTTTTTCTCTGCGTGATAAAGTAAAACGTGTAAGTGCTGTTTCTTTTTAATAGACCTGGGTATTTATGACAGTACGAGAAACGTGACTGCTTCTCTGTAGATATTATTATTATTAAAAAGTTATTTATCTAAGCAGGCTGGAAGTGTATTCAGTCCCCATATACGCTAGAAATTATAGTATGAATATCTGAGTCAGACTGGCGAATCGCTCTAATAGTCATACTTTTCAACCAAAGATTGATGGTTCAATCCCAGGTTTCCGCCTAAAATATTTTTCATATATAAATGAGCCTCATCCTTCTGCCTAAAACTATCCCCATAACAGCAGATCAAAACACTACACGATAAGTTTAAAAACATAAAGAAAATTAAAAATACGTAAAAATTACGTTGCTGCGTATACGCTAAATGAAGCAGCCCAGGTCAGCCAGAACGACGTTTAGAAGGTGCTGGTCTTGTGCAAAGTAAAGACCATGAGAGCTTTATAACACAAACAACATATAAAGTCTAAATTAGCCAAATGAAGCAACCCAGGTTAGAATGGCGATGGAAAGGTGCTGGTCCCATGTATGACTTGCATAAAGAGTCGAGTGAAACTAGGAAAACAAAAAGTCCGAAGTGCGGACAAATTACTATCTTGTAGGAAAGAGATTTTCAAAAGAGATGCCATAACCTATGGGTAAGTTATTTCTTTTCTATATCTATCCACAGGATTTAGACTGTAGGGTGGGCATCTTGGAAAAAAGTTTCATAGTTAATTATATTGGTAATAAAATTTGGGGATAGGCACGGGTTTTTTATCCCACAATTGTTGGTAGGGTATTTGGGATGTCCCTGTTATAAGAACTATTTTGACGACCACTGAGCCAGGTATTGTTGTTATAACAACTAGTTTTTTGACAAGTGAAACAGGTTTTTCTCGTAAAAATTGTGACGACCGTTGAGCTATAATTCGCATACAGGTTTTCCTAAAATTAAATTGGACGACCACTGAGCCAGGTTTTTCTCATAAAAATGTGATCACCGCTGAGCCAGATTTGTTTTATAAAATCTTTGAATGAGAAGTGGTCAACCAATTTAAGCTGGGTAGAGGAGGTTAAGAGAGCCAGAACTCTCAAATATATAACTACTAATAGATTTGACTTACATAATGTCAACCGTAGTTTGCACGGAAGACACACAACTGGGAATATTTTTTCGTATGGCGGCAGCGATCGTAGGTTAACTTTATACACAGTGTAAAAAAAGAAATTTTTCCCCTCTTCCCCATCCCCGATCGGAGATTGGTTTCAGAGATCGAATACATCTCAAAGCTGGCTCTATATGTTTACCTCCGTAGAGCCGTGTCATACTTGAGAAGGAAGGTAGTAAACTGTGAATGAATCTGCCTTATTTAGATCAACGTAAACGCTATAAAAACTGGCGCTTTTAATAGAATTGCCGACTAAAACTCCGATGTAACCCATTCTAATCCTAATCCTAATCCTAATCCTACCCTCTCTTGGCATAATGAATCTGATCCACACATTACTTGTCCAGATGGTGTATGTATAGTGTGTAGACCTTTGGGTTTCCTCTTTCAAATTAGTTTCCTCGTGAGCAAAGTCTTATGAAACAAAGAACCATTGTAGAAATCCCATAGTACACCCATGACATCAAGCGTTAGACAAGAGTGATGTTGAGTTTCATTAGTATAGCGTGCCTGAGATTCATTATTATGTATCAAATGTCTTAAAAATTATATAGTCGCAACTTTTATCGTTTTCTCCTTTTATATAATATCTTCCAAGAAAATCGATCTCTTCCGTCGTTGAAGATTTTATAAATACCGCATCCATTATTACACAACATAATCTGTAAATCAAATGAGAGGTAGTAATATTGTCATTAATGTTTCGCTTACGACCAAGTTCCACTGGTTGAGGGTGATAAAATTCTCCTCTGCGTATTCATCAAAATTCTGGTAGATAGAACAATTCCTTTGTTTTGATTTTCATTAGAGTTTATGGACTTTTTTCCTAGTTATAAAACTTGACGGCAAAGTGATGCAAACTTGTCAGTAGCAACTTGCAAAACAAGCGATTCTTAGTACAGGGGAATACTTTTGACTTTTTCCGGGATGTGGACACGCTATTTTTCGTCGATTGCAAGTTCAAAACTGTTTCAGAAAGCATTAGTTGTTGCTAATTGCAAAAAAATAAAATAAAATAAAAAAACAAACAAACTAATTACTGTTCCGTCTGCATTAGCGATAGCAAAACATTGACGTTACTTTTCAGGCGGTGATTGGGTGTCAACAATGTCAAAAACTTTGTGTAAAAGTGTTCTATTCTTAAAAGTCATTTACATGACCATATTATGTTTTAGGAACTCTTAAATACATTGAATTGGAGACTGCATGGATTGATGACCAACATAAGTTTTTCGTACCTAAATGCCTGCATTTCTTGATCAATAATTGGATTTTATATTGATAAAAAATTTACTTCAATTTGCAAATCAGATATAAATATTTAAGTATCATTAGACATATGATAATAGCCTGCGCGACATTGGTTTACATGAAAGACTATCATCTGTAGTCAATAATCGTTGATTAAAATGGCATCGCGAATGAAATATGGTGCTGCAACTAAAATGTATTAATGCAATCATCCTGAAAATGATATAAAGAAAGTTCCCTTACACGGTCGTTATTAATTCTATGCCATTCTTTCCTTCTTTAACCCAAACACCGTGTATTCAACTCATCATGGTCAAGGCACTCGTAATGTTAAAACTGCTGCCACGATGTCCCGTGGTAACTCTTTGCAGGGGTGCGCAGTCAAACTTTCCATCTATTTCCGGACATTTACTATTTCAGCAATTTATTGTCAGCATTTTATTTGGTTTTATTTGCTTTATTTCAAAGTTCTCCCCTTTTCAAAAGGATATTTTAATAATTAATTTAGGAAATTATTATCACTGCCAATTACGACCCAGACGACAGCTACGTTGCACCTGATTGTTCAACGGCGACCACCTCTCTAGGGTCATAACGTCTGGCTACTCATGTGCCGAAATTTTACATTACCAGAGCCTTGAACATTCCAAAGTAAATCGTATGTATACTCTTCGTGTTAACGGATAAAAGAATAGTATGACAAAATAAATGTCCAAATGAAAGAAACTGTATTCATTTTCATTAATACATCTTTAGATGCAGCACTGGATACCGGTAATGATGACATTTGAAACCAAGTATAATAAATATAAAATGCATGAAGTGTTTTCAGCTTCATTTGTCAAAGGAATGCAAGGTTTCTTTTTTCTTTAGAATCTTTTGAGTTTTAAACATTTCGATGTTATTCGTGGGAAAAACAACAGAGAACGACAAATATATGTCAGGTGCAAAATATGTTGTGAGCTATTTAACTTCTTTATCTATTTTTGCTACTCATTGTCCCATTTAAAAAAACTTAAAGCCGTTATCTGGTGATAATCGCCTTAATGTTTTTTTTTTTTTTTTTTTTGTAAGATCAAATAGTCAACGCTGTTTATAATTTTACTAGTTATGTGCTTTATATCACAAAATGGTGCAGATTATCAATCTAAATGTATCGAGAAACTCGGATTATCCAACAACATTCATCTGTGTTGGAGTCGTGACGTCATATCATAAAATCGTAGGCCAAACTGTGGCACAACATTTACCAACAGCACATGACAACGTCACTGGGTAATATAAATTTATGGAATAAATATAATCTTTTAATATATACTCAAAAGTGAATTATTGAAAATTATACGTGAAATATTCTTGTTTTTACAGGCTTTTTAATTTTTAATTTCACATGTAAAAATATATATCATTATATATTTATCCTTACAAACATGCAGTCTAAGTAGAGAAAAGATATGTTCCCATATGAATGCATGGAAAGCTTTGACGGTTTAACGAAACAGCTACACCACTCAAAGAAAGCTTCACTAAAAAATTAACAATTCAAACATATCAAATGATTATGACCAGTCTATTCAGTATGTCATGGAATATTTAACCTTCAGACCCTCGGATATCTTCATGACTATTGCAGAAAAAAAGATAAATTGACGCAATGTGACATTTTTGAGGAATTTCGTAATGTGTTCGCTAGACATTACAAACTAGACCCACTTCATTATGACAGTGCTCTTTAATAAGTACATGGTGCAAGTTTATAGATATCGATGTTGAATCATAACTGTTGAGAGACTATGATATGTTCCTTATGATAGAGAGTGGAATAAGAGGTAGAAATAGCTCGATTCTCCATCGATATGTCAAAGCAAATAATGACTTCTACTCGAAAAAAGATAGCAAGATAAAAAAAATGATGGTGAGTACGAAAGTTCAAGGTCATTCGTTATGTACCTATATCACAATTGTTATGGATGGGGAATATCTCATATATATGCCGCTAATAAACTTTAAATGGGCAACTGATGAACAAATTAGATGAATGGCGGATCTAGTGCAAAACAGAATAGGAAACGATCTGTTTAAAATATCAGATGAATATGATACTGGTTGCATTTTTAGAAGCAGATTTGGAGATTCCATTACATTTGCATGATTATCTCAAGAACTTCCCACTAGCTCTATAGAAATGGATTGCAAATGAACAATATATAACAGAGCTACATAAAAAGTTATTGAATGATTACAAGAGTACAAAACCTACTGAACCCAAGCTATGGTACACACTGAAAAACAAAGTGAATCAATCCATTAACTACATAGATCTAAAGCTTTACGTACAGTCAGGTTCAAAACTGAAGAATAAACTGCAGCAGGGAGTTGACTTGCCTGATCAACATCCATGGCTTAAATCTTACATTAAACGAAACACAACATTTGGGACAAAAAGCAACAAATGATTTTGAAAAAGACTTTTTTTAAACTGATGAACAACGCTGTGTTTGGAAATTGATGGAGAATATCAATACCAGTTAAAATATGTACAGATAAAAAAGATATGTTTCAAATGCCAGTATCATAATTTGAAAGTAGAACAATTACTGACGTTGACTTAGTGTTAGTGAGTCTGAGAAAAAAGAAAATCGTGTTAACAAAAATCGATTTATGGCATATTTACAGTGCTAAAGTTATGTAATTCGCTCATCATGAACCTAAAAATCCTCAAAAACAAATGCGGGTATAAAATAGGACTGTTGATAACTTATACTGATTCGTGTATTTATGTTGAGACAGAAAGTTTCTACAATGACATGAAGGATAACATCAGGTTTTATTACACTAGTGACTCTCAAAAGTAAAACATATTTGATATCCCAAGAATGAATAAAAAGTTGACTGGCGTTTTAAAAGGGTAACAAAAATATGCTCGTATTAAAGAGTTTGTACAATTTAGATTAAACTTGTATTCATTCACAGCAGACAAAGATAAAAAGAACGTTTAAAAAGAATAAACAAAAAGTTTAATCAAACAGAATGTAAAAATATTTATGTATAAAAGTTGCTGATTTAATCACAAAGAAAAATTATCAAAGATAAATTTACTCATATCATGCAATCATGACATGTACAGCATGAAAATGAATAAAGTTGCTTGCATACGTATGAACACAAGCGGTTTTTTTTTTTTTTTTTTTTTTTTTTGTTTCGGTTGACATGATAAAACATTACCTTGCGGACACTAAATACTATGTATTCAGAGGGAAACTCTAAGCGCTCAAAAGCATGCCATGTTTCAGTAGAAGCACAATGTAACGTTGCATGGTAAATTATGTTGATAATGTTTATTGTTTTAGTCGACATTTGTCTGTAGATTAAAGCAATGGTATTTGTTATCCAAAAAAAGTTAAAGCATTTAGCAATCCAAGTTGGATGTTATCTTTGCTTGTACGCAGAACTGACTCAATAGAAATTGAATAATTAGTTTTCCCCCAATGTTTGATGGTGGATCTATTGTCATCTTAAACAAATTCTTCAAAAGCATGATGTATGCAACTGTGAGAGTAGATTTAAGTGCTGTATGGTAAACAAAATTAACGTTGTGTGTTTTGTTTCTCTTGATATTTCAGATATTGATACTGATATGGCTGGACTTTGTAATGTTTTAAACTCTTATTGTACTTTTTTCGAACGTTCAGTTTTGGTTTTTCAAAATTCATGTGAATGTTTTCCAAGTTATCTTCCAAGTTCCACTATTCGAGGATATTTTGGCTTTATTGAAGTAACCCTTTAAAGTTTTTTTCTAACCTTAGATTTGTGTTTGTTTTGGTCTTTTTCACCTTCCATTTATTTTACAATGAAATTTGGAAAGTAAATTAAACATGATTGAAGTATATTTAAGACGTTGTTGCAAGTCATCTTTCAATGTAGGAAAAAGTAAATTGAAATGTAATTGGTTAAACAAAAGAAATGGATTCTCAGAGATGTTCTATGTGTGGAGAAGAAAAAAAACAACTGAGTTTTACAAAACTGGTGCTTACTACAAACCTTGCAAACATAAGTACAGTAACGAACGAGTAAAACTTGACAGAAGACAACATAACACGACAAAGAGTACAACAAAAATGGAAGAAGATTAAGAGAACATGTAAATGAATGCAAGAGAAAAAGATACCACAATCGTAACAAAACATTAAAGCTGATACAACATTAAAAATTATAGATGTTCCATATATTGATTTTTACCAATTTCACTAACTATGAAGGTGTTCGTGATAATGATTTAGACATTGATCATTTCATTCCATATGCGTCTTTCGACCTTAATGATCTGATAAACAGAAAAATGTTTCCACTGTTCCAACGCAAGGTATATGATAGCCATAAGAAACATAAAGCAATGCTAAGATGCGATAGAGGGAAGAGATACAACAGCATAATAGAAAAATGTAATACTGAGGAGATTCTGACCAGTATTGTCTAGTCTGTTTCTCATTATCGACTTTATTGTATGGTAGACAGACACTCCCAAAATGAGATTTGTCATAACAATGCTTACGAGAAATACAAATGAATAAACAATAAAGCAACCAGTACACATTATTTGTCAATCATTTCTCCGTTGTTTTTTTTTTTTTTTTTTTTGTCAGTTTTCGTGCTCTGCAGGAACTATTTGAAATCAAGATGTTTGAAAGTTATCATACTTGTACTTAATGCAGATAGAGGCAAACCTAGCTTAAATGACAAAAATCTAGTGAAGTATTCATTTGAAGTCATGTAATCATCTTTAGGTTCATTCTGTAGACTGTCTAAGTTGTGAATCGGAAGAAATCTGCTAATTAATGATGTCACAGTGTATATTACAACATTTGACACCGATTTGGAAATGTTCACCGCTCAAATATTAACGAATAATTCGTAGATCTTCTTGATTTGTTTTTCGTCCATCTTTTCGAATTGTTTTTCTGTCGAGTTTTTAGCCGTTATCTCTTTGCATGTTCCATTCGCAATAGTTACGTACAATTCCTGTTTGTACTTTTCCATTTGTGCAGAAGTCACGTGTGCAATTGGACTTTGTACATATATCAATCATAAAATCATAGCTAATTAACTAACCTAGAAATGGTTGTGGATATTGATGAAGCTTTTGAAGCGTATACAAATCATCAAGATTACACGAGTAATGGCTATGTATACATCACACATATGGAACCATGTGTAGATGAAACTCACCAAAGAACAAATAAATCCTCACGCAGAAATAATCAAAAAGGACAACAACAAAAAAGACATTACAGATGGTTGAAAATAGATGAACAAAACTATGAGTTGATATTAAATGATTTTAGAATTGAGGACAACACATTATATTTTCGTGACAGAGATGGGAACAAAGTATGAATATCACACTAAAATAATGCAAGAAAACTTTTGGCTAAAAAACAACCATAAAAGATAAATAGACAAGGGTAAGTATTTGGAAAAAAGTATAATAACAGCCACAAGTTCATTCCAGATTACTGGTTCAAAAGCATTTGCTGACCCGGAGTTTTCAGGAGATGTGTTTCCTTGTATAGAAGAAAAGTCAGAGCGTCAGCCTGTGTAACGAAGAGGAGAAGAAACACAACTTAAATATCAATTAGAACTAACAGTTGCCATCAGAAAGCCAATAAAAGTCCCTGGGGATATCGATATGTCCGAAATAGACAAATGAACCGACTGGTCATTAAATAATACAAGAGGAAA